>CM073464.1:30901369-31501369 GCA_037074535.1 Gleditsia sinensis | reverse complement strand
ATCAAATACCCCAACATTTAACATTTTACTTCTCCTCAAGCAAAATAATCCTTAACAACGAAAACAAAAATAATATATGTAGTGAGTGTTAGGATTACCAAAATTCTGCCTCATAACCTGAAAATATGCTCAAGAAAAATTTTGAAAGGTCATAACTATGCACTAGATTAACTCAAATATAATCCATTATTTTGTTCTCCTAAATCCTGAGTGTATGTGTGTCTGTGTGTTTTTGGGTCAATAAATTTCTTTTTACCAGGATGAGTTTAAATATCCCAATATTTTAGGTGTGAATCTCTAATTAGTTTAGGATTTTGCATAGGATAATTTTTCATACCATTCTCCACTAATGTATGCCAAAATTATCTCTAGGATCAATAGGGCTTTATTTAGCTTGTAAGGTGTAACATCCCTAATTTCGTTTCATTTATTAATAAAGGTACATAAATATTTAATATAATATCCTTAATTTCATTTCTTTTATTAATAAAGGTACATAAATAATTAATTAAGGAAAGAAAATTTATTAGACAATTTTTAGATATATAACAAATACAATCCATAGAAATTCTTCACCTTATGTGTATGCATAGAAAATGTTTCTAACATTAAGGAAATAAGTAAAGAGAGAAAACCTAATAGGAAAAATTAGAAATAACACACTAAAGAGAGGCAAAATTCTTGGGTAAGGAAGATAAATTTTTGTGAAGTAAGTAAAGGTCTTAAAATTTCAAAAATATTGGATTAGGATAATTTTTCCTAATTCAACAGCTAGAGTTACTAAGTTTAACATCTCCACACATAAATTGGACTTTCAACTATGGACACTTCATATAGAGTTTTTTCACTTCACATGAATTTCTAACAAGACAATAGGATAGCCCAAGCAAGAAATAAAACATAGACTTGGACTAAGATATAGAAGTTAGACTGATAGCCCAAAAATCATGAAAATGTGACCAAACCCTTCATGAAAGATAGAATTTCAGCCAAGTAAAAGAAATGGACAAGAATGAGCCCAAATCTAAGAAGGAAAAAAAATAAGAATCATGTGAAGAAATAGTAGTGTAATAATAATCAAGATTAGGTCACATGGTATTAAGACAAAATATCTATATCTTACATTCATAATTTCAACAAGTAAGTAATAATACATGGCTTTAGGACAAAACATCTATATCCTACATTCATAATTTCAACAAGTGGATAATAATACATAGCATTATGACAAAACATCCTTATCCTACACAAATAATTTCATCCAAGCAAGGAAGATTCAAGGGCTAGAAATTTGCCACCTAAAAAGGAAAACCTATCATACTTGATTAAGACAAAAGAAAAAAGAAATGAATTCCTAAATCAAAGGGACCTTGTCCCTTGTCTTAAGAAAATTTTAACATGATTTTTAAAATACAAATCTCCTTTTGTAATGCATATCTTGACTAAGGGAGAGGAAGACAAGAACATAAGTTGTTTTTCCCAAAAAAAAACTAAGTGCATCCTAATTGTGATAAGGTAGACCCATGGTTATGAAAAGTGAACCACATGATAGTTTATTTAAGCAAAACTCACCCTTATAACATTATAATTTCATTCAAGTAAGGGAGAGGAAGAACATAAGCAAGGTAGAGTGAGGAAAGGAGAGAAAGAGAGGAGAAGAGAGGAAGAAAGAGGAAGAAGTCTAGAGGACCAAGTACTCAAGGTAAGTTAGCTTAAACTCCACTTGAATCTATCTTTCTTCTTCATTCTTGGGGTTCAAAAACTCTCCCTCCTTCTCTTATTTAAGTTGCTAGAAAAGCTAAGGGAATGGAGGAATCTTGCTACTTCCTTTAAGAGGAAACAAGAAAAAAGAATTCACTAAGTGAGCTAGGGAGATCTTTAGGTAGGTTTAACAATATTTTTTTTAGAAAAGCTTTAAAATTAAAAACATTTATATGAGATTTTGATTCAATAATTTTGATGAAATTTACTATATTTGTTACCTGGATGATTAGCCATGGATGTTGATATATCATGTTTGATGCGTACTGTCGCAGGTACACCCAAATTAATACCTTACCTGAAAACTAACCTGTAGTAGTGGGAGTAAGGGTCGATCCCACAGAAACTGGAATTACCTTATGCGATTAAGAAAGGGGGGTTTGATAATTGTGAATAAAGTAAATTAAACAATAATGAAAATAGTGAAAAGAGTAATTAATGAGAAAAGCGTTGGTTTCGGTCGATATTCACCATCAAGGGATTGCATCGATCATTGACAAAATCATCAATATTAAACCAAATATCTATCATTGGGACTCTATTCCAATTCCTCCTTAAGCCTAGTGAATTGATAACAATCATACCAATTAAACTCTAATTGATAAAAAATCCTTTAACACATCGGCAAAGTCTAACTTATCAACTGCATTAAGAACGAGAGAAACTGATAGAGATAAATGAATATAAGCAAATCGATTATATTTAATTTAGTTGATCATTCATCATAGGGTTAATGATTTATAATCCAAAATCCTTAATCCTATTTGCTTCATGAATCAAGTAATGAAAACTTTGTTCAAAACCTAATTCAGCAGTAGACTTAGACATACAATATACTAGTAGGCCTCCTAGCAATCACATGAAAAATCATTTAGAAAAGAAAAGCAGATGAATAAACAATACCTAGTTAAGATTGAACTATTGAAAACAATTCTAAATCTCACAATGCATAAGGGTCCCTTGAGGTTTCAATCTACCTCAACCAACTAAAAGAACTAGCCACGCAGGGCCATAATAAAATCTAAAAAAGAATTGAAGAACTTGGATGAAGAATTAGATGACTTCTCTGTTTGCTTGCCTCTCTTTTTATAGATTCCCCACTCTTAATCGAAGTAGGAACGTATTTAGGTCAAAATCCCCGTCCATCGGCCTTCAATTTGAGTGAAAAAGACCTAAAATCGCAAAATCAGCAAGTCTCTATGGCGTTGGGCGCCGTCATGCTCAAGTAGAGCGCCGCGACGCTACGAAAAACAAGTCACAGGGCGCCGCGGCGCCCTCAGTCAGCACCGCGGTGCACTGTGTTGAAGATACTCAGGCGCCGCAGCGCCCAGAATCTTCTAGATTGTACCAAAGTGCTAAACATGTAAGTTGTAGTTCTATGTTTCTTCTTTCCATAGCCACTGGAATCACCTCGATCAGAGCTCAAATGAGCAAGATATGCCTCCATTAGTGATGAAAGGTCAAAAATCAGCATTTTTCATGATTTTCTCTCTATTTTTCTCTTCTTTTCTTCTTTATTATTCCTAAAACATAAAACAAAAAAATTAATTAAATCATATTTATTCACTATTTAAATAAAATAAAAAGTAACATAAAATATGCTAAATACATGCTAAAATTATAGCATGTCAATGTTACATGTTGATCTTGCAAGTGATGTATGTTTGAATACTTAGGTTGGTGTGGAAAGTTCTGCATAGGTATGGCTATGGGTGACAAAATTTTAAGATTTTTATGCTGCTATTTTGTATATTTAAATGTGGTGAAGAATTGATGAAATATGATTAGATGTAAATTAAGAAGAAAATTGAAGAGGACATAATAAAATTATGAACTAAAACCTTAGATAAGGTTTGGTTAGGAAATTGGATTTTGGAGTAACCAGGAAAATTTATAATTTTCAAATTCTAGGAAGAATCGGTTAGTAATTAAAAGAAATGGTCAATATGAAAAATATAGATATATGTCTCACAGATTTTTAACCACTAGAATAACTCAATTTGGAGTCCATATGAGGTAATTCTGGTCAGATTACTTATCAATGGTCAGAAAATGGTTAACCCAGGAAGAATCTATTAGGAGAGCTTTTGTGTTTGAATTTTTGGAAAAATTATGTAGGGAATTGAAATAACTAGATAACATAAAACAAATATATATATATATGTCTCATGTAAATTTAGCCACTGGAATCACTCAATTTGGAGTTCATATGAGTGAGATATGGTTATATTAGTAAGTAAAGGTTAGAACCTACCCGAGAAGAAATAACATTTAACGTGAGGGAGTAATATCACCAATATTCTTTAAGATTTCGCTAAAATCTTCAACTTAATAGTTTTAGATAATTGCTTTATCTATCAATAGACACCAAGATCACCTAAATCAGAGTTAAAATGAGGGAGTTATGCTCTGATTAGTGAGTGAAGGTCAGGCAAGACGAAACCTGCATCAGGGAATAACACAACATAGAGCATGGTCATGTTCTATGCTGTAAAGGGCATTTTGAAGCCTAAAGCATGGCTGTTTTACAAGAAATGGCCAAGTCATGTTATAGGATATGTTTAGGCCGTGTTGGAAGCTGGTAAAGCTTATTTTCAACATTTTTCTACCCTAAATGAACCTTATTAACTATAGGATATTAATAGAAACCAAATTGAAGAAGAATGTCGTATTAAATTTGTGAGAACATGTGTTGGAAATGATATAAGTAGGAGGAAAGTGACTAGAGGCCAAGCATAAAGAAAATGAAGAGATAAAAATAATATTTAAAAAAGAAGAAGAATCTTATAAATGAAAATAAATTACTAGTGTATGCCATAGCCATTGCCATTGCATGAACTCCTTACCATCTTAAATGTGTAATTTTGACATGGAAATATTTTATAAAGTGATATTTGAAACAATTATGTTCATGTCATGATTACCAATGTTTTTTTTTGTAATGATTATGTTTTGATATGTGAGTATAATGAACATACTTGTTATTGAAATCATATTTTTGACTATTAATGAGAAAAAAAAAGAAAAGAAATGAGCACGGTCACTTGGCAGTCCGGGTGGTGCACCAGTAAGGGGCGCCCTACCAACGGCTATGGTTATGTTAATGAGAAAAGAAAGAGAAAGTGTGCCATGTCGGATGGAGTGAGAAAAGCCCGTATCAGAGAGTAGAAAGTACTCACCCTAACTGGGGTAGCTTGATATGAAAATAAATTGATAGCCTTCATATGGTAATCTAAAAATAGTTATTCATGCCATATATGTCATTACTGTATAATTTTCATATGCATAGATAAAGTGCATTCATGTGACCTAAGATATTTGTTGTAGCCTATACAGATGAACGTGACATGATGATCTATATTGATGATAATTGTGATTTATTGTTGAACCTTCTAGGATTTAATTCTCACTATATTTCCATATCATTTTCAGAAAACTAGTTTGGCATATTTTTCTTTGGCTCTGGCTCTTAGTGTATGTTGGATCAAGTTACTCTATGTTAGGTAGATCCCAGAAATTAATAAAGTGTTTGTGGTCAAGTTGGCTAAGATCTCGGTGAAGGTGCAACCACCCACACTCGTATCCCGAGAACTGGTCAATATGGATGAATAAGATGTAGACATATATGTATTTGATTTATGTACAGATGTTGTTAATTAATGATATGTAAACCTTAATTATGCTTGGTTAAATTAATTGAATGTTATTATGAGTTAAATAAAGGTAATCACTTCATGGGACTTTAAAAAAATTTATATATATGTATATATGTAAAAAAAATGGAGTTGTTACATAAGGTAGCTAGGGTATAAGGTGTGATAAAGGATACAAATTTAGGCTTAATCACCCAACACCACATGATTAAATTTGATCTTTTGATCTTTTTTCAAGTTTGGGGAGATTTTTCCCCACACTCATTTTCTTGCTTCAATTGAATTTAATTCATTATTTTCTTGTGTTCTCTATTTCTTTTCTTTCACTCACAACATATGCTTTTATCTTCTTTGGATATTTCTTTTCTTTCGTTTGCTCCACTCGTCCACCATTTAGTCAATAAAGTTCTACGAAACAAATATTCAAAATGATAATCATAGAGTGAGTGAATAGGAAAAAAAACAAAAGATATTAATCACAAAATTTGGATTTTGGCTCATTTGTGGAAATAGAATAGAAATTTAATTAAGCTCAAAATAGAGGAACTAAGAATATCTCGTAACTTGGGTTAGGCATGAAAGGTTCAATCTATCGAATAATGCCTAAATCATCTCCTAATTAATTGTCTTAGCCTAGGATTTTTCCCCAAGTAATATTCAAATAAGCTCTAGAATCCTATTGAGATCATAAAATATTTTTGAGGTACATAAACCTTTTCTAAGTAAAAGATAAATTAAATTCCCAAAGTTATTGTGCAAAAACATTTCAAGATTCTAGAGTCAAAAATAAATTGCAAAAGGGTTAAATTACACACAATTGTGAATTGTCTACTTTTTTCAAGAGTTAAAAAATTGGATAGTTATATCATTTGCTATTGCTTGTACCCAACAACATAAAATAAAGATTGAAACACTTACACAGTCACTCAACTTGCTGAGCACAATAAATGTGCAATGATAGTGAAAATTAGAAAATTGATGCTAAAAAATAGGGTCACAATTACTCAGGCAAATATACTTCCACCCCCACACTCAAACTTTACATTGTCCTCAATGTAAAATTAAGATGATAATCAAGAAAGAGATATGAAGAGATTTAAGTTAAGAGGACTTTCCTAAATTTATTTGGGGTAGAAAGAGAGTGCTGCATTACTAGACCCTAAATATTTCTAATTTTCACTTTTTTTTTAATAATCAATACTGGGTTGCCTCCTAATAAGCGCCTTTGTTTAATGTCATTGGCTCGACTCAAAGATCCCTATCTCATTCATGGAGGATCCTTTATGTCTACTTTAATATGAAATTTATGGTACTTATTCAAGCCTTGAAGTTCTATTGCCATATAAGCAACCACATTAGTAATAACAATAGGCCCAAACCAAGGGAGAGAATTCTTACCTTTGCGGGGTCTAACCCCTTTGATCTCTAGAGTTTGATGCAATTCTATAGTTGGGTCTATACCTTTAAGGTTTGCAATTTTTTTTGTAATGGCACTTCTTTTTTCCTGAAGAATATGCATAAATGTCTCCTCTTTTTTAGCACCTAGATTCGTGGTAACTATGATAGGTGATGCATCTCCAACTTCTAAATATTTCAGGTGTTTAGGAAGAGGTGAAAAATTTCATCTAGGATCCTACAAAATAGAAGATGAACTTGCTTCATTAGAATTCGGTACCGACGTAGAGGGATCCTTATATAGAAGATGTTGTACTTTTGGAGCTACTTTTAATTCTTCACTATTCTCCTACAAGTGAACACTCAAGGCTAGTTCCTCAACCCTCTTTTCTGAAGGCTCAACATCCTGTGCTATAGAATCTATCATATTAATAGCATAGGGCGTAAGATCTTTCATGGTAGTGCAATTACTGAATTTCATAATTTTTCCTTCAAATTCCATTGTCAGTGTGCCACTATGAATATCTATTATGGCCTTGGATTTTTTTAAAAATGGTATCCCTAACAAAATTATAGTTTGATCATCACTCTCCATATTAAGTACATAAAAATTAGCAGAGAAAATTAGGTTACTAACTTGCACTAAAACATCCTCAACCACACCCTCGAGAAGGGTATTAGATTTTTCAACCAATTGAATTATAACACCAGTTTCTTTTAAAGGTCCTAGTGTTAAAGATGCATAAACAGAGTATGGCATGACATTAATAGATGCTCCTAAATCTAGCAAGGCCTTCTCAAATTTTTTATTTCCTATAGTGCAGGGAATGGAAAACATACTTGGGTCCTTGATTTAGTAAGGAATTTGTTTTTTGAATAATTGAAGAAACATATTCCCCTACTTTTACTTTCTCATCTCTTTTTAGCTTATGCTTCCTTTTTTGGGTGTTCAATTCCCTTAGGAAATTGGCATAACGGGGTTCCTGGATGATTGCATCTAAAAGAGGAAGATTCACCTCACACTTTCTAAATGTCTAATATAAGTCAGAAGTTTTTTCATTTAATCTATTTTCTTTCAGATTTTCAAGAAAATGAGGTGCATGTTCATATTCAAATAAAGGTGCAAACTTACCTTTTGGATGCTTACCTACCATGGTTGCATTATTTTTTTCTTCCTATTGTTCATTTGGTACTTATACCTCTTGCATTGGAATCGTAGCTTCTTTCTCACTTTGTAGCATAATGACACTTACTTTTTCCCTTAGGTTTACCACAGTTTGAGAGGGCAATTTACCAAAATTTTGAGCATCGAATCGATAAACTGTGGTTGCTAATTGACCCACTTGAGTTGTCAGGTTCTCTATGCTAGCTCTTGTCTCTCACTAGAATTACTGAGAGTTATGCACAAGAGTTTTAACAATATCTTCAAAATAATTACTTACTTGGGAGTCCTAAGACATATTTTGTCTAAGATAATAGGCATGTTGATTTTGTTGAAAATTTTATCCTGTATGCCTATTTTGTGCATTCCCATACTTGAAATTAGGATGATCCTTCCATCTAGGATTATACGTATTAGCATAAGGATCATACCTCTTTGGTTGTCCAAGAAAACCTCCTACAACATTTGCTTGTTTTGTGGATTGCTCTTGAAGTGTAGGACACATATTAGTTGAGTGCCATGTCGCTGAACATATTCAACAGACTTTAACTTACTACGGTGTACCTTTAGCAATTTGGCGTACAAAAGAGGTAAGTTCAGATATTTATTGCTGAAGGGAATAAGTACTTACCTCTTGGGCATGTCTAACAGAAAGATCATGCCTAATGCCAAATTGTTGGGAGTTGGTAGCTATATTTGATACTAGGATTCTAGCTGCTTCAGGAGTCTTGTCTACGAGTGCTCCTCTACTAGCTACATCTATCATGCTCCTATCTCCCAGCAAAAAACCTTCATAGAAATATAGGATTAGTGTCTGCTCACTAATCTTATGATGTGGGCAACTTACACAAAGATTTTTAAACCTCTCCCAATATTCAAAAAGTGTCTCTCCATGTAATTTTTGAATTTTGCATATTTCTTTTCTTATATTTGTGGCTCTAGATGGAGGAAAATATCTCTGTAATAATAACTTGTTCATCTCACTCCAAGTAATGATAGTGCCAGATGGTAAATAATATAGCTGATCTTTGGCTAAGTCTCCTAAGGAAAAAGGAAAAACCCTGACTTTTATTTGTTTTTCAGTCACTCCAAGGGGCTTCATGTTAATACACACCACATGTAATTTCTTTAAGTGTTTATATGGGTCTTCACCTGCAAGACTGTGAAAATTAGGTAAGAGATAATAAGTCTAAATTTTAATTCAAAATTAATTTTTTAATCAAGGTTAGAAAAAGTAATGCATAAAGGCTGTTGGTGCACATCTGAAGCTGCTAACTCCTTCAAGGTTAGATGCCTAGCCATGATTACTTCCTCCTTCTCCTGATGAATATCCTCTTAAAGTTCTCTTTTATGCATGTGAATAGATTTTCCAATATTTGGATTGAATTGTAAATCTTGTGAATTAGTAGAATAAGTCACAGGCATAAATAAAAATAAAAATCACAAAAAGGTAATAGACGCAGTCCCTAGTAATGGTGCCAAAATTTCGTGCGTACTATCGCAGGTACACCCAAATTACTACCTTACCTCTCAACCAACCTGTAGTCATAGAAGTAAGGGTTGATCCCATAGATACTGGAATTACCTTTTGTGAAATCAAATAAAGGGGTTTCATAATTGCAAGTAAAACAAAGTAAACAAGAATGAAAGTAATTAAAAAAAGAGTATTTAATAATAAAGGCATTGGTTTCGGTTGATATCCATTGTCAAGGGATTACATTGATCATTGACAACATAATCGATCTTCATTTGAATATCTATATTAAGATTCTAACCCTATTCCTCCTTAAGTCTAGTAATTAATGACAATCGCCCCAATTAAACCCTAATTAACAAGAAATCCTTTAGAACATCGATAAAGCATAACTTATTAACCACATGAAGAACTAGAGAAACTATTAGAGCTAAAAAAATATAGACACATCGGCTATATCTAATTTAGTTAATTATTCATTGTAAGTTTAATGACTTATATTCTAAAATCCTTAAGCTTATTTTCTTTGTGAATCACAATAATGAAAACCTTGTTCAAAACATAATTCAACAGTAGATTAAGACAAATAATATACTAGTAGGCATTCCTATCATTTACATGAATAATCATTGAAAAGAGAAAAGAAGATGTATAATCAATACTCAATTAAGATTGAACTAATAAAATCAAATCTAAATCCATAATGCATGAAGATCCCTTGTGGTTTCAATCTTCCTTTACCAACTAAAAGTAAATTAGCCGCACATGGCCATAAGAAAATCTAGAGAAGAATTAAGAAAGGTAATTGAGGGCCTGATTGATGATCTAAATGCTTGATTTCTTCCCCTTTTTATAGATTGGCTTATCCCCATTGAAGTAGAATTGTTTCTAGGTCAAAACTTACCCCATCGGGCTTCAATTAGAGCTAAAAAGGCCTAAAAATCACAATTTCAACATTCTTATGCAATGGCGGGTGCCATGACACTTTGTGTAACATCCCTAATTTCGTTTCTTTTATTAATAAAGGTACATAAATATTTAATGTAACATCCCTAATTTTCTTTCTTTTATTAATAAAGGAAATAAAATTTATTATACAGTTTTTAGATATCTAAGGAAATATAATTCTTAGAAATTCTTTACCTTATGTGTATGCATAGAAAATGTTTCTAACATTAAGGTAACAAGTAATGAGAGAAAACTTAATAGGAAAAATTAGAAATAACATACTTAAGAGAGACAAAATTCTTTGGTAAGGAAGATAAATTTTTTGAAGTAAAGGTCTTAAAATTTTAAGAATATTGGATTAGGATAATTTTTCCTAATTCAAGAGTTAGAAATTTCTAAGTTTAATATCTCCACCCATAAATTGGGCTTTCACCTATGGATACTTCATATAGAATTTCTCCACTTCACATAAGCTTTTAGCAAGCCCATTGGATAGCCCAAGCAATAAATAAAACATAGACTTGGACTAAGATATAGAAGTTGGACCGATAGCCCAAGAATTATGAAAATGTGACCAAGCCCTCCATGAAAGGTAGAATTTTAGCCAAAGCAAAGGAAATGGGTAAGAATGAGCCCAAATCCAAGAGAGAGAAAAAATAAGAATCATGTGAGGAAATAGTAGTGCAATAATAATCAAGATTAAGTCACATGGCATTAAGACAAAACATCTATATCCTATATTCATAATTTCAACAAGTAGGTAATAATACATGGCATTAGGACAAAACATCAATATTCTACATTCATAATTTCAACAAGTGGATAATAATACATAGCATTATGACAAAACATCCTTATCCTACACAAATAATTTTAGCCAAGCAAATAAGATCCAATGGCTGAAAATTTACCACTTAGAAAGGCAAACCTATCATACTTGATTAAGACAAAATAAAAAGGAAATGAATCCCTAAATCAAAGGGACCTTGTCCCTTGTCTTAAGAACATATTATCATAATTTTCAAAATACAAATCTCCTTTTGCTATGCATATCTTGACTAAGCAAGAGGAAGACAAGAACATGAGTTATTTTTTTTTCAAAACACAACCAAGTGCATCCTAATTGTGATAAGGTAGACCCATGATCATAAAAGTTAAACCACTTGATAGTTTATTTAAGCAAAATCCACCCCTATAACATTATAATTTCGTCCAAGTAAGGGAGAGGAAAAATAAAAGCAAGGTAGAGTGAGGAAAAGAGAGAAAGAGAAGAGAAGAAAGGAAGGAAGAAGAAGGAGAAGTCTAGGGGACTAAGTACTCAAGGTAAGTTAGTTTAATCTCCACTTGAATCCATCTTTCTTCTTTATCCTTGGGGTTCAAAAACTTAACCTCCTTCTCTTATTTAAGTTGATAGAAAAGCTAAGGGAAAGGAGGAATCTTGCTACTTCCTTCAAGAGAAAACAAGAAAAAGAATTCACTATGTGAGCTAGGGAGATCTTTAGGTAGGTTTAACAATATCTCTTTTTGAAGAAAATCTTTGAAATTTGTAACATTCATGTGGGATTTTAATCTTAGAACTTTGATGAAATTTACAATATTTTCTACATTGATGATTGGTCATGGATGTTGCTATATCATGTTTTATGTTATTTTGCATATGATGGATGTTTTGGACATTACGGTTGGTATGGAAAGTTCTGCATAAGTATGGCTATGGGTGGTAAAATTGTTATAATTTTTATGTTACTATTTTGAATATTTGAATGTGGTGAAAAATTGATTGAATATGATTAGATGTAAAGAAAATGGAAGAAGTTGTAATATAATGATAAACTAAAACCTTAGGAAATGATTGGTTAGGAAGCTGGATTTTGGGGTAACCAGGGAAGCTTCTTTTTTTGAAATTCTGGCAAGAATTGGTTAGGAATAGAAATGGTTAAAATGAATAATGTAGATCTATGTATCAAGGATGTTTAGCCACTGGAATCAATTAATTTTCAGTCCAGATGAGCGGGATATTACCCGATATGTAAGCAGTGGTCAAAAAATGGTTAACCAGGGAAGAATCTATCAAGTATCCTTCTGTGTTTGAATTTCTGGGATAAATTTGTAGGGAATTAAAAGATATGTTTAACATGAAAAATGTAGATCTATGTTTCACGGATTTTTAGCCACTAGAATCATTCAAATTGGAATCAATATGAAGGAGATATGGTCAAATTAATAAGCAAAAGTCAAAAACTAGCTAATAAGGGAAGAATATGTTAAGTATGCTTCTGTGTTTGAATTTTTGAGCACAACATGTAAGGAATTAAATAACATTGTTAACATAATATATATATATATATATATATATATATATATATATATATATATATATATATATATATATATATATATGCATCACAAATCTATAGTAAGGAATATGAAGAAATGATAAACATGAAAGTTGTATATAAATTCCTTATCATTTTATAGGCTTTGGAATCTCCTCAATTGGAGTTTGTATGAGGGAGATATAGTCTGATTAGTAAGTAGAGGTCTGAATCTACCCGAGAAGAAATAACATTGAATTTGAGGGAGTACTAACACCATGATTACTTAAAATTTCACTAAAATGTTTAACATAAGGGTTTTATAGGATTGTCTTATCTTTCAATTGACACCAAGATCACCTTAATCAGATTTAAAATGAGGGTCTTATGCTCTGTTTAGTGAAGAAAGGGTAATAATATTTAAAAAGAAGAAGAATTTTATAAATAAAAATAATAAATGACTAGTGTATGCCATAGCCATTGCCATTGCCATTGCCATTGCATGAACTCCTTACCATCTTAAGTGTGTACTTTTTACATAGAAATATTTTATAAAGTGATATTTGAAACGATTATGTTTATGGCATGATTACCAATAATTTTTGGTAATGATTATATTTTGATGAAAATTATGACATGTGAGTATAATGAACATACTTGTTATTGAAATCATATTTATGGCTATTAATGTGAAATAAAAAGAAAAAAAAATAAATGAACATAGTCACATGGCGGTCTGTGTGGTGCACCAATAAGGGACGCCCTACCAACAGTTATAATTATGTTAAAGAGAAAACAAAGAGAAAGTGTGCCATGTTGAACGGAGCGAGAAAAGCCTGTTTCGAAGAGTAAAAAGTACTCACCCTGACCGAGGTAACTTGATATGAAAATAAGTTGATAGCCATCATACGATATTCTGAAAATAGTTATTCATGTCATACATGTCGTAACTGTACGATTTTCATGTGCATAGATAAAGTGCATTCATGTGACCTAAAGATAATTACTGTAGCTTATATAAATGAACATGACGTGACAAGCATTATTGATAATGATTTATTGTTGAATCTATTAGGATTTATTTCTCACTATATTTCCATATCATTTTCAGAAAACTAAGTTATGCAGATATTCTCTATGACTGAATTTTAGCATACGTTGGGTCGAGTTGGCTAAGATTTCGGTGAAGGTGCAACCACCCGCACCCGTATCTCTGAAACTGGTCAATATGGATTAATAAAATGTAGACTTATATGTGTTTGATTTGTGTACATATGTTTTGCTTAATAATGTATATGTGAACCCGAAAATTGAATAAGTGTTAATGGTATTTCTTAAATCTTATTTATGTTTCGTTAATTTAATTGAATATTATTATGAGTTAAATAGTTAGAAGTAAGAAGGTAATGACTTCATGGAATTTTAGAAATATACATATAAGTATATATGTGAAAAAAATGGAGTTGTTACACTACGGGAATGCAGTGACGGGGCACCTGAGCTAGCTCCATGGTGCTTCATAAATCTGGCATGGGGCGCTGCGACACTGGGGGCCAGCACTGCAACGCTCTAGTGCTAGGAAATTTTGTGTCGCAACACTCCGGATCTTTGGTGATGAAGCATTGTGGCACCTAGATACTTTCAAAATTTTCCAAAGTGCCTAACATGAAAGTTGTATCTCTAGGTCTGTTCGTTCTATAGCCACTAGAATTACCTTAATTGGAGTTCAAATGAGAGAGATATGCCTTAATTAGTGACAAAGGGTCGGAAATCAGCATTTTTTCATATTTTCTCTTTATTTTCCTCTTTATTCTTCCTAAAACACAAAACACAAAACACAATTAATTCCTATTTATATTCTACTTAAATCAAACGAAAAGTAAGTTTAAAAGTATTAAAATTATAGTTAATTATAAACACATGACACACCAGAGAGTTTAAAAAGTTCAGACAGACATCGAGTATAACAGTCACATAATATAATGTTTGCTTTACGTAGTTATTCTGGTATGGACCACAATTGTTCCTCACTAAAAGGGAAAGAATTAAAAGATTTATTACAAGGATGGTACATCCTTTATTTAATCAGTAGCTCTATAAATGAAGTAGTTCTCAATTTATGTAGTTGTTGTAGATTGTGCTAGATTAATTGAAACAAGGGAATTAACTAACATTGAAACTCAAAAGAAAGGAAAAAAGAGATTAAGATGACAGTTTCTGAAGTGCGTATAACCCTATTATCAAGGGACCTAGACTTCAAAGTTAACAACGACCATTGCAATAGAGTCTAGAACTTTAAGTCAAGCTTTGGCTAGTGGTAGTAAACAGAAATCAATTTAGAGTAGTGTTAAATAGACTTGTTAACAAGGGCCAAGACAAACCTATCAATATAGATCATGCCCTACATGTGGAAATTTCAATTCAAGACAATGTTAAAGAGAGATGGGTATTTATTTCCATTGTAAGCAAGTAGGGAATATAAAAAAGGATTGTCCACAGTTATATCATTCAAGCTAGGGCTCTATACAGCCAACATTCTACACCAATGGTAGCTCAGCCAATTAGAATAGTACCTAGCCAAATAGGCAATGGGAATGTAGGAAGGAGATTAAGAGGATAAGGATATGGCCAAGCACAAGTCTTTACATTCACATGACAAGATGCTTATATCTCAAATGCTATGATGATAGGTACATTGTTAGTCTATTCTATAGAGCACATGTATTATTTGATCATGTTTCTATCCACTCGTATATATCTTCGTATTTTGCTAGATAAATGGGTAAATATCTTGTCAAGTTAGATTATTCTTTTATTGTTACTACTCTTGTTGGTGAATCCTTTTTGGTGGAAAATGTATACAAGTAATGCAAAGTCTCAATATCAAACAGAGAAACTTTTGTTGATTTGATATTGCTAGGCATAAAGGATTTTGATGTGATACTCAGTATAAACTAGTCAAAATCGTGTCATGCACCTTGGATTGTTACCTTAAGGTGATTAGGTTTGACATTCCAGGTAAACCTTTTTTATGATTCAAGTTAATTGTAGTGAGATACCAAGTAATTTAACTTCAAATTTAAGAGCTCATAGATTATTGCGGAAAGGATGCCAAGGATATTTGGCCATAGTTAAAAATACTGATATAAAATTCATTTGTACATATCAAGTTTTAGTAGTTAATAAATTTCTTAAAGTGCTTCTAGAAGAATTACCTAGGTTACCTTTAGAGTGAGAAATTGAGTTTGGTATTGATATACTTCTAAGAACTTAATTAGTATCAATACTACCACATAAAATGGCACCTGCAAAGCTTAAGAAGTTGAAGAACTAGTTACAAGATTTGTTAGACAAAGGTTTCATCTAACCTAGCACTTTCATTAGTCTGGAACTAGTTACATTACCAATACTACCATATAGATTATAGATATTTGAATAAAGTGACTACATTTTAACACCCTTAATATTTATTCACTTAAAATCATATAAATATATCTCTAAAGGATTAAAGAAAGGGACAAATAAATAATATGAAGTAATGGAAAAGCTTGGAAAAATTCTAAAGGAAAATGCACAAAAACAAATTTTCCAGTAAAATGCACAAGTGTTAAAATAACACTAGCGGGTAGGAAATAGAGGAAAACTAGTAAGAAAAATTTTCATGGGATAGAATGAGATGTTGTATCCCTAATATTCTTAGGAAATTATTCTCAAAGAAAGAATGCAAAAGTTCTTTATTTTTGGAAAAACAAAAGGGGAAAAAAGGGAATTTCAATAATTAGGTGTAAAAATTTGGAAGAAGGGTCAAAACATAGTAATTTCCTTAATTAGAGTCTTAAAGTTTATTAGTACCATTTTAATAAAGAAAATGAGGGAATTAAGAATCATCAAACAAGCCCTAAGAAAAGGATAAGGGATTAAATTGGTAATGTCAAAAATGGTGGAAAGGTAACAGTGGAATTAAGTGGCTTAATCATAAAACCCCTAAAAATATCTTAAATGCATTAATTATGGCAGTGGAGAGCAATCTTAAGGGCTGGAAAATTTGAATATTTTGGCCAAAAGTAAGGAGAAGAGAAAGGAGCCAAGGTGTAAGAAATAAGGAAGGACAAAGAAGAAGAAAATTGGGAGAAGGAAACACCAAGGTAAGCTACCTCCATTCCTCCTCTTCCTACATTTTTTAGCTCCCTAAATCTATCTTTGGCCCGTGAAAAAGTGCAAAAACAGCAAGGTAGAGGAAGGACGTATGGACACCAAAGTGAAGGAGGGAAAAAGAAAACCAAGGAATATTATTCTAGAAAGTAAGAAAAAGTTGATTATAGGTAAGTTCAACAATAATTTCCACTTGAAAAATATTGAAATATGCATGTTTTAGATGGCTCTCTAACCTTATGGTTTCATGAAAAAAAATTTCTAGAAAGTCTTTAGTTAATAGCCATAGAGGATTCATATCTAGATGTATATATAACATGTGTTTGTGCTTGAAATAGGTATTGAATGGTTGAGAATTTTTGCATCGAATGGTTGATTCTCAAGGTTTTTTTTGCTCTAAAATTAATGTCTTATATTCATTTGATGACATAGTTTGTGAAGAGTAAGTTGTGATATGTTTGGGTATGAATTTTACAACAAGAAACTTGAAAATAAAGAAGGTAGCAAAATTCATGTTTTTGGTAAATTGGAAAGTGTTAGCCAAAACTCTAGTAATATACTTTGTTGAATTGGTAACATGTTATGAAATGAGGCATAATTGGATGACCAAATGGATGAATAGATGTTTAAGATATAGTCTTGCAAACCTTGGCCGAATAGGAGGGGGAAGATCATAGTGAGTCATGCAATTGATCTTGACATGTAAACATGAAAGAATTATTCAAAGGTAATGGTTAAAATGGGTAGATAGGCTAGAATCTAAATTAGGACTTAAGGAAATTAAAGAAGGTAGAAAGATAAAGGAAGATCTGACTTAAAATATATGGCTTGATGAATAAATGAAGTGTTAAAGTTTCTTATGATGTGAATATCAAGTTTAAGAAGAACCATAATAGCTAGTTGAAGAAAGTATCCAAGATTGATGTTAATAATGAAAATTAAGTTATGTTATGTATAAAAAAGAAATTTATGGCTTTCTAAAAAGACTAGGCCGAAATTAGTTATAAAAGAATATTAGACTTAGTTAAGCATAACATTACTTAATAATGAGATAAATGAGATAGGTGAATTGAAATTAACGATTATAATTAGAATTACCACCTTTTAAGTAAAAAGGAAAGAAAATAGTGATACCTAGGGTACTTGGCCAAAATTGAATTTAGTTGGAATTTAAATTAAGTATACTACAAAACTTTAAGCTTAAATAAATTAGGATTTAGTTATAGCCACCATATTAATTATTTTTATTCAATGTACATTACATGATATGATGCATGGGTGCATTTATTTATTGAGAATTATTAATATGCATCTTAATGGTATATTTTAATTTGTACTGATATATGCATGAATTGAATGGAATATTACTGAATTGATTATAGTAAATGCATGATATCAGTGAAAAATTTACTTGGAAAAATTGTGTTGTTGTATATTGGCTGAGATAAATGACATCATGTCCTGGCTATTTATAAGAAAAAGAAAAGAAAAGATACAATAAGGAATGACCCCTGAAGTAGGAAAGGTGACCCCAAAGGTCACATGGCTTCCATGTAAGTACCAAATAAGGGAAACCCTATTCACAAACAAGATAAGAGATCTTGGACCTACTTGGATGGTGTGAGGCAAGCACATTTAGGAATGAGTAGAGCAAGGAAAATGTGCTCACATTGGCCTAGTTACAACATAGAATAAAAAGAAGTAAATAGCCATGAGATGAGAAAGCAATGAAATGGATGCCATGAATATTTATTGTGTGACATGATGTCTATGTGATGCAATGATGCAGCCAAATATTTGATTAACGTTATTTAATATGAATGCATGTCATGACAGCATTGTGAAATGTGCATTAGATATAAATCTAATTCACATGGCTAGTTAAATCCTGTAGTTAATACAGCTAAATATAACATGATGTGCATAATGTATATTATCTGTGATTATTGTTAAACATATTTAGAACCATAGTTCTCACTATTATTTAATATTATTTTTAGATAAAGGAAAGTAAAATGCGTATATTTATCCTAATTGACTGCTTCATGTCCATTATGTGGAGCTGCTTTATTTGGAGTATATTTCCATAGTACAGGATATAATAGTATTAAGTCTATATGAGATTCCAGTATACGTACCTCCACCCTTACCTGTAGCCTCAATAGGAGTGTATGACAAAGACTGAGACTTTATGTACTTTTGTATGGTATTAGTACTAATCAAACTTCGTGACTAGGCATTTTTGGGAAATTAATTGGGTACCCTCCTACTTTTTGTACTACAGGTAGTACCTATGGTTACTATTGTATTTTTGGAATACACTAATGTAAAGGAATAGCTAGAAGTCAATGAAAAACTTTGCAATTTTAGGTTGTATGGTTAATGTGCAATGTACGTCTGTTTACTTCTAAATTACTAGCATCTAAATTAATGGACAAATTAATCATTAGAAGTAAAAATAATAATATAAAAATAAATACATAAATAAACTGAGGTCATTACAAAGTTAGTATCAGAACATTTCGATTCTAGATGGCCAAAGATAAGTGGTTGTCAAAATCAATCTGAGTGTGCCTTGAATATGTTTGCAATTATTTTGTGTAGGAATATACTTGTGTGTGTGTGTGTGTGTGTTAGTGTGTGTGTGTGTGTCTATATATATATATATTGTTAAATGTTTTCCAATTAACTATTGAAACTGATCACCTCAATAATGACTTATTTTGTTTTTGACACAGTAGAATATGGCCTCACTAAGGAGAAATTCTGTAAATAGCATGGATGAAACCCTATATAGGTTGACTATAGCTATTCGACACCAGGCTTTGCTTCTAGTCAAATCTTGCAACACCTCTAGAATAATAATAATAATAATAATAATAATAGTGAAACTAAGGGAAACAAGTTAGCAACAAAAAAAAAACGGGTGGTTAGAGTTTATGAAATCTAGGCCTCCTTCATTTTAAGGTAGCTATGACCTAGTAGCAGTTGAGAGATGACTGAGGGAACTAGAGAAAATTTTTAAATGTTGGATCACACTGATGAACAAAAAGTCACCTTTGTTGTTTATATGTTAAGGGATAAAGCAAAACACTAATGGAAGAGAGCTAAGGAGCTATTAACCCATCAAGGCATACAAAATTATTAGCAGATGTTTCAAAATACTTTCTCAGATAAATACTTTCCTAATAGTGTAAGGGCTAAAATAGAAATTAATTTCCTTTAGCTCAAGCAGGGCAATATGACTATAAATTAGTATATTGGTAAGTTTAAAGAATTATCTAAATTTTTTTCTTATCAAAAGTACAATCTTGATGAACCATGGAAGGCAATAAAGTTTAAAGCATGACTGAGTCCTAAGATAAAAAGTGTAGTGGTAGCTATGAAAATTCGGGAGTTTGTACCCTTGATTAACAAGTTTAGACTTCTTGAAAACAGTTTTGAATGTGGTATAATATGAAAAGAGGAAGGGAAATATCCAAATCCCGGGGCAAAATATTAAGGGGAAAAGTAACATTGGAGGCAAGAAGCCACTAGCAATAGGTTCTAGGCCACTTCAAATACACTCATTCATAGCCAAATATTCCAAATGTGGTTGTGCAAATAGGAATAACCTATGTTATTTTAGACATAATGTTTGTTATACTTGTTGCTAGAAAGGGCATGTTACACAAGATTATCCATAGGATTAAGGTAAAAATCATGAACAGAGACTATAAGTTAGAGGTAAGGTTTTTACCTTTAGTGGAAAAGAGGCATATCAGTCTCCAAAAATGATACAAGGTGCATGTTATATTTATGGTTTTCCCTTACTTGCAATTTTTGACCTGAGTGCTAGTCACTCGTTCATATCAAATGAATGTGTGAAGAAATTGCAATATCCCATTTTTTTTATTTTTCTTATGACTTGTCTATTGTAACTCCAGCAGGAGGAGTGTTAACATCCTCTGTGTGTATAAATTGTCCAATTTCTGTACATAGGAAGTATTTTGTAGTAGATTTAATTTTTTTTACCTTTTGATTGCATTGATTTCATCCTAGGTATGGACTGGTTATCTAAGAATCAAGTCATGTTGAATTGTTGTGATAAGACACTTGAGTTTCTACCTTCTTCCCCAAAGAATTAAAAGTATGTGTGCTAAATGCCAGCCAATTTTGTAGAGAGTTGTAAAATGAAGATCTAGGATATGTTTTCTTATATTCCTTAAATCAAGAGGTTAAACAAGAGCTTGCTAAGATCCCAGTAGTCTACAAATTCTCTTAGGTATTTCCAATAGAAACTTCTAAACTATCACCTGAAAGAGATAGACATATTTTGACATGCTATAAATTAAGTATGTCTTTAGCATGTTTTAAGTAAATTTTTATTTGATTTAAGTAGAAAATAAATAGGAATTAATTGAGTTATTTGTTTTATGTTTTAGGAGGAATAAAGAAGAAAAGAAGAGGAAAATAGAGAGAAAATATGGACAAATGCTGATTTTGATCCTTCGTCACCAATTGAGACATACTTTTCTCATTTGAACTTTGATTGAGGTAATTACAGTGGCTATGGAAAAAAGAGACATAAAGCTACAACTTTTGTGTTTGGAACTTTGGCAAATTCTAGACGATTCTAAGTGCCGCAATAAAGTGCTGTGGCACCACATCATTATGAATCTGGAGAATTGTGGCGCTAAAAATCCCAAAACTAGAGTGTCGCGGCGCCCGAGCGTAAGAAGGAACAAGGGTTAGGACACCCTGTTCTAAGAATTTTGAAGCACCATGGTGCTCCATCAGGTAGTTTTCGAAGCGCCACAGCGCCCTCCGTCGCTTTAGAATAGTGAAATGGCGAATTTTAGGTCTTTTAGCTCTAATTGAAGCCCGATGGTCCGGGTTTTAATCTAGAAACAATTCTACTTCAATGAGGAGAGGCCAATCTATAAAAAGGGGGAGAAAGCAAGCATCTAAAAAATAATCAAGCTCTTAATTACCTTATTCAATTCTTCTTTACATTTTCTTATGGTCTTGTGCGACTAATTTACTTTTAGTTGGTAGAGAAAGATTGAAACCTCAAGGGATCTCATATATTGTGAGATTTAGATTTTATTTTGTTAGTTCAATCTTAATTGAGTATTGATTATTCATTTTCTCTTCTGTTTTCAATTATTATTCTTATAATTGCTAGGGAGGCCTACTAGTATATTATCTATCTTAATTTACTACCGAATTATGTTTTGAACAAAGTTTTCATTATTGCGATTCATGAGGAAAATAAGCTTAAGGATTTTGGATTATAAATCATTAAACCTATGATGAATAATTAACTAAATTAGATATAGTTGATATGTCTATATTGGTTTAGCTCAATCAGTTTTTCTAGTTCTTCATGTAGTTAATAAGTTATACTTTATTGATGTGTTAAAGAATTACTTGTTAATTAGGGTTTAATAGGGGTAATTTTCATCAATTACTAGACTTAAGGAGGAACAGGGTTAGAATCCCAATGATAGATATTCAAATTAAGATTGATTATCTTGTCAATGATTAATGCAATCCCTTGACGGTAGATATTAACTGAAACCAACACCTTTATTATTAATAATTCTCTTTTTTTACTTGTATTCTCTTTTTCCTTTATTTACTTGCAATTATCAAACCCCTTGTTTGATTTTACAAAAGATAATTCTAATCTCTGTGGGATTGACCCTTACTCCCATGACTACAGGTTAGTTGAGAGGTAAGGTATTAATTTGAGTGTACCCATGACAATACGCACCAAATTTTAGCACCATTGTCAGGGACTGCGTTTATTAAATTTGTGATTTTTTATTTTGATTTATGACTGTAACTCAATCTGCTAACTCTCAAGATTTAGAGTTCAATCCAGATATTAGAAAACTGTATACAAGCATAGAAGAAGACTTTAAAATGACATTCATCAGGAGAAGGAGAAAGTAATCATGAGAATATTACAGATATGAAGGAGCTTGCAGCTCTAGATCTGCACCAATAGCCTTTATACATTACTTTTCATAATCTTGATGAAAATATTAATTTTGGATTAAAATCTGGATTGATTCATCTCTTACCAAATTTTTAAGGTCTTGCAGTTAAAGACCCACATAAGCACTTGAAGGAATTTCATGTGGTGTGTACCAGTATGAAGCCCCCTGGAGTAATAAAAGAACAAATTAAACTCAGGGTTTTTCCTTTCTCCTTAAGAGATTCAGCTAAAGATTGGTAGTATTATTTACCATCTGGCACTATCACTACTTGGAATGAGATGAACAAGTTATTTCTAAAACCATATTTCCTTGCATCTTGAGCCGCAAATATAAGAAAAGAAATATGTGGAATTAGGAAATTATATGGAGAAACACTTTATGAGTATCAAGAGAGGTTTAAAAAGATTTATGCAAGCTACCCACATCATCAAATTAGTAAGCGGCTACTGATCCAATATTTTTATGAAGGTTTTTTATAGAGAGACAAGAGAATGATAGATGCAACTAGTGGAGGACCACTAGTAGACAAGACTCTTGAAACAGCCAGAATCCTAATATTAAATATGGCTGCCAACTTCCAACAATTTGGCATAAGCACAAATCCCTATTTCGACATGCCTATAAAGTAATTACTTCTTCCATTCAACAAAAAATATCTGAACTTACCTTTTTTGTACGCCAAATTGCTGTAGGTACACCACAGCAAGTTAAAGTATATGGAATATGTTCAGTGATAGGTCACCTAACTAATATGTGCCCTACTCTTCAAGAAGAATCTGCAGATTAAGTTAATGTTGTAGGAGGTTTCCCTGAACAACCAAAGAGGTATGATCCTTACGCTAATACATATAATCTTTGATGGAAGGATTATCACAACTTCAAGTATGGGAATGCACAAAATAGGCCTGTAGAATAAAATTTTCCAAATAACCAACAAGCCTATTATCCTAGACACACTGCATCTCAAGATTTCAAGGTAAGTAGTTCTTTTGAAGACATTGTTAAATCTCTTGCACATAACACTCAACAATTTCAACAATAGACAGGAGCTAGTATTCACAGGTTGGCAAACCAAATGGGCTAATTAGCAACCACAGTTAGCTAGTTAGAGGCTCAAAATTTAGTTTAGTTGCCCTCTCAAACTGTGGTAAACCTAAGGAAAAATATAAGTGCCATCATGCTACAAAGTGATAAAGAAGATGAAATCCCAATGCAAGAGGTGTATACACCAACTAAGTAAGAGAAAGAAAAAAATAATGCAACTATGAAAGATAAGCATACATAAGGTAAGTTTTCACCTTTATTTGAATATGAACCTATACCTACCTTTCCTAAAGCTATGAAATAAAATAGGATGAATGAGAAAACTTTTGACATATATGAGACCTTTAGAAAGTGTAAGGTGAACCTTCCTCTTTTAGATGCAATCAGCCAGGAACCTCATTATGCCAATTTCTTGAGGGAATTACACATCCAAAAGAGGAAGCCGAAGTTGAAAGGAGCTGAGAAAGTAAAAGTAGGGGAACATGTTTATGTAATTATTCAAAGAAAACTCCCTACAAAATGCAAGAACCCAGGTATGTTTTCCATTCCCTGCACTATAGGAAATATCAAATTTAAGAAGGCCATGCTAGATTTAAGAGCATCTATTAAAATCATGTCATACTCTGTTTAACACTAGAACCTTTAAAAGAAACTAGTGTTATAATTCAATTGGCTGACAAATCTAATACCCTTCCCAAGGGTACAGTTGAGGATGTTTTAGTGCAAGTTTGTGACTTAATTTTCCTTGTTGATTTTTATGTACTTAATATGGTGAGTGGTGATCAAACCACTCCAATTTTTTTAAGGATACCATTCTTGAAAACATCCAAAGTTATAATAGATGTTCATAGTGGCAAACTAACAATGGATTTTGAAGGAAAATTATGAAATTCAGTAATTGTAGTGCCATGAAAGATCTTACTGACTGTGCTATTAATATAATAGATTCTGTAGCATAGGATGTTGAGCCATCAGAGAAAAAAGTTGAGGAACTAGCCCTTAGTGTTCACTTACAAGAGAATACTGAAGAATTAAAAGTAGCTCTAAAAGAGCAGTAAACAGGTAAGGATCCCTCTACCTCAGTACCAAATTCTAATGAAACAAGTGCAACTTCTCTTTTGCAAGATCTTGGATCAAATCTATCACATCTTCCTAATCACCTTAAGTACTTGGAAGTTGGAGATGCAGCACCTATCATAATTGCTGTAACAACCTTTTTTTTTATTATTATTATACAATATTGAGTTCACATACACGTCATTAATCAAAACGTACATGTAACATATCAAACACATAGATATTTACATCTTGTTTATTTTGGTTGACCAATTCAGGAGATACAGGTGCGGGTGGTTGCACCTTCACCGGGATCTGAGCCAACTCGACGACAAACATCTTATTTGATTCTGAGATATGCCCAACATAAAGTAACTCGATCCAATGTGCACTAAAAGCCAGAGCTATAGAAAATCTGCATAACTAATTTTCTGAACATGATATGGAAATATAGTGAGAATTAAATCACAGTAAGTTCAACAATAAATCATTACCAATATAGCTCATCACATCATGTTCAGCTGTATAAACTACAAAAAATATCTTTGGTCACATGAATGCATTAAATCTATGCACATAAGAATCATACAGTAATGATATGTATGACAGGATTAACTATTTTCAGAATATCATATGATGGCTATCAATTTATTCTCATTTCAAGCTACCTCGGTCAGGGTGAGTATCCTCTACTCTCCAGTACGGGCTTTTCTCGCTTCGTCCGACAGGGCCCACTTTCTCTTTTTTTCTCATTAACATGATCATAACCGTTGGTAGGGCGTCCCCTACTGGTGCACCACATGGATTTCCATGTGATCGTGCTCATTTCTTTTCTTTTCACAATGATAGCTAAAAATATGCTTTCAATAACAAGTATGTTCATCAAAATATAACTATTACCACAAATCATTGGTAATCATGCCATGAACATAACCATTTCAAATATCACTTTATAAAATATTTCTATGTCAGAATTTCACACTTAAGATGGTAAGAAGTTCATACAATGGCAATGGCTATGGCTATACTAGTCATTTATTAAGATTCATCTTCTTTTTTAAATACTAATTTTATTTCTTTATTTTCTTGATGCAGGTTTTCATCCTATCTAACCTTCTCTTACTAATCAGAGCATAACTCCCTCAATTTAACTCTGATGTAGGTGATCTTAGTGTCAATTGCAAGATAAAACAATTATCTAAAACTATTATGTTGAACATTGTAGCGCAATATTAAGAAATCAAGGTGATATTACTCCCTAAATGTATAGGTTATTTCTTCTCGGATAGGTTCTGACCTCTACCTACTAATCGGAACATATCTACCTCATATGGACTCCAACTTGAGTGATTACAGTGGCTAAAAATCCATGACACACATATATATAATTATTATGTTAACCATTTATTTTAATACCACACAGATAATTCCCAGAAATTAAAATACAGAAGCTGTCCTAACATATTCTTCCCTGATGAACCATTTTCTGACCTTTGACTACTAATAAGTTCATATCTTCCTCATATGGACTCTACATTGAATGATTCCAGTGGTTACAAATCCATGACACACATCGCTATAATTTTTATGTTAACCATTTATTTTAATTCCATACAGATAATTCCCAGAAATTAAAATACAGAAGCTGTCCTAACATAATCTTCCCTGATGAACCATTTTCTGACCTTTGACTACTAATCAGCTCATATCTTCCTCATATAGACTCCAAATTGAATGATTCTAGTGGCTTAAAATCCATGACACACATAGATATAATTCGTATGTTAACCATTTATTTTAATTCCATACAAATAATTCCTAGAAATTAAAATACAGAAGCTATCCTAACATATTCTTCCCTGATGAACCATTTTCTGACCTTTGACTACTAATCAGCTCATATATTCCTCATATGGACTCCAAATTGAATGATTCCAGTGGTTTAAAATCCATGACACACATAGTTATAATTCGTATGTTAACCATTTATTTTAATTCCATACAGATAATTACCAGAAATTAAAATACAGAAGCTATCCTAACATATTCTTCCCTGATGAACCATTTTCTGACCTTTGACTACTAATCGGACCATATCTACCTCATATGGACTCCAAATTGAATGATTCTAGTGGCTAAAAATCCGTAACACATATATATTTAATTCTTATGTTAACCATTTATTTTAATTCCTTACAGATAATTCGCAGAAATTAAAACACAGAAGCTATCCTAACATTTTCTTCCCTGATGAACCATTTTTTGACCTTTGCTTACTAATCGAACCATATCTACCACATATGGACTCCAAATTGAATGCTTCTAGTGGCTTAAAATCCATGACACACATAGCTATAATTCTTATGTTAACCATTTATTTTAATTCCTTATAGATTGTTCCCAGAAATTAAAACACCGAAGCTTAAAATTCTGCCACCCATAGCCATACCCATGCAGAACTATCTACACCAACCTAAGTATTCAAACATACATCACATGCAAGATCAATATGTAACATGATATAGCAACATCATGACCAATCATAAAAGTTCTAAGATCAAAATCTCATAAATATTATAAGTTTCAAAAGTTTTCTTCAAAAAGAAATATTGTTAAACTTACCTGGAGCACTTAGTCCCTTAGACTTCTGCTTCCTCTTTCTTCCTTTCTTCCTCTCCTTTCCTCACTCTACCTTGCTTCTATTTTCCCTCTCCCTCACTTAGATGAAATTCTAATGTTGTAAGGGTGGATTTTCTTATATAGACCACCAAATAATTCACCTTTCATGATCATGGGTCTACCTTATCACAATTAGGATACACTTTGTTGAATTTTTGGAAAACAAACAACATATGTTCTTGTCTTCCTCTTCCTTAGTCAAGATATGCATAGGAAAAGGAGATTTGTATTTTGAAAATTATGATGATATGTTCTTAAGATAAGGGACAAGGTCCCTTTGATTTAGGGATTCATTTCCATTTTCTTTTGTCTTAAACAAGTATGATAGGTTTGCCTTTTTAGGTGGCAAATTTCTAGCCCTTGAATCTCCATTATTTGGTTGATATTATTTGTGTGGGATAGGAATGTTTTGTCCTAATACCATGTATTATCATACCACTTGCTAAAATTATGAGTGTAGGATATAGATGTTTTTGTCCTAAAGCCTTGTATTATTATGCCACTTGCCAAAATGATGAATGTAGAATCACACCACTTGCTAAATTTTTGTCTTAATGCCATGTAACCTAATCTTTATTATTATTACATTATTATATCATCACCTAATTTATTTTATTTTATTTTTCCTCTTGGATTTAGGCTTATTCCTACCCATTATGGGCTTATCCTACCCATTTTCTTTGCTTTGGATAAAATTCTACCTTTCTTGGAGGGCTTGGTCACATTTCATAATTTTTGGGCTATTGGTCAAATTACTATATCCTAGTCCAAGTCTATGTTTTATTTCTTGCTTAGGTTATCCAATGGGCTTGCTAGAAACTTATGTGAAGTGGAAAAACTCTATATGAAGTGTTCATAGGTAAAAGCCCAATTTATGGGTGGAGATACTAAACTTAGTAACTTTTGCTCTTAAATTAAGAAAAATTACCCTAATCCGATCTTCTTGAAATTTGAAGACCTTTACTTACTTCACAAAAATTTATCTTTCTTTACCTAAGAATTTTAACTTTCTTTAGCATGTTTATTTCTAATATTTCCTCTTAGATTTTCTTTCTTTACCTATTCCATTAATATTAGACAAATTTCTATGCATATATGTAAGGTGAAGAATTTCTAAGGAAAATATCTAAAAATTACGGGATGTTACAATTGCCATGAATCTAGGTGCTCAAAAAGAGGAAGTATTGATGCATATTCTTCAGGAAAAAAAGTACCATTACAAAAATATTTGCAAACCTTAAAGGCATAAACCCAACTGTAGAATTGCATCAAGCTTTAGAGATCAAAGGGGCTAGACCCTACAAAGGTAAGAATTCTCTCCCTTGGTTTGGACCCTTTGTTATTACTAATGTGGTTGCTTGTCAAGCAATAGAACATCAAGGTTTGAATCAGTACTAGGAATTTCATATTAAAGTAAACATCAAGGATCCTCTATGAATGAGATAAAGAGCTTTGAGTCAAGCCAGCAGTAGTAAAAAAAGGCGCTTATTGGGAGGCAGCCCAACATAGTAATTCAAAAAAAAGTGAAAATTATAAATATTCAAGGTTTAGTAGTGTAGCACTCTCTTTCTACCCCAAACATATTTAGGGACGTTCCATTGGATCCCTCCTTTTTTTATTATTTGTCTCTCTTATTTTATTCTTTTCTATTTTACATTGGGGACAATGTAAATTCTTAAGTGTGGGGGGTCACTTTATGATTAAGCTTAATGATTGTATAATAAATCATATATTGGTGAACTATTTACTTAGCTGCATGCTACAATAAACTTCTATGGTCTATGCACTTTTATGCCAATTATTAATGGGGTGAGCATGTGACTTTATCTCAATCTATGAGTTTATGTTAGCTAAATCAATAGCCAATGATATAACTATTTAAATTGCTAATAGCTCTTGAGAGACGTAAGAAAGTCATGGTTATGTGTAATTTTAATTTCTTTGCAATTTATTATTACCCATTTTTTAGAATCTTGAAACTATTTTTCACAGTAACTTTGGGTATTCAATTTATCTTTTACTTAGAGAAATTTTATATAACTTAAATATTTTATGGTCTCAATAAATTTCTAGAACTTATTTAAATGCTACCTGAGGCGAAATCCTAGGCTGATACTATTAATTATGAGATAATTTAGGCATTATTTGATAAGATTAAGCCTTTCAAACCTAACCCAAGCAATAAAATATACTTAGTACCTCTATTTGAGCTTAATTAACATATTATTCCATACCCACTACAAAGCCAAAACCAAAATTTATTATTAATACCTTTATTTGTTTATCTGATTCACTCACTTTATGATTAATTTCTGAATACTTATTTTGTAAAGCTACATTAATAAAAGGGTGGAGTAAGGGCAAAAGAAAGGAAAAATCAAAAGGAAAGAAAAAGTCCAAAAATATTGATGAAAGTCTAGGCAGAGGGTGAAAGAAAAGAAATAGAGAACAAAGGAAAAGAAGGAATTAAATTCAGTAAAGCAAGGGAATAAGTGTGGGGGAAAAATCCCCCAAACTTGAGAAAGCTGAAGAGAATTAGACTTAATCATGTGGTGCTAGGTGATCGAGCCTAAATCTATATCTTTTATCTCACCCCATAACCTAACCACATTACAAGTTGAATAAAGTCATTCTGATCCTTAAATGTAGTCTTAGCCTACATTAGTAGAGAGTAGCTTGAAAAATATGCCTATAGAAATCCTTAATAGAGATTCATACCCCAATTCTTGAGATATATAAACTCATTTGGGTAAAAGATAATTGAACCACTCAAAGACACACACACACTCAAGGCTCTAGAAAATAAATCATGAATTGCATTTGAGTTAAATTTTGCACATAATTATGAAATTTTTTAAAATTTCTTTAAGAGTATACAATTTTCACTATAAGGCAACACATTGGTAAACCATTCACTTATCTCATCTATTGAATATTGTTCACATGAATCAATTTCCTTGAGAACATGCAAAAGAGTAAGTGTAGGGGTATTTGACATGCTATAAATTAAGAATGTCTATTGCATGTTTTAAGTTACTTTTAATTTGATTTAAGTAGAAAATAAATATGAACTAATTGAGTTTTTTTTATGTTTTAGGAGGAATAAAGAGGAACATAAGAGGAAAATAGAGAGAAAATATTGAAAAATGCTGATTTTAGACCTTTTGTGACTAATTGAGGAATATCTCTCTTATTTGAACTGCGATTGACGTGATTCTAGTGTATATAGAAAGAAGAGATAGAGATCTACAAATTTTGTGTTTGGTACTTCAGCAAATTCTATTAACTCTAATTTATTAGAGTTATTACATGCTTTTCTCATGCTTATTATTCTGCAATTTGGTTGATTTAGCAATAATGACACCTAAAAAGATACTATTTTTGCATTTACTAAGTGTAAGAGTACCCAGAGTGTCAAAGTGAAATTTTGATTGCATTGCATGAGAAAGGGTCACACAAGCTATAATATGTTGGGTATTTTCGGCTTATTACTATTCTGTGCATGAGTAGGGGGTTATTTGAATTGTACGCTGCAGGTGAGCTGAGCACTTGGCTAGTGTAGCAGGAGTTATCTCCACTACTCAGTGTAGAAGAAAAAGGCATTAGCAAGAGTGCAGGCTAAAAAGAAAAAAAAGCTGCAAAAAGAGGCCACCTCACCAAAACCACAACCTTAATATATAAAGGGGAAGGAGAAAACAGAAAGGAGATATGTGAAAGAGGAGAGACAGACGGCTACTACCTCCTAGAAAGGAATGCACAGAAAGGAAGGACTGACTCCTCCATTGAGAAGCGTTCCTTCTTAAAAGGAGGAGGAAGAAAAGCTGCATGGAAGAAAGCAAAAAGGGAAGTTGAACATAGGGAAAAGAAGGGAACCTTCTATAGAACCGCTTTCTTCCTTTTTTGCTCACTGATCTTTTCTTTTCTTTTCCTACTGTATTTCTTTCCTTGTGGATATGGCTACTTTGATATTTTCACGTGTAAATAATCTGGATATGGTGCTAGGCTATGTCTCCAGCTAGGATTGCAAAAGGGTTGATATTAACTCTAAGCCTATTTCAAGTTAATGATTGATTTTGTTTTAGTAAATGCTCTTGATGTTCAGACTGTATTGTAACTTTTGATTTCTACCATTGCTAGATCACCAATAGTAGGATACATAACTGATATTTAATTTGGGAAGGTTAATAGAGGTTGGACTAAGTTTGAATATTATAGGTTTAGCTAACTCTCATGTTTAGGATAAAAGCAGCAACTATTATAGGAATATAAATTTTGCCCATATAACTTAGCAGTTTCAGAGCATTAATGACATTCTCGAGGTAGATTTATATAGGAATATATGAATAAAACCTTAAGAATGACTAGGTATGGCAGTTCTGGAAAGAAAAACTGGTTACCAGAGCGATTGCTATAGCAAAGCTAGAGCAAAATTAGTTCAGGAGCTAATATCAACCCTAAAGCAATCCTAGTTGTCCTTATTATCATATTTTATTTTGTTAACCTAGTGTGTTGCAAGTAATCATTTTAGTATTCTGTATTTAGTTCATTCTCTTAGTTTGTGATTGAATCCAAATTTTCTTTAAGCACCTACAAGTTTTTTACCACATTTCCGAGTCAATTGTCTATAGTAATTTTTTATTACAATTCCTCGTGGGACGATACTCTCTCATCACTTTACTACTTGTCTATGATACGTGCACTTGCATGTTTACATTGCATATATAAAATATCGAGCAACAAAATCTGGAAGTTTTTAAGGGTCGCGGCACTATGTCATCACAAATCTGAAGCACCACAATGCTGGCCCCCAACACCGCAACACTCGAGCATCAGAAAGACCTAGTGTAACGACCGATATATATATATATATATATATATATATATATATATATATATATATATATATATATATATGGCAACCAATAATACATTCCAAGCAGTAATTAATACATGCATATATAAGCAGCATATATTCCATTACCATTATATCCAAAAAACTACATCAAAGGTTAATATTTATACAGAAGTAACACTGATTTATATAGCTACATTAATCTAACATTAAACCCCAAATAGCACACAACCCCTAGAGTACAAAGGGTGGAGAAAGTGGTGCTGGCATTGGGGTCTGCACAAGGCATTGCCATCCACTGAATCTCTATAATCAAGTGCACGAAAATAACTAGCATATCACTTGCTTTTATCTGAATATAACACCAACAATAATGAGAATAGAAGTTCCCAATAGGTTTAACATTAAATGCATCATATAATAAGTAAGAAAACACAGTGTTATGTCCAGTTGTATGAACTACAGAAAACCTTTTCTCTTTTATATGATAAGATAACAAGAATGTGTAACATACTTGCATGTCCAAAAGATAGGTTATGCATCAATATCATGCATTCTCAATAAACAATTTATGCATCAATATCATGCATTCTCAATAAACAGGTTATGCATCAATATCATGCATTCTCAATAAACAATTTATACATCAATATTATGCATTTACAATAAACATGTTAAATATTAATATCATGTATTCTCAATAGATAGGTTATACATTAATATCATGGGTTCACATTTATTTCCATAGTAGCTCGTTATCTATAAATTTCCATCTTTATCCATACATAGGGTGGCGTGAGCCCTCTCCATCCTGCTACTTGTTGTGTCTGTTTTACTAATTACCGCAAGCGCACGGCGTAATTGTAGCTAGTCCAGTGAATACGGGTTGTATCCCACAGAGAACAATGTCAACTACTAGAAATATGTAAAACGAGCTATCTAGATTGATGAAATTTGATCAGAGAGTGTCACAGTTAAATAGATGCAAATAACCAATTAAACAAAGCCTAGGGTTAGAGTTCACCACACTTATGATATTCAATATCCAAAATAGACCTCTAATTGTAATTATCTAGATTATTGGGGATGGTTTAGCCTTAATTAACTAGCAACCTCTTTCAAGCATTACTAATCGTACCTAGGTTAATCCAATTGCCTACTTTCGTTGTTCTTAGTTCAACCTAGGTCCATTAAGTTCTATGCCAACTATGGAATACAATTAATCGGTTTTCTCATGCCCATTAATTGATTCATTCCTAGATAATCTTAAACTACTTTCGTGATTAAGATATCCCTAATTAACTATTAGGTTCAGGTATTAGTTTTCACCTTTCAGTCCATCAACTAATATCCTAAGACGTGATAAATATTGGCTAAACATTCATCAACTCCTATAACCAATACTTAATAGCTAATCCTAATTAACCATAGACAATACAATTAGGGTTCCATTAACTCAATCAGCTCAATGTATCATCACATCATAAGTGGGTTACCAAAACCCTAGATCAAAATCTACTCAAGCATGATAGAAAGATAAATCAAAGGCATAATCATTAAGTAAATCATCAATATCCAATACAAACCAAGAGAAAGAGTTGGTATAGAGATGAGTGCAGAGATAGAAAGATAAAACCTGGATGGAGAATGAAATACAATGCTGAATTGCTGTCAAATCTAAGCTAAGAACATGAAAGTAAACTCTAATCCTACTCTAAACTTAATCCTAAGGTGTTTCCTAAGCCTAAAACTGAGTAAAAATGAGCCCCAATGCGTCTCCCCCTCTTTGGCTACGTATCCCCTTCGATATATATCACTTTGAGCGGCCAAAACCCTAAAAAATATGGTGTTCGCAGACCCACAGCACGGCTGTGCATCGGGCTGGTTTCTGGGAGAATGCTGCACATCTTGCCTAGAGCACGGCCTGGCCGTGTTGCATGCCACCAAACACGGCCTGGCCGTGCTGCATGCTGCCATGCTCAAAATTTGCTGATTTTTGGTGGGCTTGCTCCTTGCTTCCTCCTCAACATATTCCATATCCATTTGGCACTTCTCATGAGTGTTTTCCTTTGCTTCTTGGCCTCTTTTGCTCACCTATAAGCATAAAAACAACCAAAGCAGTATCCAAAACAAAACATAACCAAAAGCAGGGAAATAACCACAAGTTTACTATGAATTAAGGGATAAAATATAGCCATTAAGTACTTAAAATACCCCTTTATCAACTCCCCCATGCTTAAACCTTTGTTTGTTCTCAAGCAAATAACATATCATATCAGGGAGGGGGAAAGATGCAATCAGATTCTAGAAGATAGAAAAATGCAATATGGATAATTTGTCACTCAATCTGTGTGCACACAATAGATATATAAATAGAAATTTACAAGATAGTCTCTATTTTTCTAAAACTAAACCAAAATTCTCCTATTATATATCTGCTTCTATTGTTATCATTGGTTGTATGCATAAAATTGATTTTTGTACACTCAAGTAGGCCACCTCATCCTTTAGATCTCCCTATGTTGCCTTACCCTTATTTCTATTTTATCACTCTTTTTCTCACTTAAACTCTTTTACTTTCCATCATTTTTTTCTTCTCTTTTTCATTCAAATTTTTTTTAGAAACATGTAGTCAGTGCATTTTATGCTTCATCTCACTATGGTAAAGGCATCTAGGTACTAATACTAAGGCCTTTTTGGTGCCTTGAAGGGGTACCCAGAGTGAAAACTTTTTGGGTTTCACATACCCTCATTTTTCACCTCTCCTTTCCTTCATACTCTCATAGTGTTAAAATTAGCCATAGCATACAATTCACAGCACAATAGAGAGAAAGTTTTCAAAAAATTAAAGGTTTAGTGCTAGAAGAGAAAGACTAAAATAATAATTACATATTCCATATCCTATTGTGCATCACATGTTCATGAGTTAAAAATCAACCTATACTACGCCAATCTATATCTAAAATAGCAAACTATGTGATTATCTAATGAAACAAGAGATAAAAATTCAATCAGTAAGTCACTCCCCCATGCTTAAACTTGACATTGTCCTCAGTGTCAATATAAATGAAAGTATAGGCAAAGGGAGAAGGAACTTACGTGCTTTTTGATTTCTGAAGGAGGTGGTGGAGGGCTCACTTATGCTTTGGGCTGGATGGCCCTTTTCCTCTCTTTTTTTATGAACCTGGCGCACGGCCGTGTCTTGGGACACGGCCTGCCCGTGTTCCTGGCAGGTTTGCACCAAAAATGCAGGATTTGGCCCGTGCTTGAAGCACGGGCATGGTGGAGGACACGGCCTAGCCGTGTTGTTGGCTGGAAACCTTAATTCTTCTAATTTTGCCTCAGCTTTTGATTCTACTTGATTTTCCTTAATTTTTAAGCCCTTTATATCACCTTGAGCACATGGGAATGAACCTAAAATACACGAGGAAACACTCATTAAACCTATAACCAAAAAAATCAACCAAAATTAAAGATAAAAGCTAAACTAAAAACTAGAAAACAAAGTCAAAGGAAACTTTAAAAATTATAATGTGGGTTGCCTCCCACAAAGCGCTTGTTTATAGTCATTAGCTCGACTCCCTTTTCATGCTTTCTAATCAAGGAGGCTTGAAGAGAGTTTAGATAACCCTCTTTTTGATCCCTTTCCTCTTAGTGTGGTGTATAAGGCTTTTCCTAATGGTCTTCAATTCTTCCCTTTCTCCATTCAAGCTTTGAGGAGGTGGTTTGGGTTCTAACTTTGTATCTTTCACTTCCTCCTCAATGTCTTGCTTTTCCTCCCCCTGTTTGACATAAACCAAAGAACTTTCCACAGAGCATAACTCAAGTGGGTCAAAAGGAGAAAAATTCATGGCATTATCATTCACATGAGGTTCATTTAAGCCAAACATACAGCATGATCCACTTAGAGATGGGGGGTTCATAGCATCATTCAAATTACACTCTACTTTTTCATCCCCTACATTCAAAGAAAGTTTTCCATCTTTTATATTTATATTTGCACCAGCTATAGCTAAGAAAGGCCTTCCAAGAATGATGGGGATTTTATCATCTTCCTCAATCTCTAAAATAATAAAATCAACCGAAATATAAAATTTACCTACCTTTAGAGGAACATCCTCTAATATACCTACCGGATGCTTGATGGATCGGTCAGCTAAATGAAGGGAAAGGTTGGTGGGCTTTAAGTCACCCATCTTAAGTTTTTTGCACACTAAGAGAGGCATGAGGCTAACACTTGCTCCAAGGTCACATAAGGCTCTGTCAATATTCATATCTCCAATAGAGCAAGGAATAGAGAAGCTTCTGGGATCCTTAAACTTTTGAGGAAGCTTATTCTGAATTAAAGCACTAGATCCCTCTGTCAGTGCCACCACAGCATACTCATCAATTTTCCTCTTATTTGAGAGTATCTTTTTCAGGAACTTTGCATAGGATGGCATTTGGGAGATGGCTTCTAGGAATGGGATATTGATATTAAGCTTCTTCAGCACATCTAGAAATCTCCCAAACTGGTTCTCTAACTTGGCCTTAACCAACCTTTAAGGAAAAGGAATTGGTGGCTTGTATGGTTCAGGAGCCACATATTTTGGCTCTTCTTCATTCTTTTCCTCTTTTTCTGGTTCCTCTTCTATTTTCTGCTCAGATGTAGCCTGAGGTTCATTTTTCTGTATCTCCCCACTTCTCTCAAATTCAGCCAACTGCTTACCACTTCTCAAGGTAATGGCATTGCAATGCTCTCTGGGGTTCTCAGCCTCGCCTGAAAATCTGCCAAAGTTCCTGTTAGATAGACTAGCCTACTATGCTATCTGAGTTTCCAACATCTTGCTATGAGTAGCAAGCGAGTCTACCTTGGAGGCTAAATCTTTAATAGCCTCATTCATGGAATGGTTCTGGGCTCTGAATTCATCATTCTACTTACTTTGTGTGGAGATGAAGTTCTCCATCAGAGCCTCCAAATTTGACTTTGATTGAGGAAGAGGGTTGAATGGCCTCTGATTTTGAAACCCAGGAGGTTGTCTAAAATTATTTTGAGGCTGCTGATTTGCATTCAGCTTGTAAGAGAGATTCAGGTGGTTCCTCCAACTTGGATTGTAGGTGTTGCTATAGGGATTGCTTTTCTGATTATCGTTCACAAAGTTCACATGTTCACAATCCTGAGGTGCAGAATTTCCAAGTTGACAATTACTGGCCATATAACCTATGCAACCATAGATCTCACAAGTAGAAGATGATCAAGAGGAACCAACATTGTTGATGCTTAACTTATCTAACTTCTGAAATAAAGCATCAACCTTAGAAGTTTGATGATTGAAAGCATCTACTTCATACATACCTGCCGGCTTTCTAGTCTGCCTCTTACTAGACCAGGAGTAGTGGTTCTGAGCCATGTCTTCAATCAACTTATAGGCTTCATCAACTGTTTTGCTCATTAGTGCTCCTCCAACTGCAGCATCCATAAACATCCGGGTGCTATAAACTAGTCCATTGTAGAATGTATGGACTATCAACCATTTTTCTAGCCCATGATGTGGGCATACCCTGAGGAGCTCCTTGAATCTCTCCCAAGCTTCATATAAGGATTCTCCATCCTTCTGAGCAAATGTAGTAATCTGATTCCTCAAATGGGCCGTCTTACTTGGCGGGAAATACTTGGCCAAGAAAGCTTAAGAAAGCTGCTACCAAGTGGTTATAGACCTCGATGGGAGAGAGTGCAACCAAGCCTGGGCTTTGTCCCTTAATGAGAAAGGGAACAACCTCAACCTGATTGCATCTGAGGAGACACCATTCAGCTTCAGGGTGTCGCAGTACTCCAAAAATACAGAGAGGTGGAGATTAGGGTCCTCAGTAGGCGACCCTCCAAACTGGTTCTGCTGAACCATCTGCAAGAGAGATGGCTTTAGCTCAAAGTTATTAACTTCTACCACTGGCCTGACTATGCTGGGGTTCAGGCCATGTGTGTCCAGGGCAGTAAAGTCCTTCAGCGACCGGTTATCTCTTTCCCCCATTGTAGCTGCTAAATTCTCTTCCTGCTGTCTTTTTCTTAACCTTCGCAGAGTGCGCTCAATTTCAGGGTCAAATTCAGCAACGCTATCACGCGCTCTTCGCATAAAAGAGAAACACACCTATGAAGGAAGAAAAAAAGCAAAATCAGCAAAAGAAAATTGTGCAAAAAAATTAAAAATAAAAATAAACAGAAATTGATCTAGTCTAGCTATTTTGTAAAATATCTAATATTGGCTTTGTTCCCCGGCAACGGCGCCAAAAACTTGTTGTGTCTGTTTTACTAATTACCGCAAACGCACGGCGTAGCTGTAGCTAGTCCGGCGAGTACGGGTCGTATCCCACAGAGAACAATGTCACCTACTAGAATTATGTAAAACGAGCTATCTAGATCAATGAAATTTGATCAGAGAGTGTCACAGTTAAATAGATGCAAATAACCAATTACAAAGCCTAGGGTTAAAGTTCACCACACTTATGATATTCAACATCCAAAATATACCTCTAATTGCAATTATCTAGATTATTGGGGATGGTTTAGCCTTAATTAACTAGCAACCTCTTTCAAGCGTTACTAATCGTACCTAGGTTAATCCAATTGCCTACTTTTGTGGTTCTTAGTTCAACCTACGTCCATTAAGTTCTATGCCAACCATGGAATACAATTAATCGATTTTCTCGTACCCATTAATTGATTCATTCCTAGATAATCTTAAACTACTTTCGTGATTAAGATATCCCTAATTAACTATTAGGTTCAGGTATTAGTTTTCACCTTTCAGTCCATCAACTAATATCCTAAGACGTGATAAATATTGGCCAAACATTCATCAACTCCTATAACCAATACTTAATAGCTAATCCTAATTAACCATAGACAATACAATTAGGGTTCCATTAACTCAATCAGCTCAATGTATCAACACATCATAAGTGGGTTATCAAAACCCTAGATTAAAATCTACTCAAGCATGATAGAAAGATCAATCAAAGGCATAATCATTAAGTAAATCATCAATATCCAATACAAACCAAGAGAAAGAGTTGGGATAGAGATGAGTGTAGAGATAGAAAGATAAAACCTGGATGGAGAATGAAATACAATGCTGAATTGCTGTCAAATCTAAGCTAAGAACATGAAAGTAAACTCTAATCCTACTCTAAACTTAATCCTAAGGTGTTTCCTAAGCCTAAAACTGAGTAAAAATGAGCCCCAATGCGTCTCCCCCTCTTTGGCTGCGTATCCCCTTTGATATATATCACTTTGAGTGGCCAAAACCCTAAAAAATACGGTATTCGTAGACCCATAGCACAGCCGTGTCCCAGGATATGGCCTGGCCGTGCATCGGGCTGGTTTCTGGGAGAATGCTGCACATCTTGCCCAGAGCACGGCCTGGCCGTGTTGCATGCCACCAAGCACGGCCTGGCTGTGCTGTATGCTGCCATGCTCAGAATTTGCTGATTTTTGGTGGGCTTGCTCCTTGCTTCCTCCTCAATATATTCCATATCCATTTGGCACTTCTCATGAGTGTTTTCCCTTGCTTCTTGGCCTCTTTTGCTCACATACGAGCATAAAAACAACCAAAGCAGTATCCAAAGTAAAGCATAACCAAAATGAGGGAAATAACCATAAGTTTACTATGAATTAGGGGATAAAATATAGCCATTAAGTACTCAAAATACCCCTTTATCACTACTCACCCACCACTATGTTCCTGGTCGAAGCGACCCTTCACACATTGGCCACTTTAGGCTAATAAGGTGTCCCCTACCTCGGTACTGTATCAAAGCCATAACCCCTCAGTCGCCTTACCTCCATAAGGTGCTACATGTCATAGGGTCACCTTGGTTGGGAAAGGGTCATCTCAGATATTCGTCACTCCCTTCATCACAGAAAGATGCCACTTGTTACCAAGCCACTTTGCTTTGGAGAGGGTCCTCCTGACATTTCATATATCTTTCCAAATATTTGTCAATCACCTTAACATAGCAAGATGCTGCATGTTGTTGGGTCACCTTGCTGTAGAAAGGATCATATTGACATCTTAACATCTTTTCAATTTCTAGCCATATTTCATCAATAATCGTATATCAATAACATCATATGAATGCCCATCATAATCCTCATGTATGTGTCATATGTCTCAAACATGCAGGGTATTATGAAGCATACATGTGTTAACAATTTCATGATGGCATATATCATTTAATCCTTCACTTTAATGCAATTCATGGCTTACTTAAGAGAGATATAGCAAAATTAAAGCAAACAATGTTGTGTTACACCCATTTATAGCTCGTAAATCTCTAATCATCATCACCGCCATGATAAGGTTATGCATTAGCCAAGTACATCTTTAGCATCATACTTGTTATCATCATCACATCATCATATAACAAATATGTATTAATACACTTACCATCATGTGACAATGCATACATTATATAATCACCACCATCATTACACAATGTATATCAAGTTTTTTATCACAAGAAGTAGTGAAAACTAATATTATATCACAAAGATTATAGGGCATTCTTCTTCAATTTGGTTTCTATAATTACCATGTAGTTAATAAGGTTCATTTAATGCCATTTGTAGCAAAAACAGGGCAAAAATAGCTATAAACACAGTCATGCTTGAGGTTGTCTAAAACGTGCTGCAACCTCTCAAACAGCCTGAAACACAACCGGGCCATGTCCTGGAATAAATCCATAGTCTAGGCTGTCATACGTTCTACGTTTTCATCTCGCCTAACCTCCTCAAACTCAAAAGACCATAACTACCTTATTTTAACTTCAATTAAGGTGATTTTGGTGTCTATAGAAAACTAAAACAATTATCTACAACTTTTAAGTTTAACACTTTGACAAAATAGAAATAAAAATAGGTTAAAAAAAAGGGTTCCAAAAACAACGTCGTGACTTTACGCGTTAGATCTAACCTCTCTTTACTTGTCATGGTATATCTCTTTCATTTCAAATCCGATTAAGATAATTCCATAGGCCTTAGAAAGATAAGAAATGGGGATACAACTTATGTGTTAAACATATTTCCAAATTTGACATAAATAATTATTTACATAACTAATCATTCAGAACATCGATTTACACCCTTTTCAAGCCAATTTCAACAAAAACATGTCAACATCTACTAATAACTAGCATCTTATTTCATACATCCACATTATAGAATATTTCACTTAAGAGAATTTAGTATTATACATTTTTTTTTCTTATCTATAAACTTCTAGCAATGTCTACCTAGCCCATAAAGTAACATATTCACTTATATTGTTTGTTCTCTTTCTTGGATAAGCATACAAGTGCTTCAATCTATTTCAAGTATTTTTAAATTTCATTTCCTTATAGGCAACTAACTAGGCATGATAAGTATTACTTACAACAAAAAAGCTCTCATGCCGTAAAAGAAAATGGTACAGTCCATAACTTATTTTACATCACATTATAAGCTGTCTAAAAGGGACTTGGCACTCAACTAAGCCATCCCACAAATATTACCTAACCAAAGAAAATACAATCCATATCCATAATCAGATGAGTCAACCTTGAGACCCCTGTTGCTTACTTCTTGCTGGAGTACCTGGAATGTGATTATGTGGACATAAAAAGATGAGATGACAATCTCAAAAGCTAGCAAATTTTTCAGAAAAATAGTACACATTCCATTCCTTAAAACATCTTAATTTATTTCACTGAAACATAAGCACCGACCATACATACACACATCATCTTGGTCACACTAGGGACCTATAACATTTTGGTATACTCACCCAATGCAGTCCCATACATACAAAAGGGTTATGCATCTCCTATTATTGGCCAATACATGGGGGAAATGGGGCTCACTTGGCACACTTTGGGAACCCCTTAATTCTCGAGAATGCATACATAACATATCTTTAGACCATCATTCATCATAGCATAAAATTCAGGCAACCAATGAAATTGATAAATTCAAGTTTATAAACATAAAGAGTGTTTTAAGGAAAAGTTAGCTACCTCAATTCCTATACAATCACTTCCTTTCTAAGGCTGCCTATGTTACTACTAGAAACTCAAACTAAAACATATAAGAACTTTTGGTTAATGCATGCATATTAGCACCTACAATCATAAGTCTCTAGTTAAGAGCTTCTGCTCTCCAAAACAAAACTGTGATTCTGTTGAGATTTGAGGTTATTATTAAATATGACAAAATTCCTCTAAAAATTCTAAACTTTTCCATGGAGATTTCTCTACATGGCTATTTTATTTCGTGGTTCTCTCAGCCCTTAACTCTTCCATTCACCCCAAGAACTACCTTCATAATCTAGAACAGTGCATATTGGTTTCAGTTTCATTTCTATTCTGTTTTCCATTCATTTTGATGGGTAACACTCCTTCAAAATTTGTGATATTTGATATAGAGCATCCTAATCTGTTATATAATCACCATAAAAATTTCAAGTAAAAAATGATTCATTTGACTCCTTAAATAACACTTTTTATGGCTATCCCCAGTTCTGGTCTGTTCTAACTCACTTTCTGTGCCACCGAATTTCCATATTTTATTATATGCCTTAACCTACCCAAAATTCTCCAAAATTTTGATGGGATCCTTAAATAGGATCCCTATAAAATTTCATAAACTTTTCATATGAAAATTCAACATCTAACCCCTTCAATGTTTAGTATTTCCATCAATAGCCTAAGCTATTCAGCAGAATGTTATCAGCACTATTTTAAGTGTAAATGGCCTATTTGTAGGTTCTAAAAAATCATGAAAATTTATAAAATTGATTATCAATATTTCAAGACTTTGCTCACCAAATATTATAAAATTTAAAGGCCAGTTACCCAATCAAACAGTCTAAGAACATAGGGCCTCAAAAATTTAGGTGTAGAATGTGTGGTGCTTCAACATGTTTGTTACTTAGATGGCAAAGATTGTTCCCTACCACTAGAGTTCCATGTTTTCAACTTTAACATCTTGCATCTTATGCTCAATAATCACCCATGCAGAACCCAAAATGAGCTTTACTCACTACAAACTAACTTTCCTTAAGAGGGGAAACTCACCTTGTGCAGAAATGCTCCTATGGTTCTCAAATTTCAGCTTGCTTCTCCTCTTGGTTTCCTTTACAACTTAGCTACATTTTTTTTCTGGTTTCTCTCCCCCTTTGGCTCTAAGTTTTCTGGCTATCTTCTCTCCCTCTTGGGTGCTGATTGCATGAGGAATGGGTTTTGAATTTGCTACCCAAAATAATATCTAGACAGCATAATTCTTGGCTACTGGTTTCCACCACTCAAGAGGAAAAGGAGGCTGTGTTTTGCAGGGATTCCCTTGTTTTTCTGCAAGGAGGGCGTGATAATGCAAAGGCATGAAGTGGGGCAGCAGCCTTTGCATTATTTTTCTGATTGTAGGCTGAAAAATGGCTGAAGTGGGTGGTTGTTTCTTGGTTGGAATGTTGCTAAAATAATTATGGCTATGTGGCAGGATTTCCTTGCTGAAAGTTGGCATTTTTCTTGGCTGAATTTTTTGTGGTTATGTGGCATGCTTTGGTAGGTGAAAGGTGGCTACAAGGTGGCTGAAATTTTATGGCCAATGTGGCATGCTATGTGGCTACAACTTTATGGGCAATGTGGCATGATTTGGTAGGTGCAAGGTGGATGCAAGGTGGCTGCAATTTTGTGGGCAATGTGGCATCCTATGTGGCTACAACTTTGTGGGCAATGTGGCATGCTTTGGTAGGTGCAAGGTGGCCGCAATTTTGTGGGCAATGTCGCATGCTATGTGGCTGCAACTTTGTGGGCAATGTGGCATGCTTTGGTAGGTACAAGGTGGCTGCAAGGTGGCTGCAATTTTGTGACTAATGTGGTATGCTATGTGGCTGTAACTTTGTGGGCAATGTGGCATGCTTTGGTAAGTGTAAGGTGGCTACAATTCTATGGGCAATGTGGCATACTATGTGGTTGAAATTTTATAGTGCTACTTGGTAGCTCTTTAGTTGTTTTATATTGCCTTAATTTACTACTAATCATATATTAGTAATGTCTTAAAAATGTATTTGTATCTTCTCCCCATCCATTATGCTCCTAAGAATTTTATTTATATGATTCATGATTAACTATGTGGAATGTATTTTTAGTAAAAGACGAACAAATACGAATGTAGATGTTAAACTTGGAGACTATGTATTAAAATAAGTTACAAGTTTTAAATATCTTAGGTCCATTATACAAAATGACAGTGAATTAAAGGAGGACGTAAACCATAGGATTCAAGCTGGATGGATTAAATGGAAGAAAGATTTGAGTGTCATTTGTTATAAAAAAAGTGCCGCTCAAAGTTAAAGGAAAATTCTACCGTACGGCTATAAGACCTGCTATATTGTATGGTACTGAATGTTGGGCAGTCAAAAGACAACATGAGGATAAACTCAACATTACAGAGATGAGAATGCTACGCTGGATGTGTGGACACACCAGAAGAGATATGATTAGAAATGAGTGTATTAGAGAGAAGGTTAAGGTATCACCTATGGTGGAGAAGATGGTTGAATCTCGCTTAAGGTGGTTTGGTCATGTGTGAAGAAGACCTACAGAAGCCCAAGTGAGAAGAGTATATCAGATGGAGAATAGTCCAATAATTAAAGGTAGAGGGAGGCCAAAGAAAACAATAAGTGAAACTATTAAGAATGATTTAATAGTTAATAATCTATCTATTGATCTCATTCATTATAGGCCACTGTGGCACCATTTGATCCATGTAGTCGACCCCACCTAGTGGTAAAAGACTTAGTTGTTATTGTTGATTCATGATTAACTATATGTCACATATTTTATAAATTCCTTATTGTTACATAACTAAGCATTTTAATTCTTTGTCATATGTATTTTCTAATTATTCTTATATTTATCTAACTTTATTAGAGACTTAGGATGTTACAAAACTTGCATGACCTATGCATCCAAACTCGCACTCTACATGGCTAAGAACAAATATGCATAATGCATTATCAAAATTTGATATTTGAACCACTTTGGATATTCCAAAAGACATGGAATTTCAATGAAAGTTAATGTTAAACCTACCAAAAACCTAGAGATCCTTTCTATTCTCAAAACCCTCCTTGGATTTCCTTCTCTTTCTTCCTTTCCCTACAATTTCTTACACTTTCACCATAGAAAATTAGCTCTTGAAGCATCTAAGATGCCGAGAAGAGTGGATTTAATTTTAAACATACAAGAATCACCTTAGATCTTCTCCTTATCAGTCTTTCTTTCTCTTCTCTCTCTCTTCTCTTCCTTCTGCTACTTTTCTCAATTTCTCTCTCGTTCTCTTCTCCCTTGTGTCGTAGCCTCTCCTTCTCTTTATAAATTTCCCCCCTCAGTCGACTTCCTCTCCAAGTTAAGGGAAAAAGCATATTTTAATCTCCAATCTTCTAAAAGCTCTGCTTTACTAACTCAAGCCCTTCCTTTATCTAAGTATGACCCTTTTTCCATTCCATTAAAGTATAACCAAACCATTGACTAAGGTCATGTTTGGTTAAGTGAAAATTAGCTAACTTTTTAATCTTCTCTTGAGTCAAATGCCAAAGAGCTTTTGTGCCACACTTTCCATGATTCCTCATTCCACCTCTTGTTGTCCGACTCCAGTCCTAACAGTGAAGAAATTACTATTTCACCCTTTATGATTTTTCTCTAAAAGTGAGAATTCCTTTCTCTATTAAAAATTATTTTCTATTTATAAAAATTAGGTATGTTACACCCAATGCGCTGCAGTGCTAGCTTAGGCACCGCGGTGCCCATCATCGTATAAGAATGCTGAAATTGCAATTTTTAGGTCTTTTTAGCTCCAATTGAAGACCGATGGGTTAGGTTTTGACCTAGAAACAATTGTAGTTCAATGAGGATAGCCTAATCTATAAAAAGGGGGAGAATGCAACCATATAAAAAATCAATCAAGCTCTTAATTACCTTCTTCAATTCTTCTCTATATTTTCTTACGGCCATGTGCGGCTAATTAAATTTTAGTTGGTAAAGGATGATTGAAACCTCAAGGGATCTTCATGCATTGTGAAATTTAGATTTGATTTTATTACTTCAATCTTAATTGAGTATTGATTATTCATCTGCTTCTCTATTTTCAATTATTATTCATATAATTGCTAGGGAGGCTTACTAATATATTATCTGTCTTAATCTACTGCTGAATTATGTTTTGAACAAAGTTTTCATTATTGTGATTCATGAGGCAAATAGTCTTAAGGATTTTAGATTATAAATCATTAAGCCTATGATGAATAATTAACTAAATTAGATATAGCCAATGTGTCTATATTTGTTTAGCTCTATTAGTTTCTCTAGCTCTTCATGCGGTTCATAAGTTATGCTTTACTAATGTGGTAAAGGATTGTTTGTTAATTATGGTTTAATTAGGGTGATTGTCATCAATTACTAGACTTAAGGAGAAATAGGGTTAGAATCCCAATGATAGATATTCAAATTGAGATTGATTATGTTTTCAATTATCAATGCAATCTCTTAACGGTGGATATTAACCGAAACCGACACCTTTATTATTAATAACTTTTTTTATTACTTGAATTCTCTTTTTACTTTGTTTTACTTGCAACTATCAAACCCCCTTTCAAGAATCACACAAGGTAATTCTTGTCTCTGTGGGATTGATCCTTACTCCTATGACTACAAGTTCGTTGAGAGGTAAGGTATTAATTTGGGTGTACCCGTGACAATACGCACCAAATTTTTCCATTAATCTAGTTCCTAGGTCAGAACTTATTTCTATTGCCCCTTTTAGGATGTCTTCAGTAGAGCTAAAAGAACTCAAAAAATAGTTAAAAGAGTTACTGGAAAAGCAATTTATTCAGCCAAATGCATCACCTTGGGGAGCTCTAATGTTATTTGTGAAAAAGAAAGATGAAAGTTTGAGATTATATATAGATTATAAATAGTTGAATAAAGTAACTATTAAGAATAAGTACCTTCTCTTTAGAATAGATGACTTGTTAAATCAGTTGAAGAGAGCTACCACCTTTTCAAAAATAGACTTGAGATTATAATACCATCATATTAGAATTAAGAAAGAAGATATACCAAATGCTTCTTTTAAAACTAGATACAGACATTATGACTTTATGGTAATGTCTTTTGGATTAACCAATGCACTTGCAATTTTCATGGATTATATGAAACGTATTTTTAGACCTTACTTAGTTCAATTTCTGGTGGCACTTATAGATGACATACTGGTGTATTTTAAGAATGAGGAGAAGCATGAACAATATCTTAGGTTGGTAGTTTAAGTGTTAAAGGAAAGGAAACTCTTTTCCAAATTAGATAAATGTGAGTTTTGGTCAAAGTAAGTAAAATTTTGGGGACTTGTAATTTCTAGTAAGGGAGAAGCTATGGATCCTAACAAAACTAAAGTTGTGGCTAATTAGGAGAAACCAAACATAGTTATTAAGGTTAAGAGTTTTCTAAGACTAGCTGAGTATTATTTCCTAGGTATCTTTACCCTTAAATCAATTAAATTGGAAGGGAAGCCCATTTAAATAGATTCAAGAGCATAACAATAGTTTTTAAGAACTTAAGATCCAATTGACTTCTCCTCCTATGCTAGTCATCCATGATTCTTTAAGACATTTTGAAGTGTTTAGTGATACTTCCAAGAAAGGATTAGGATGTATTATAATGCAAGATAAGAGAGTAGTTGACTATACCTACAAACAATTAAGACCACTTGAGGAAAATTACCTTACTCATGACTTAAAGTTGGCTACAATAGTGTTTGCTCTAAAAATATGGAGACATTATTTGCATAGAGTAGTATTCAAGATATATAGTAACCATAAAAGTCTTAAAAGTATTTTTTGATAATAAAAAAAGTTAACATAAGATAGAGAAGATGGATGAAATTTCTTAATGATTATAAGTTTAAATTAAAATTCTATGCAGAGAAAGCTAATATTGTAACTAATGCCCTGAGTATGAAGCCCTTGCATCCAAGCCAATTAATGGCGTGTGAGATAAAATTACTAGAGGAATTTAGGAATTTAAGGTTGATAACTACATTCTCACCTAAAATTTTATCTATTAAGGGATTAAGAATTGAATGTGATCTAAGAACTCAAATTTGGGAAACTTAAGCATAAGTCCAATTCTTACAAGGCCACAAAAATCAAAATGACTTTTCCTTAGTAGAAGATGGAACCATTTTGTATAAAGGAAAATCATGCATGCCATAAGAGGCAAACTTGAGAGCTAAAATCTTAGAAGAAGCCCACCAAAGCAAATACACTACTCATCTAGGATCTACCAAAATATATCATAATTTGAAAAGAATATACTGGTGGCCAAGAATAAAGAAGGATATTGTAAAGTTTGTGACTAAGTGCTTAACCTATTAGAAAGTAAAGATAGAACATAAAAAACCATCAGGATTGTTGCAACCTCTCGAAATTGCTAAGTAAAAATGAGATAGTGTATCTATGGATTTTGTAATGGGTTTACCTAGGACTTTAGCTAGGTATTATGCTATATAGGTAATAATGGATAGATTAACTAAGTTTGCTCACTTTTTACCAATTAAGATTAGTTACTCATTAGATAGATGGTGCGTACTGTCGCACGTACACCCAAATTGATACCTTACCTCTCAACTAACCTATAGTAGTGGGAGTAAAGGTCGATCCCATAGAGACTAGTATTACCTTATGCGATTGAGAAAAGGGAGATTGATAATTGAAAATAGAGTAAAATAAACAATAATGAAAATAATTAAGAGAGTCATTAATGAGAGAGGCGTTGGTTTCGGTCGATATCCACCATCAAGGGATTGCATCGATCATTCACAAAATCATCAATCTTAAACCAAATATCTATCATTGGGATTCTATCCCTGTTCCTCCTTAAGCCTAGGGAATTGATAACAATTGTACCAATTAAACCTTAATTAATAAGATATCCTTTAGCACATCGGTAAAGTCTACCCTATTAATTGCATAAAGAACGAGAGAAACTAATAGAGCTAAATAAATATAAACACATCGATTATATTTAATTTAGTTAATCATCCATCATAGGGTTAATGATTTATAATCCAAAATCCTTAATCCTATTTGCTTCATGAATAAAGTAATGAAAACTTTGTTCAAAACCTAATTCAACAATAGATTAAGACATACAATATACTAGTAAGCCTCCCTAGCAATCATATGAACAATCATTAAGAAAAGATAAGCAAATGAATAATCAATACTCGGTCAAGATTGAACTAATGAAATTAATTCCAAATCTCACAATGCATATTGATCCCTTGAGGTTTCAATCTTCCTCTACCAACTAAAAGTAATTCAGCCACGTATGGCCATAAGAAAATCTAAACAAGAATTAAAGAAGATAATTAAGAACTTTGATGATTGAATGGATTCCTTTGATGCTTCCTCTCTTCTCTTTTTATAGATTGGATGTTCTTCAATGAAGTAGGGTTGTTTCCAAGTCAAATCTTGGCCCATCGACTTCATTTGGAGTTAAAAAACCCTAAGAATTGCAAACTCAGCATTCTAGTGTGGCGGTGAGTGCCACGGCACTTCAAAAACTCACTAACAGGGCGCCACAGTTCTTGATCCAGGGTCGGGGCGCTCTGGTTTTGACGCTCGAGCGCCTAAAAAATCCCAGAATTTTCTAACCTGCCAAACATGAAAAATTGTAGCTCTATGTCTCCTCGTTCTATGACCTCTAAAATCACCTTAATCTGATATAAATTGAAGGAGATATGCCAAAATTAGTGACCAAAGGTCAGGATTCATCCTGCTGCACTATTATTCTGATTTGCAAGCTCTGTGAAGCTATGAAATCTCCCAATATTGACAAAGTGTTTAAAAGTTGTAGATAATTGTTTTATCTTTTCATAGACACTTGAATCACTTTGATTGGAGTTCATATGGGGGAGACATGTTCTAAACAGTGCTAAAAGGTCTGGAATCACTACAATTCATCATTTTTCCATGAATTTCTTATCTTTTTCTTTTTTTTTCTTCTTCCTTTGTTCCTACAACACAAGACATGAAACTAAGCTAATACCTAATCATATTTTACTTAAATCAAACAAAAATTAAGTTTAAAGGTATTAATATCATGCTTAATTAAGATCACATCAATAGACTAGCCCAAGTATATGTGTAGGTGATTGTTACATTACACAGAATTCCATCTAATATCATTTTCAACAGAGATCTTAGATTCACTTCTATATTTTGGAAGACGCTGCAAGAATCATTTAGTACCAAGTTTTATTTCAGCATTGCATACCATTCTCAAACAAATAGGCAAACTGAAATGAGCATCCAAACCCTAGAGGACATGTTATGTTCTTGTGTACTAAAGCAAGGTAAAGGATGGGATAGATACTTAACATTGGTGGAATTTTCTTATAACAAAAGTTACCATTCTAGTATTAGAATGGCATCTTATGAAGCTCTATATAGTAGGAAATGTATGTCCCCTTTGTGTTGGTATGAGGTAGGGGAAAGGAATTTGTTAGGCCTTAAATTAGTGCAACAAAACTCAGAACAAATACAGATGATTCAAAATAAAATGCTTACGGTCCAAAGTCGACAAAAAAGTTATTTTAATAAAAGAAGGAAACATTTAGAGTTTGAGGAGAGAGAACATGTATTTTTAAAAGTCTCCCATACAAATGGCATTGATCAGACCCTAAAAGTTAAGAAATTAAGTCCAACCCCTATCGAATTTTTAAAAAGGTTGGGCCATCAACTTATCATATTGCACTCCCACCGAACCCATCTAATCTTCATTATGTTTTTCATGTATCCTAACTCTCAAAGTACTTTCCTGACCCTTCACACATAATAAAGGAGAAATCAGTGCAAATAAGTGAAAACTTAACCTATTAACCGATACTTGTGTCTATTATTAATGTAAATATCAAGCAATTGAGGACTAAGACTATTCCTCAAGTTAAAGTGATAATAGAAGGTTTAACCCCTAAAAAAGTCATTTGGGAGACAGAGGACTCCATAAGACAATAATATCCTTAACTATTTAGATCAAGTAATTCTCAAATTTTGAGGATAAAATTTTTTTGGGGAAGAATTGTAACACCCTCAATTTTTATTTACTAAAAATTATATAAATATATCTCTAAAGGATTAAAGAAGTGAACCAAATAATAATATGAAGTGATAGAAAAGCATTGGAAAAATGTTAAAGCAAAATGCAAATAAATAAATTTTCTGCTAAAATGCATAAGTGTTAAAATGACACTAGTGAGTAGGAAATAGGGGAAAACTGTAACAACTCCATTTATGTAAATGTAACAAAAAAAATTTTTATATTTGTAAAATTACATGAAGTTATTACTACTTTAATTCTAACCACTTAACTCATAATAATAATCACTTTAACCAAGCATAATTGTTATTAACAATGATACAATACTGAGTTTCCATACACACCATTATTTTACAAACATTTGTACAAAGATACATATTAGCTCTAATCATCTATGTCGAATACTTCTGGAGACACTAGTGCGGGTGGCACCTCCACCGAAATCTCAGTCACATCTACTACAGATACATCTGATATAACTGGTAGTTGCCCAAGGTAGGGCACCTCGATCCAACGTACGGAAATAATAAGTGTCATTGAGAAAATCTGCATAATTATTCTTCTGAACATGATATGAAAATATAGTGAGAATTAAATCCCAATAGGTTCAACAATAAATCATTATCAATATAGTCATCATGTCATGTTCATCTGTATAAACTACAGTAAATAACTTTGGTCACATGAATGCACTATATCTATGTACATGAGAATCGTACAGTAATGACATGTATGACAGGATTGATTATTTTCATAATATCATATAATGACTATCAATTTATTCTCATATCAAGCTACCCTGGTCAGGGTGAGTATTTTCTACTCTCTGGTACGGGCTTATCTCGCTCCGTCCGACATAGCACACTTTCTCTTTCTTTTCTCATTAACATATTCATAACCGTTGGTAGGGCGTCCCCTACTGGTGCACCACACGGATTGCCATGTGACCGTGCTCATTTCTTTTCTTTTCACAATGATAGCCAAAAATATGCTTTCAATAACAAGTATGTTCATCAAAATATAACTATTACCAAAAATCATTGGTAATCATGCCATGAACATAACCATTTCAAATATCACTTTATAAAATATTTCCATGTCAAAATTTCACACTTAAGATGGTAAGAAGTTCATACAATGGCAATGGCTATGGCATATACTAGTCATTTATTATTTTTATTTATAAGATTCGTCTTCTTTTTTAAATATTAATTTTATTTCTTTATTTTCTTGATGTAGGTTTTCATCATATCTAACATTCTCTTACTAATCAAAGCATAACTCCCTCAATTGAACTCCGATGTAGGTGAACTTGGTGTCAATTTGAAGATAAAACAATTATCTAAAATTATTATGTTGAACAGTTTAAAGAAATATTAAGAAATCAAGGTGATATTACTCCCTCAAAGTATAGATTATTTCCTCTCAGATAGGTTCTAACCTTTACCTACGAATCTGTCCATATCTCCCTCATATGAATTCCAAATTAAGTTATTCCAGTGGCTAAAACTCCGTGACACATATAGCAATAATTTTTATGTTAACCATTTATTTTAATTCCCTACATAATGTTCCCAGAAATTCAAACACAAAAGCTATCCTAACATATTCTTCGCTGATTAACCATTTTCTGACCTTTACTAACTAAACGGACTATATCTACCTCATATGGACTCCAAATTGAGTGATTCCAATTGCTTAAAATCCGTGATACATATATCTATCATTTTTATGTTAACACGTTATTTAAATTCCTTATAGAATGGTTCCAGAAATTCAAAAATAGAAGCTTTTCTAATAGATTCTTCCCTGATTAACCATTTCCTGAACACTACTTACTAATCAGACCATATCTACCTCATATGGACTCCAAATTGAGTGATTCCAGTTGCTAAAAATCCGTAAGACATATATCTATAATTTTAAAAATAGAAGCTTAAAGTTTTACCACCCATAGCCATACCTATGCAGAACTATCTAAACTAGCCTAAGTATTCAAATATACATCACATGCAAGATCAATATGTAACATGATAAAGTAACATCCATGACCAATCATCAAAGTTCTAAGATCAAATTCCCATATAGATGTTAAAAATTTCAAAGCTTTTCTTCGAAAAGAAATATTGTTAAACTTACCTGAGAATCTCCCTAGCTCACTTAGTGAATTGGTTTTCTTGTTTTCTCTTAAAAGAAGTAGTAAGATTCCTCCCTTCCCTTAGCTTTTCTAGCAGCTTAGGTAAGAGAAGGAGGGTGAGTTTTTGAACCTCAAGGATGAAGAAGAAAAATGAATTCAAGTGAAGATTAAGGTAACTTACCTTGAGTACTTAACCTTCTAAACTTCTCTTTCTTCTTCCTTCCTTTCTTCTCCTCTCTTTCTCTCCTTTCCTCACTCTACCTTGCTTCTATTTCTCTCTCTTCCTCACTTGGATGAAATTAAAATGTTCTAGGGGTGGGTTTTGCTTAAATAGACCACCAAATAATACACCTTTCATGATCATGGGTCTACCTTATCACAATTAGGATACACTTTTTTGAATTTTTGGAAAACAAACAACTTATGTTCTTGTCTTCCTCTTCCTTAGTCAAGATATGCATAGGAAAAGGAGATTTGTATTTTGAAAATTATGATGATATGTTCTTAAGATAAGGGACAAGGTCCCTTTGATTTAGGGATTCATTTCCATTTTCTTTTGTCTTAAACAAGTATGATAGGTTTGCCTTTTTAGGTGGCAAATTTCTAGCCCTTGAATCTCCATTATTTGGTTGATATTATTTGTGTGGGATAGGAATGTTTTTTCCTAATGCCATGTATTATCATACCACTTGCTAAAATTATGAGTGTAGGATATAGATGTTTTTGTCCTAAAGCCTTGTATTATCATGCCACTTGCCAAAATTATGAATGTAGAATCACACCACTTGCTAAATTTTTGTCTTAATGCCATGTAACCTAATCTTTATTATTATTACATTATTATATCATCACCTAATTTATTTTATTTTATTTTTCCTCTTGGATTTGGGCTTATTCCTACCCATTTTCTTTGCTTTGGATAAAATTCTACCTTTCTTGGAGGGCTTGGTCACATTTTCATAATTTTTGGACTATCGGTCCAATTACTATATCCTAGTCCAAGTCTATGTTTTATTTCTTGCTTAGGTTATCCAATGGGATTGTTAGAAACTTATGCGAAGTGGAAAAACTCTATATGAAGTGTCCATAGGTAAAAGCCCAATGTATGGGTAAAGATGTTAAACTTAGTAACTCTAGTTCTTGAATTAGGAAAAATTACCCTAATCCAATGTTCTTGAAATTTTAAGACATTTACTAGTTTCTAAAAATTTATCTTCCTTATCCAAGAATTTTCCATCTCTTTAGTATGTTATTTCTATTTTTTTTTTCCTATTAGGTTTTCCCTCTTTTTTTGTTCTCTTAATGTTAGAAACATTTTCTATGCATATACATAAGGTGAAGAATTTCTAAGGATTATATTTCCTTAGATATCTAAAATATTGTCTAATAAATTTTATTTCCTTAATTAAATATTTATGTACTTTATTAATACATGAAACGAAATTAGGGATGTTACAAAAATTAGTAAGAACAATTGTCTTGGGATAGAAAGAGATGTGGTGGCCCTAATATTCTTAGAAAATTATTATTAAATAAAGAATACAAAAGTTCTATATTTTTGAAAAAAGAAAAGAGAAGCAAAAAGGGAATTTTGAATAAGTAGGTGTAAAAATTTGGAATACTGGTCAAACTATAGAAATTGCCCTAATTAGAAACTTAAAATTTATTATTAAGAGTGAGCATAAATTGAGCAACCTAAGGTAACCCGCTTGAACCCGATGAAAAGTAATCATTTTGGGTGAATTAAATCAGGTGACGGGTTTAATTGGGTGAGTTTTTTTTTTAAATTGGTTTATCAATTCAAGTCGGGTTTAGGACACTTAAATCTGATTTAACCATACTCGATCGATAAAATATATATAACCTAAATCAAATTAAATTTGTGTGGTGGCTTTAGTGTATTGGTAGGAAGCATTCTTCTTATCTACAAAGGCATAGGTTCGAATCCTAATGTACGCCTTTATCCCTCTATTTTTTTATAAAACGACATTGTTTTGTTATTTTCTATTTAAAAAAAACTTCATTTCCTTGGTTTTATATTAACTAAAACCCTCGTCCTTCACACCAAACCTTTGTTCTACCATTCTCACTTCGTGTCTTCGTCTCCCTTGTCCTCCTTGGTCTTCTAGAAGTCTCTGAGAAAACATCAACGTTCGTTCTCCTTCTGTTGTTCTCTTCGAGACTTTGTCCTTGTCATTCCTCTTTAGTATCCCTCCTTGTCTCGCGATGCACATTGTTCTTCTTCTCCAATCACAATAGTTTGGGGTGTTAGTCTATCAGATGCCATGTGGCCAACTTGAAGGGGTTGAAGTTGAATGCAAATCTAAGCAACATTCAACAGTTCTACTCCTACAATTCGAGTTCCACTATCGGGCAAGGTAGAGGGGTAATCGGCTAAGGCTCTTAAGTCTCATTGCTCACAATAAATATAACAACCAATTTATATATATATATATATATATATATATATATATATATATATATATATATATCAAGCAGTAAACCATACACATTTATATAATATTCTAATGTTCCATCACCATCATATCTAAAACTACATCAGAGATTAATATTTATAAAAACACGACACTGAGTCACATAATTACATTAACTTAACATAAGTCCCTATACAGCACACCAACCTTAGGGTATAGAGGGTGGAGGGATGGTGCTGGCATCAGGATCTTTACAACATTAACTATATATTGTTGAACTGACCCAATTAAGGTATTTCCATCGTTTGAAACTCTTAAGAACCAATATGAAGTCTACCGGCGTCTCAATTACCTTTATCTGAACATAACACCAAACATTGATGAGAACAAAGTCTCAATAGGTTCAACATTAACATCATATTATAAGTAAATCACAGTGTTATGTTCAGCTGTATAAACTACAGAAAACATCAATCTTTTGTGATAAAAGTCATAATAATTGCAAATGCATGATTAACATAGTATAGTCACATGCTCAACAATTACAAATATCATATATAGTGATTTTATGCATAGAGACTAATCATCTGTAGCCACGAGCTTCAACAAACAGTGACTAATCGTCTGTAGCCACATTTCCACACTCAGTGACTAATCGTCTATAGCCACGAGTTCAACAAGCAATGCCTAATCGTCTGTAGCCACATCTCAACCCTCAATGACCAATTGTCTGTAGCTACGAGGTCAACAAGCAGTGCCTAATCGTTTGTAGCCACATCAAAACCCTCAGTGACTAATCGTCTATAGCCACATCAAAACCCTCAGTGACTAATCGTCTATAGCGACGAGGTTAACACAAAGTGACTAATCGTCTGTAGCCACATCTCAACCCTCAATGACAAATCGTCTATAGCCACTAATTCAACACACAGTGAATAATTGTCTATAGCCACGAGGTCAACAAGAAGTGACTAATCGTCTGTAGCCACATCTCAACCCTCAGTGACTAATTGTCTGTAGCCATATCACAACCCTCAGTAACTAATTGTCTGTAGCCACATCTCAACCCTCAGTGACTAATCATCTGTAGCCACTAGGTCAACACACAGTGACTAATTTTCTGTAGCCACGAAATCAACAAGTAGTGACTAATCGTCTATAGCCACATCTCAACCCTCAATGACTAATCGTCTATAGCCACGAGGTCAACACATATTGACTAATCGTCTGTAGCCACATCTCAACCCTCAATGACTAATCGTCTGTAGCCACGAGGTTCAACAAATAGTGACTAATCGTCTGTAGCCACGAGTTCAACAAGTAGTGACTAATAGTCTATAGCCACATCTCAACACTTAGCGACTAATAGTCTGTAGCCACGAGTTCCATCAAATACATTAACATGATATAACCATGTATAAATTAAATAATTCACCTTTATTGTCATGCTTGCCATCCATAATCAACTTCGTCTCTTCATATAATCGCTATGTAATAACCCCTCTATCATCATATAATAATGTACACATCATATTCTTTAATCATCATGACCATCACAATAGGATTATGCATTAACCAAGTACGTTACTAATAGGATGCATAATATCATCACCACATCATTTAACAAATATGTATTAATACACTTACCATCATGTAACAAGGCATACATCATATTTTCTAATCCCCATGCATTGATATACTAGTATAGGCATCAAATCAACATACATGTCATCCATACATTGCACATATATCTCATATGCAATTCACTCACAGAACATAGTCATGCTTGAAGTTGTGCAAACCATGCTATAGACATCACAAAATAGCCCAAAACACAAGCTAGCCATGCCTCGAAACACGGCCGTGTTTCGCGCTACAGACTCACGACCAGCCTGAGCTTCTATAACTCTTTAGGCAACAACTCATTCATTTCAACTCCAATTGAGGTGATTTCAGTGTCTTTGGAAAGTTAAGACAATTATATACAGCTTTTATGTTTACCACTTTAACAAATTAGAAATAGAAACAGGTTAAAAAGGTGTTCAATAACAGCATCGTGACTTTGTGCGTTAGATCTAACCTTTCTTCACTCGTCCAGGCATACCTCTTTCATTTCAAATCCGATTAAGGTGATTCCAGAGGCATTAGAAAGCTAAGAAACATGGGTATAACACATATGTTGAATACATTTCCAAATTTGACATATATCATAACATCCAGAACCAAACATTCAAAGCATCAATTTTCAACTTTTTCAAGCCAATTTCAGGAAACACATGTATGATCTATGCATCCAAACTCTCACATTTCATGGCTAAGAATAAATATGCATCATGCATGATCAAAATAGGATATTTACAACAATTTTAGATCATTTAAAATACATGAAATTCCATGGAAAGATTAATGTTAAACCTACTTATTTTTCCTCAATTAGATTTCTTCTCTCTTACTTGCTTGAGCTTTTCCTTCTCTCCTTAAATTTCTTAAATTCCTTCTCTTGACCTTTCTCTCTCTTCTTTCTTTCTCCTTTCTTTCTTCTTCTTCTTCTTTCCTTCTTCTTCTCTCGGTTCCTCTCTCTTTCGCCTCTCCCTTATGTCGTAGCCCCTCTTGGATATTTTCCCCCTTGGCTTAGTCGACTTCTCCTCCAAGTCAACAAGAAATATTTGTTTAATCCAAGCTTCTCCAACATGCTATTCCTTCCTTAACTAATGTCCCCTAAAAGCCTAACTATTATAAGATTGCTACTCTATTAGATTGTGACTAACTCCTTGACTAAGGCCTTGTTTAGCTTTCTTAAATTCTCCAAATGCTTTAATTTCTCTTTTAGGAATATACTAATAGGCTTTAAAATCACATCCAAAGGCATATCTTTAGCTCATTTATTGATATTTGATTCTAGCCGCAAAGAATTAAGGAATTACAATTTCTTCCCTTCACCATTAACAATTTTATATATATATATATATATATATATATATATATATATATATATATATATATATAATTGGGGATGTTATAATTTTCTCCCTAAAAAGAATTTTGTCCCCAAAATTCTGAACTTACTAGTTCTCAAATAGTTATGGACATTGTAACTTTTCCACATCTTTTGTTTCTTTAAGGAATTTACCGGCACTTAAAAAAAATTGTTTAATCGGACGAAAAAATCTCTGAAGTACCACGTACCTTGTATCAGGTCGGGAGCTTATGTTGCTTCAGCACTACTCAAGGTAAAAACTCTTCCTTTCACTGGTTGTACTCATTTAGGTTCCTTCTCGTTCTCTAATAGGCATCGCCGTGCCAAATGCCCCTTCTTCCCACAACAATAGCACGTAGATTGACTTGAGAAATAAGGTTTATCGCCATGTGGCCATCCATATTTTTCACATTTAACTCCTACAGCATGTTGAGGAAAAGTTCTAGATTCCATCTCTAATGGCTTCCTATCTCCCATAACATCACTCCCTCTGACATTTCTATCTATTGTTAGAATTTCCTTCTTCCTCTTCCATAAAGTTCGCCTCTCCCTTTCTACCTCTACCGCCTTTAAGCTTTTCTCCAATAATCGACATTTGTTGATTAAGGGGATGAACTCCCAAATTTCTAAGGCAACCACAGCACTTTTAATTTCAAGATTCAGTCCTACCTCAAATTTTACTGCTTTCCAAGCTGCATCTAGATTATATCTCAGATAGGTTGAAAATTTTGACAATTCTTCAAATTTGACAATGTACTGGTCAATGATCCAGTTGCCTTGTCTAAATTGAAGGAATTCAATCTCCCTTTTAACTCTCACACTACTAAGAAAATACTTGTCCAGGAAAGTATCTTGAAACACTCGCCATGTGATATATCGGCCTTGATGAATTAGCAACTCCCTGACTCCTCTCCACCAGTATTCAGCTTCCCCCTTCAGCATATATACGGCAAAATTGACCTTTTGCTTATCAGGACAGTCAAAGATTCTAATCGTCTATAGCCACATCTCAACCCTCAGTGACTAATCGTCTATAGCCACTAGGTCAACAAGCAATGACTAATTGTCGATAGCCACGAGGTTCAACAAACAGTGACTAATCGTCTGTAGCAACATTTTCACACTCAGTGACTAATCATCTATAGCCACGAGTTCAATAAGAAGTGACTAATCATTTGTAGCCACATCTTAACACTCAGTGACTAATCGTTTGTAGTCAGGAGTTCAACAAAAAATGAATAATCATCTGTAGCCACATCTCAACACTCGGTGACTAATCTTTTGTAGCCATAAGTTCCACCATATAATTAACATGATATAACCATGTATATATCAAATAACTCACCTTTATTATCATGCGTGCCACCCATAATCAACTTCATCTCTTTATATAATCACTATGTAATAACTCCTCTATCGTCATATAATAATGTACACATCATATTCTTTAATCATCATGACCATCACAATATTATTATGCATTAACCAGGGACATCACTAAAATCATGCATAATATCATCACCACATTATTTAACAAATATGTATTAATACACTTACCATCATGTAACAAGGCATACATCATATTTTCTAATCATCATGCATTGATATACTAGCATAGGCATCAAATCAACATGCATTTCATCCATACAGTGCACATATATCTCATATGCAAATCACTTACATATGTCTCATGATAAAAGAATGGAATTAACACTATAATGTATCATACATATATCTCTTATGCAATTCACTTACATATGTCTCATCAATACATAACAAATTCACTTGCATAGGTCTCATTAATATGTAATTTTATCCATACATTAAACATAAATCTCATCAATATGTAATATGTGATTTAATTTCTCATAATAAAAGGATGGAATTTGTTGTTGTTTTAATTAAAACTCGCAAGTGCACGAATCTATTGGAGTATAGATTTAGTGGTATGCAAGGTCGATCCCACAGAGATTGCCAATTGAGAGAAAATTCTAATATAGATCCGAAATAAATACTTCTAACCTAGTTCCCGATGTCTTGTTTTGTGAGAGGAATATTGAACAAAATATGCAAAGAACTAATATACTGAAATTAAATGAAGATGTATTCAAGGTAAAGAAGCATGCTAAGGTTAGGGGATCCACTCTTGGTATATCGAATAAAAATAAATTTAACTCTTTTAGTACTCAATTAGAATCTTTACACGAATAAAGTTCTAATCGGATGATATGTTAATTTAAGCTCAACTTTGTTTATACATGACTTATATTTACCTCCTTTCTAATAATTAAGACATTCTTGTAAAATGGATTCAAGCGTACATTGTGCCAATCACCATATTGTCTACAATGTATCAAGGTTCACACTTTACAAGATTAAAAATACAAAGATGCAAAAGATAACTTGTAAATGGATTCAAGCATAAATTGTGCCAATCATTATATTGTCTACAATAAATCAAGATTGATTCAAGCATTTATTGTGCCAAAGATTGTCTACAATATATCAAATTTCACATTTTACAAGATTAACTTATGCAAAAAAAATGAAAGGTAGAAAATTAATTAACATAACAAAATAAAATGAGATAGAATCGGTGGCAAAGCCATCCAATAGTAAAATAAAATAAAGTAGGCGGCAAAGCCAACCATGAAAATAATAAGAGATAGGCGGTCTAATAAAACCAGCCAATAACATAACAAAAAAATCGGCGGTATGATAAAACCAGCCATTAAGAAATAATTATGAGAAAAGACATAGGAAGGTAAATACAATATCAAAGATAAACATTAAGATTAAGAGTTAGATAAATTATTATTCTCATACCAAGAGTTTCACCCTTTCACCTTAGCATTAGGAGATTAGTTCTCCATAATCAAGGCAAGAAAGTGAAATGAAAGATGAAGAAACATGATAATATTACGAAAGAAAATGAAAAATACAAGATGTCTAAAGAGAGAATAACATTACAAGTTCGTAGAATTCCAACAAAGCTTTCCCAAGCTCTATCCAAAGCTCTCCAAAAACTCCCTAACTCACCCCTTAAGTCCTCTATTTATAGATACAATTAAGTGTGGTAGGTGTGGTAATTGTCAAAATTGTTAGGTAGAAATTTGTACAAAGTTGACAATTTGGATTCCATCATGTGCACCGAAATTGAGCCTTGAATATCGTCTTGAAATCTGCCGAATTTGCTGACTTCTTCAACATGAAAGTTGTAGGAAATTTCGTTAGCTTTCCGGCAAGACAAATTGTGGACAAATTGGATACGTAATTTGTGACTTATGGTCAAAATACTAGAGCAAAGTCGGGCTGGACTGCAGCAGAAGAAAGATTCGATTCTAGCCCATTTTTGGCCCTTCTAGTGTCTGAATTGTCTGACCACTTGAACATGAAAGTTATACCCAATTGTGTCCTCTACACATCTACCAAATTTCATACATATTGGATATGTATTTTCGGAGCTATGGCCCAATTACTACAGCAAGGTTGGGCTGGACTGCAACCAGCAAACATATTCTCAACATTGGGTGCTTTGCCTTGAATCTTTGTGTTTTAGTTCTTTTGGAAATGTGATCATAAATCAAGAATAAATTTGTGCATATATCCATTAGGATGCGTCTCAAGAGACAATATGATAATGCTCCTTACTCAGCCATCCTTAATGAATTTGTTTTATCTGCTTGATTTATAGACATCATTCCCAAAGAACCACAATTTAGCTCTGATTCCTCCGATTAAGTCCATTTTCTACTCTTCTCTCCATCTGTAAGAAAGACACAAAACTAAAGACAAGTAAGGGAGATTATGCTTAATTATGGCAAAAGATAAGATGAAAATATTTAATTTATGAGTATAAAACTCACTCATCAAATACCCCCAGACTTAATCTTTTGCTTGTCCTCAAGCAAAACACACAAACTTCAAAATTCAAATGATGAGTGAGTGATGAATTGTTTTTGACTTACTAAGAATTCCTCAAGGATCTAAAATGTGCAACCAAGAAATCTATCAGAATCCCAAGGTTATGTAGAACTTTTATTCAAATGCAACATATGGTTTACTCTTGAATCCCAAGTGTGTGTGTGTAGTAATCTTATGACATTAGACTTTTCGCATTCAAATAAATTTATGTAATCAAATATTTAAAACAGATCTCTAGATATATGCATTTGAGACTCCATAAGCTTATTTTTCATGTCACTCTCCACTAATGTAGACTGCTCATAACATTTAAGATCATTAGGACTTTCATTAGGCTTGTAATGTATGGCACAGGTTAAAGGTGGATAAAATGATATGAATGAAAGCTCAATTCACTCTTCAACGTACATGATCATTTAAGCCTCCCAAATACTTTTGATATTATACTGTGAATTCTATCTCCAACCTTTTCATCATCCTTACATTTATTTGCTCATACTATTTTTTTTTTTGAATATAAACACCCCCAAACTTATTTATTTAGGGAGTATTAACTTTCTTTCTTTCTTTTTTTTTCTTCTTTTTTTTTCTTTTCTCTTTTTTTTTTTTTAAACTTCTACCATCCACCCTTGAATCATAACTTTTCAAATGATCATTCCTGTGAGTGAAGGGTAAGAGTTAGACATATTTTTATTTAAAGGCTAGATAAAAATATAGGTGTTCAAGAAAAGATAAATATAGGCACAAAATAGGTTGCTACGGATAACAAAATGTATAGGTTGGTTTGAAAGGCTCAAACGATTCCAACAATGCCTAATTCATTTCTTAAATGGAGAGTAGTCTAGGATTTCGCCTCAAGTGACAATCAAATAAGTTCTAGAGTCTTATGAGATCAATTAACATATCTGAATCACACAAATCTTTTCTGAATAAACAATAAGTCAAATGTAAAAGATTAAGTGCACAAGATATTAGGATTCTCAAATAAAACACAAGTTACATTAGAGTTCAAGTTCACACATAATACTCAGAACTCATCAATTTTTCAAAGGTCACAAGCATTTTAAACCATTTTCATCATTGGTGCTAGCTTTGCCTAATCCCAAGACATCACTCAATTTTTTTTTTTTATATATTTTTTTTTTTTTTTTAAAAGATGAAGAAACACAAAATAAACAATAAAGATTAAAAGAGATATTACTTGGAAGGAGATCTAAGAAAAGATGAACCTGCAACAAACTAAACAAAAAATAAAAATTTATTTAAGCAAATAAAATGTGTTACAAATGAAGATTTAAGTCCAGTTTGCGCTTTCTGCGATGTTCTGTTGTCCACTCTATTTGAGCTATAACTGGATCAGGTACATGAACAAATGCTTGTAACGCATCAATCAGCTCGTCAGCATTTGAGGCCGAGATGAGAATCCGACGTGCTGAGTGCGAGATAAACCTTTGTTCTACAGCATGATCAAGAAAAGACAACAAACCATCAAAGAAATTGTTAACATTCAACAAACCTATGGGTTTGTGGTGCATGTTCAGTTGTGCCCAAGAGACGATTTGAAAAATTTCCTCTAGAGTACCAAAACCTCCAGGTAAGGCAATGAAGGCGTCAGCGTTGCACATCATTTTAGCAATTCGTTCGTGCATGGAGGCTACCCTACATTCTTCCCCAATTGTTTTTCCTACTATGTTTGATGCAGCCAGAGCTGTAGGAATAATACCAAGAACTTGGCATCCTCCTAGATATGCAGATCCAGACACACTCCCCATTAACCCTCGACAACCTCCACCATACACTAAATGAATCTTTCTCTTGGCTAGTACCATACCCAAAGTGTGTGCTGCTTTTACATATTCTCCATTTTTCCCAGGACTAGAGCCACAAAAGACACAAATATTACGAAAGTGACGAACTGCAATTCCTTCCATATCTGCACTCACCTTGATTTTGATTATGAGGATGAAGATAATAAGGTGCACATTTATAAGACTCAATTAAGGGCATACTTGTAATAGCTATGTGCATAGGCCGGGGGCATAATTTTCATAGCTATAAGAGTACGCCGAAAAATGTCAGCTAAATTAAAGGTGAAAAATTCAAAAATGACGGCACGCATGTATATGTACAGTAGTTGTGATTGTGGCTCACATCTTCCTCTGGTTTTACGTCCAGTAACGGCTTAAACGCCCTCTATGGGTCGAGGATATGCTTCCCATCCAATTTTCTTATAAATTGGCAAACAGGGTCTTTTAACGTCAGATTCCCAAGACTGTACCGTTTATGTTCTTTTTTGAAATGGGGCCATAGACCGACAATACCGATATGCACAGATCCACTAGGATGTGTCTCAAGAGACGTTGGATGAAAGTCATCATCCAATGACTCCTTACTCAAGCCATCCTTAATGAACTTAATTTTGTCTTCCCGATTTACAGACACCCAACCCAAAGAATGGCAACGTTTGTTGCAAGTTTCACGTCCACATTTGTGACAAACACCCATTCGCTTAGCTCGGCGCTTTTTAGCAAAACTACTTTTTCCCAAACCAGGCATGTAAGAGATGAAATCATTTGCAGACTCACCTGATAACCGTACCTTAGCTTCAATTAGCCAACGAATATCAGCAGGTATTCCCATGATCATCATTAACCTCAATCTTTCAACCCGTGCTTTGTAAATTTTTGTCAATGCATTGGGTGGAAGAGAAGGAAAATGATTTTTCAATTGTGTGAGAATGTCCTCCATTATCAACTCGATTGTTCTTTTCTCTTTTTTTTTCTTTTTTTTTTCTTTTTTTTTTTTTGAAAAAGCAAAAGCAACAAAGGGAGGGAAAACAATATAAATAAAAAAAGAAGATAACACTGAAGGGAAAAATTAATGTAAGTTAAATAAAGAAAGATCTTACCTAGATAACGTGCACGGTAATGTTTAACAACAGAAGCAGATCAATCCTTGTAGACAGGATCACGCAAAGGTGTCTCCTCTATCTCCGGATTTGGTAATTCCAAAAATGCTTCCAATCTTTGACCATTTACTTTAAACACATCACCGTTCTTGGGATTTTCAATCTTTACTGCACCATGTGGGTAAACAGTATGAACAACAGATGGCAGTGGAACTGACTCAAAAGGTGAGACTTTTTCTTTTTTGGCTTTCCATTTATCAGTATCCATTAGTGGAGTTGTCTCTAACAAAGAGTCTACTTCACGAACCAGATAATCCTCATTTTTACCCTTATCGAAATGAATCAAATATTTTTCTAGATGATCATTACTAAAGGAGTCTAAAAATGAATCAGAAATGGCACTTTCAATTAGGTTGACCTCACATAAATCATCCATGTCCACAGGTTGATGAGAGACATTAAAAACATTTAATTCCACAGTCATATTTCCAAAAGATAAATTCAAAATTCCATTTCGACAATTAATGATTGCATTGGATGTTGCCAGAAATGGTCTACCCAAAATGACTGGAATTTGTGTCTCTGTATTCTCAACAGGTTCAGTGTCAAGAACAATGAAATCTACTGGAAAGTAGAATTTATCAACCTTAATGAGCACATCTTCTATGACACCTCTAGGGATTTTGGTGGACCTATCAGCTAACTGAAGGGTCACTGATGTAGGTTTCAGCTTTCCTAACCCAAGTTTCTCATACACAGAGTATGGCAGCAAATTCACACTTGCTCCTAGATCAAGTAAGGCTCTGTTAATCACATGGTCACCTATAATACAAGAAATTGTAGGACAACCTGGATCTTTGTACTTGACAGGAGTTTTTTGCTGAATTATAGAACTCACTTGTTCAGTCAAAAATGCCTTTTTTGGAACATTAGTTTTCCTTTTCACCGTACAAAGATCTTTCAAAAATTTTGAGTAAGCGGGTACTTGTTTGATAGCATCAAGAAAAGGGATGTTAATGCTTACTTGCTTAAACACCTCTAAAATGTCACTATATTGAGTACCTTTCTTATTTGATGCAAGTCTTTGAGGGAAAGGAGCTTTGGGGGCATAAGAAATCTGTTCACTTTTCTTTTCACTTGAGTCATTGGTTTGAGACTCATGTTGACTCTGTTCCTCATTTTCTGGCATATGAACATGATTATCAATAATCTTTCCAGATCTAAGGGTTGTCACAGATTTTACTTCTTCCTTAGGATTTGCTGATGATCCTACTTCAAATTGACCCTTAGGATTAGGAATAGGTTGACTGGGGAATTTTCCTTTTTCTCTCTCTCCTACAGCATTGGCTAATTGACCCAATTGTGTTTCAAGCTTGGAAATAGCTTGAGTGTGAGATTGCAAGATTTGTTGGGTCGATTGCATGAACTGTTGCAAGGTATCCTCCAAAGAAGGTTTTCTTTGTTGTGGTACCCCGAAAGGAGGAGCATGTTGAGAAACGTGAGGGTATGAATTGGAAGAGGCAAATTGTTGCCCATTTTGATTCATTGTAGGTTGATTTTGTCTCCATGAAAAATTTGGATGATTCCTCCAATTTGGATTATATGTGGGTGCAAATGGACTATCTGATGATTTTCCATAAGACTGAAGAGAATTAGCTTGCTCAGAAAATGCTTCTTGGTAAGCTGGTATGGATGGACAAAATTGTGCAATGTGAGATGTACTAGAACATAAGGCACATGCCTCTATCCTAGTATTGGTAGAAGGGTTTAGAGCATGACTTAAAGTTAAAGCTTCTACCTTTCTAGTCAAGCTAGCTAAGGCAATTCTCACATCTGTGTCATCACTCACTTCGTAAATTCCTCCCTTTTTTTGTATTTGAGACTTCTTATCCCTGGGATCTATGCAGTTCCAATGCTGAGAATTTTCAGATAAAGATCCTAAGGATTCCCAAGCTTCCCCCTCATTCAATTGTAAAAATCTCCCACCATGCATGCTTTGGATCATTTGACGATTTGATGAAGTTAAACCATCATAGAAATATTTCACCAATCTCCAAGTTTCAAAACCATGATGAGGACATTTCAGAAGAAGATCATTAAATCTTTCCCAACATTCAAAAAATTGTTCACCCTCTTTTTGACAAAAATCAGAAATTTCTCTCCTAAGGGCATCAGTTTTAGACATAGGGAAAAATTTTGCCAGAAATTTATTTACTAATTGATTCCAATTAGTAATAGTTCCAGTAGGAAGACAGTTCAACCAGGATTTAGCTTTATCTTTCAATGAAAATGGGAACATTCTAAGCCTGATTGACTCATCATTGAAATTTTGGAATCGAAATGTCGAGCAGATTTCAAGAAACTCTTTAATGTGCATGTATGGATCTTCTCTTTCCAAACCATAAAATGATGGTAAAAGTTGGAGTATGGATGGTTTGATTTCAAAATGAGTTGCATTAGTTTGTGGCAAAACTATGCAAGATGGAGTATTGGCTATGACAGGTGAGAAGTACTCCATAAGAGTTTTATTATGCACAACTTGTTCTTCCATTTTTAATGGTAATCCAGCAGAATCTAATGTCTCTATTGTACACTCAATGGTTGACCCTAAACTTTTCCTAACCAACCGCTTATCTTTATCACGTTTCCAAGCACGCATAAACTAAAAAAATTGCTTCCTAATTATGAAAAAGTATCTAACTACACAACGGCTACAAAATGCAAATACCACAAAAAAAATCAAAAAATTAAACAAACTCTTTTTTTTTTTCAAAGTGTTAGTAATAATGGATAGTATTTAATCAGTAGACTCCCAGGAAAATATGGAGGAATCACAATGGTTTCTCTTAAAATCCATACTCCTTAGGCGCTTTTAGCCTTGTTGACAGAATCAACCAATTTTATACACCCAAATTACTACACCAATTTTCAAGAAACAATTCTAAAGAAAAATTTCTATACACAGAATAAACAAATCTTCTAACTATAACTAGTGGAAGAAAAGTACTTACCTGGATCCAAATAGCTTTTCCATCGCAATCCCCGGCAACGGCGCCAAAAACTTGTTGTTGTTTTAATTAAAACTCGCAAGTGCACGAATCTATTGGAGTATAGATTTAGTGGTATGCAAGGTCGATCCCACAGAGATTGCCAATTGAGAGAAAATTCTAATATAGATCCGAAATAAATACTTCTAACCTAGTTCCCGATGTCTTGTTTTGTGAGAGGAATATTGAACAAAATATGCAAAGAACTAATATACTGAAATTAAATGAAGATGTATTCAAGGTAAAGAAGCATGCTAAGGTTAGGGGATCCACTCTTGGTATATCGAATAAAAATAAATTTAACTCTTTTAGTACTCAATTAGAATCTTTACACGAATAAAGTTCTAATCGGATGATATGTTAATTTAAGCTCAACTTTGTTTATACATGACTTATATTTACCTCCTTTCTAATAATTAAGACATTCTTGTAAAATGGATTCAAGCGTACATTGTGCCAATCACCATATTGTCTACAATGTATCAAGGTTCACACTTTACAAGATTAAAAATACAAAGATGCAAAAGATAACTTGTAAATGGATTCAAGCATAAATTGTGCCAATCATTATATTGTCTACAATAAATCAAGATTGATTCAAGCATTTATTGTGCCAAAGATTGTCTACAATATATCAAATTTCACATTTTACAAGATTAACTTATGCAAAAAAAATGAAAGGTAGAAAATTAATTAACATAACAAAATAAAATGAGATAGAATCGGTGGCAAAGCCATCCAATAGTAAAATAAAATAAAGTAGGCGGCAAAGCCAACCATGAAAATAATAAGAGATAGGCGGTCTAATAAAACCAGCCAATAACATAACAAAAAAATCGGCGGTATGATAAAACCAGCCATTAAGAAATAATTATGAGAAAAGACATAGGAAGGTAAATACAATATCAAAGATAAACATTAAGATTAAGAGTTAGATAAATTATTATTCTCATACCAAGAGTTTCACCCTTTCACCTTAGCATTAGGAGATTAGTTCTCCATAATCAAGGCAAGAAAGTGAAATGAAAGATGAAGAAACATGATAATATTACGAAAGAAAATGAAAAATACAAGATGTCTAAAGAGAGAATAACATTACAAGTTCGTAGAATTCCAACAAAGCTTTCCCAAGCTCTATCCAAAGCTCTCCAAAAACTCCCTAACTCACCCCTTAAGTCCTCTATTTATAGATACAATTAAGTGTGGTAGGTGTGGTAATTGTCAAAATTGTTAGGTAGAAATTTGTACAAAGTTGACAACTTGGATTCCATCATGTGCACCGAAATTGAGCCTTGAATATCGTCTTGAAATCTGCCGAATTTGCTGACTTCTTCAACATGAAAGTTGTAGGAAATTTCGTTAGCTTTCCGGCAAGACAAATTGTGGACAAATTGGATACGTAATTTGTGACTTATGGTCAAAATACTAGAGCAAAGTCGGGCTGGACTGCAGCAGAAGAAAGATTCGATTCTAGCCCATTTTTGGCCCTTCTAGTGTCTGAATTGTCTGACCACTTGAACATGAAAGTTATACCCAATTGTGTCCTCTACACATCTACCAAATTTCATACATATTGGATATGTATTTTCGGAGCTATGGCCCAATTACTACAGCAAGGTTGGGCTGGACTGCAACCAGCAAACATATTCTCAACATTGGGTGCTTTGCCTTGAATCTTTGTGTTTTAGTTCTTTTGGAAATGTGATCATAAATCAAGAATAAATTTGTGCATATATCCATTAGGATGTGTCTCAAGAGACAATATGATAATGCTCCTTACTCAGCCATCCTTAATGAATTTGTTTTATCTGCTTGATTTATAGACATCATTCCCAAAGAACCACAATTTAGCTCTGATTCCTCCGATTAAGTCCATTTTCTACTCTTCTCTCCATCTGTAAGAAAGACACAAAACTAAAGACAAGTAAGGGAGATTATGCTTAATTATGGCAAAAGATAAGATGAAAATATTTAATTTATGAGTATAAAACTCACTCATCAGAATTCACACTATAATGCATCATTAAAAAGGTATTTATTTGTATTTTGGTTCCCCATATTATCATCTAATCATTGGAGTTCATTTAGAGCCTTCAAAAAGAAAAAGAAAAACAATTTAAACCTCAAGCATGACTTAGCCGTGCTTGAAGTTGTGCAATCTGTGCTACAAAAATCACAAAACAGCCCGAAACACGGCTGTGTTTCACACTGCAGACTCGCGATCAGCCTGATCTTTCATCATTCTTTAGGCCATAACTCACTCATTTCAACTCTGATTGAGGTGCTTTTAGTGTCTATGGAAATTTAAGACAATTATCTTCAACTTTTATTTTTACCACTTTAACTAATTAGAAACAAAAACAGGTAAAGAAGGTTTCGATAACAGCATCGTGACTCTATGCGTTAGATCTGACCTTTCTTCACTCATCTGAGCATACCTCTTTAATTTTGAATCTGATTAAGGTGATTCCGGAGGCAATGAAAAGATAAGAAACAGGGCTACCACTCATATGTTGAACAGATTTCCAAATTTGATATAAATCATAACATCTAGAACCAACCATTCAGAGCATCGATTTTAACCCTTTTCCAGCCAATTTTAGCAAACACATGTATGAACTATGCATCCAAACTCTCACATTTCATGGCTAAGAATAAATATGCATCATGCATAATCAAAATAGGATATTTGTAACAATTTTAGATCACTTAAAATACATGAAATTCCATGGAAAGATTAATGTTAAACCTACTTATTTTTCCTTTCTTAAATTTCTTTTCTCTTACTTGCTTGAGCTCTTCCTTCTCTCCTCAAATTTATTAGATTCCTTCTCTTGACCTTTCTCTCTCCTCTCTTTCTTCTTCTTCTTTCCTCCTTCTTCTCTCGGTTCCTCTCTCTTTCTCCTCTCCCTTGTGCCGTAGCCCCTCTTGGCTTAGTCGACTTCTCCTCCAAGTCAAGAAGAAATATTTGTTTTATCCAAGCTTCTCCAAAACGTTATTCCTTCCTTAACTAATACCCCCCAAAAGCCTAACTATTACAAGATTGCCACTCCATTAGATTGTGACTAACTCCTTGACTAAGGTCTTGTTTGGCTTCCTCAAATTCTCCAAATGCTTTAATTCCTCTTTTAGGAAGATACTAATAGGCTTTAAAGTCACATCCAAAGGCATATCTCTAGCTCATTTCTTGATATTTGGTTCTAGCCCCAAAAAATTAAGGAATTACAATTTCTTCCCTTCACCATTAACAATTATTTTATATATATATATATATATATATATATATATATATATAATTGGGGATGTTACAATAAACAGAAATTTCAGTAGAAATATTTAGAATTTTTAAGATTTTTATTGAAAAACTTATGCTTTTATATTTTGATTATATTGTAATTTTTAGTTTTGCTTGTTTATGATCTAGCATTTCTGTAAACCTCCTCCTTATCATTTTCTGTATTTGAAATATTATTGCAATTCAGTTTGTAAGTTTACAACCCAAATGAGCCCGATTAAACTGACCATAATCTGACTTCACCCAAAAAAAATTTGTCAATCAATCCTTGTACGGTCAAATGACATTTTGACACAAATCTGACCTATCTGATCTGATGATCACCCTAATTTTTTAGTACCATCTTATTAAAGAAAATGAGGGAATTAGGAATCACCAAACAAGCCCTGAGAAAATGATTAGGGATTAGTGGTGTGTATTGTTGCAAGTACACCAAATATAATATCTTACCTTTCAAACTAACCTGTAGTCGTGGGAGTAAAGGTCGATCCCACAGAGACTGGTATTACCTTTTGTGATTCTAATAAAAGGGTTTGATAAATAACAGTAAAACAAAGTAAAATAGAATGCAAGTAATTAAAAAGAGAGTGATTAATAATAAAAACGTTGGTTTCAATTGATATCTACCATCAAGGAATCACATTGATCATTGACAACATAATCAATTTTAATTCAAATATCTATCATTAAGATTTTAACCCTATTTCTCCTTAAGTGTAGCAATTGATAACAATCACCTCAATTAACCCTAATTAGTAAGAAATTCTTTAACTTATCGGTAAAGTCTAACCTATTAATTGCATGAAGAATTAGAGAAACTGATAGAGCTAAATAAATAAAAACACATCGACTATATTTAATTTAGTTAACTATTCATCATAGGTTTAATAATTTATAATCCAAAATCATTGATCATGTTTGCTTCTTGAATCATAATAATGAAAACTTTGTTCAAAATATAATTCCGTAGTAGATTAAGACAAATAATATACTAGTAGACCTCCTAGCAATTATATGAATAATCATTGAAAAGAGAATAGCAGATAAATAATCAATACTCAATTAAAATTGAACTAATCAAATCAAATCTAAAACTCACAATGCATGAAGATTCCTTGAGGTTTCAATCTTCCTCTACCAACAAAAAGTAAATTAGCTACACGATGCTATAAGAAAATCTAAAGAATAATTGAAGAAGATAATTGAGAATTTCATCCTTAGATCTTTGGATGGATTCGATACTTCTTTTCAAGCTTGGTTTCTCCCTTATTTATAGGTTGGGAGAGTCCTAAATGATACAGAATTGATTCTAGGTTAGTTCTTGGGCTTTTAGGCTTTATTTGGAGTCAAAATAACCTAAAAATCGTACTTTCACTTTCTGCAGTAGTGGTGACTGTCGTGGTAGCCTTTTACAGCACTGAGGCACCTATGTTATTGGACAACGAGCGTCATGGCACTCTAGCAATGCCATGGCACTTTGTTGCTAAAAATTTGTAACCTGCTGGGAGCTCTAGCGCTGCAACGTTGACTTTTGGGCACCTTGATGCTATTATTTCTTCAAAATCTAAAAAAGTTGTCAACATTAAAGTTGTAGCCCTATTTCTTAGTTTTCCATAACCGCTAGAATCACCTTAATCAAAACTAAAATAAGGGACATATTCCCAAATAAGTGACCAAAGGTCAGGATTCATCCTGTCGCACTATGATTCTAAATTTCAAGCTCTGTAACGCTCTGAAATCTCCCAAATTTGACAAAGTGATAAACATAGAAGTTGTAGATAATTTTCTTAACTTTCCAACCACTTGAATCACTTTGATTGGAGTTTATATGTGGGAGCTATGGTCTAATTAGTTCCAAAAGGTCTGGAATCGCTGCAATTCAGCATTTTTCCATGAATTTCTTCTCTTTTTCTCCTCTTTTCTTCTTCCTTTGCTCCTACAACACAAAACACAAAACTAAGCTAATTCATAATCATATTTTACTTGAATCAAAAAAAAATTAAGTTTAAAATTATTAAAATCATGCTTAATTATGAACACATCAAATACCCCCACACTCAACCTTTTGCTTATCCTCAAGCAAAATAATCCCTAACAACGAAAACAAAAATCAATATATGTAGTGAGTGTTAGGCTTACCAAAATTTTGCCTCATAACATGAAAATATGGTCAAGAAAAATTTTGAAAGTTCATAACCATGTACAAGATTAACACAAATGCAATACATTATTTTTTTCTCCAGAATCCCGAGTATGTGTATGTGTTTTTGGGTCAATAAATTTTCTTTTACCTTGATGAGTTTATATATCCCAAAATTTTGGGTGTGGATCTCTAATTAATTTCAGATTTCCATAGGCTTATTTTCCAAACTACTCTCCATGAAAAGGCCGAAACTACATCTAGGATCAATAGGGTTTTATTTAACTTGTAATGTGGCAAAGGTATAAGGTAAGATAAATGATACAAATTTAGGCTAAATAACCCAGCACCATATGATTAAATTTAATCTCTTAAGCTTTTTCAAGTTTGATGGAATTTTCCTCCACACTCATTTTCTTGCTTCAATTAAATTTAATTTGTTCTTTTCCTTGGTTCTCTATTTCTTTTCTTTCACCCACATCATATACTTTTATCCTCTTTGTTTTATTTTCTTTTCTTTCCTTTGGGGTATTCTTTTTTCTTTCCTTTGCATATTTCTTTTCTTTCCTCTGCTCCACCCTTCCATCTTTTGGCGAATAAAGCTCTACAAAATAAATATTTAGAAGGATAATCATGGAGTAAGTGAATAGGAAAAAAATAAGGATATTAATCACAAAATTTTGCTTTTAGCTTATTTGTGGATATAGAATAGAAAGTAAATTAAGATCAAAATAGAGGAACTAAGGATATCTTATTGCTTGGGTTAGGCTTGAGAGGCTCAATTTATTAAATAATGCCTAAATCATCTCTTAAATAATAATATTAGCCTAAGATTTCGGCTCAAGTAGCATTCAAATACATTTTAGAATCCTATAGAGATCATAAAATATTTTTTTAGTTATATAAACCTTCTCTAAGTAAAAGACAAATTAAATGCCCAAAGTTATTGTACAAAAATGTTTCAAGATTCTAAAGTCAAAAATAAATTGCAAAAGGGTTAAAATTGCACATAACCATGAATTTTCTACATTTTTCAAGAGCTAAAAAATTTTGGGTAGTTATATCATTGGCTATTGGTTATGCCTAATAACACAAAACACAAATTGAAACACTCACACAATCAATCATTGCTAAATGCAATAAAAGTGCTTTGATAGTGAAAATAAAAAAGTTGATGCTAAAAATAAGGTCACAATTGTTCAAGCAAATATATTTCCACCCCCACACTCAAACTTTACATGGTCCTCAATGTAAAATAAAGATGAAATAAAGAGGGGCATATGAAGAGATTTAAGTTAACAGAACTTTCTAAATTTGTTTGAGGTGGGATGAGAGTATTGCATTACTAGACCCTGAATTTTTCTGATTTCCACCTCTCTCTCTTTTGCTATGACTATGTTGGGTTGCCTCCCAATAAGCGCCTTTGTTTAGAGTCATTGGCTCGACTCAAAGCTCCTTATGTCATTCATTGAGGATCTTTGGTGTCCACTTTAATTTGAAATTTTTGGGAAAGATTCAAGCCTTGAAGTTCTACTGCATGACAGGTAACCACATTAGTAATAACAAGGGGTCCAAACCAAGAAAGGTATTTCTTACCTTTGTGGGGTTTAACCCCTTTGATCTCTAGAGCTTAATGCAATTCTACAGTTGGATATATGCTTTTAAGGTTTACAATTGTTTTTATAATGGAACTTCCTTTTTCCTAAAGATTATGCATTTATCCCTCCTCTTTTTGAGCACCTAGATTTTTGGCAACTATGATAGGTGATGCATCTCTAACTTCAGAGTATTTCAGGTGATTAGGAAGAGGTGACAAATTTGATTCAGGATCCTACAAAACAGAAGATGTACTTGTCTCATTAGAGTTTGGTATTGAGGCAAGGGGATCTTTACCTATTTGTTGCACTTTTGGAGCTACTTTTAATTCTTCATTATTCCCCTGCAACTGAATACTCAAGGCTGGTTCCTCAACCTTTTTCTTTGAAAGCTCAACATCACGTGCTACAGAATCTATCATATTAATAGTATAGGCAATAAGATCTTTCATGGCACTATAATTACTAAATTTCATAATTTTTTCTTCAAATTCCATTGTTAGTGTGCCACTATTAACATCTATTATGGCCTTGGATGTTTTAAAGAATGGTCTCCCTAACAAAATTGGAGTGGATTGATCCCCCTTCTCTCTATTAAGTACATTAAAATCAGTAGGAAAAATTAGGTCACTAACTTGCACTAAATTGTTCTCAACCACACCCTCAAGAAGGGTATTAGATTTGTCAGCCAATTGAATTATAACACTAGTTTCTTTTAAAGGCCCTAGTGTTAAAGATACATAAATAGTGTATGGCATGACATTAATAGTTGATCCTAAATCTAGCATAGACTTTTGAAATTTGGTATTACCTATAGTGCAGGGAATAGAAAATATACTTGGGTCCTTGCATTTTGTAGGAAGTTTTCTTTAAATAATTGTAGAAACATGTTTCCTTACTTTTACTTTCTCAGTTGTTTTTAACTTTTTCTTCCTCTTTTGGGTGTGTAATTCTCTCAAAAAATTGGCATAATGGGGTTCCTAGCTGATCATATCTAAAAGATGAAGATTCAACTCACACTTTCTAAAGGTCTCATATAAGTTAGAATTTTTCTCATTCATCCTATTTTCTTTCAGAGCTTCAGGAAAGGGAAGTGCAAGTTAATATTCAAATAAAGGTGTAAACTTACCTTTTGGATGCTTACCTTCCATGGTTGCATTATTTTTTTCTTCTTCTTGCTCAGTTGGTACTTATACCACTTGCATTGGAATCTCAGCTTTTTTATCACTTTGTAGCATTATGGCACTTACATTTTCCTTTGGGTTTACCATAGTTTAGGAGGGCAACTTACCTAAATTTTGAGTGTTTAACCGGCTAACTACAGTTGGTAATTAGCCCATTTGATTTGCCAAACTTTGAATACTAGCTCTTGTCTCTTATTGAAATTACTGAGCGTTATGTGCAAGAGATTTAATGATTTCTTCTAAAAAACTACTTACCTGGGAATCCTGAGATGCAGTCTATCTAGGATAATAGGCCTGTTGGTTATTCTGAGAATTTGTAAAATTTGTTATGTAAGCATATTTTATGCATTCCCATACCTAAAGTTGGGATGATCCTTCCATCCAAGATTATATGCATCAGAGTAAGGATCATACCTCTTTGGTTGTCTAAGGAAACCTCCTACTGCATTAGCTTGCTCTGTGGATTCTTCTTGAAGTGTAGGGCACATATCAGTGGGTGCCCTATCGCTGAACAGATTCCACAAACTTTAACTTGCTAAGGTGTACCTATAGCAATTTGGTGTACAAAAGAGGTAAGTTTATATATATGTTGCTGAAGAGAATAAGTACTTACCTTATGGGCATATCACACTAGGGACTCATACCTAATGCCAAATTGTTAGAGTTGGCAGCCATATTTGATATTAGGATTCTGCCTGCTTCAAGAGTCTTGTCCACTAGTAGTCCTCCATTAGCTGCATCTATCATGCTCCTATCTCCCTCCAAATGACCTTCATAAAAATAGTTAATCAGTAGCTGCTCACTAATTTGATGATGTGGACAGCTTGCACAAAGATTTTTAAATCTCTCCCAATACTCATAAAGTGTCTCTCCATATAATTACCTAATACCGTATATTTCTTTTCTTATATTTGCAGCTCTAGATGCAAGAAAGTATCTCACTAAAAATAACTTGTTCATCTCATTCCAAGTAGTGACAGTGCCAAATGGTAAGTAATATAGCCAATCTTCAGCTAAATCTCTTAAAGAAAAAGGAAAAGTCTTGACTTTAATTTGTTCTTCTGTTACTCGAGGGGGCTTCATATTGATACACACTACATAGAATTCCTTTAAGTGCTTTTGTGGGTCTTCACCTACAAGACTATGAAAATTAGGTAAGAGATAAATCAATCCAAATTTTAATTCAAAATTAATATTTTCATCAAGGTTAGGAAAAGTAATGCATAAAGACTGTTGGTGTAGATCTGGAACTGCAAACTCCTTGAAAGCCGCATGCCTAACCATGATTACTTCCTCTATCTCTTGATGAATGTCCTTTTGAAGTCCTCTTCTATGCCTTGAACAAATTTTTCAATATCTAAATTGAATTGTAAATCCTGAGAATTAGCAAAACGAGTCATAGGTATAGATCAAAATAAAAATCACAAAAAAAAAAGTAATGGAAGCTGTCCCCGTTGTACACCAAAATATAATACTTTATCTTTCAAACTAATATGTAGTCGTGGGAGTAAGGGTCGATCCCATATAGACTGGTATTACCTTTTGTGATTCTAATAAAGAGGTTTGATAAATAACAATAAAACAAAGTAAAAGAGAATGCAAGTAATTAAAAAGAGAGTTATAATAATAAAGTCATTAATTTCGATTGATATCCACTATCAAGGAATCACATTGATCATTGACAACATAATCAATCTTAATTCGAATACTTATCATTGAGATTCTAACCTTGTTTCTCCTTAAGTCTAGCAATTGATGACAATGGCCTCAATTAACCCTAATTAATAAGAAATCATTTAGCTCATAAGTAAAGTCTAACCTATTAATCGCATGAAGAATTAGAGAAACTGATAGAGCTAAACAAATATAAACACATCGGCTATATTTAATTTAATTAACTATTCATCATAGGTTCAATAATTTATAATCCAAAATCATTGATCCTATTTTCTTCTTGAATCATAATAATGAAAATTTTGTTCAAAACATAATTTTGTAGTAGATTAAGACCAATAATATACTAGTAGGCCTCCTAACAATTATATCAATACTCAATTAAAATTGAACTTATAAAATCAAATCTAAATCTCAAAATGCTTGAATATTTCTTGAGGTTTCAGTCTTCCTCTACCAACAAAAAGTATATTAGCCGCGTAGGTCCATAAAAAAATCTAGAGAAGAATTGAAGATGATGATTAAGAATTTGATCCTTAGAAACTTGGATGGATTTTTTATGCTTACTTTCCCCCTTCTTTAAAGGTTGGGACAGTCCTAAATAAAGTAGGATTAATTCTAGGTTGGTTCCTGGGCTTTTGGTTTTCATTTAGTGTCAAAATAACCTAAAAAACGCACTTTTACTTTCTGCATCAGCAGCGGACGCTACAGTAGCCTTTTACAACACCATGGTGCTATGATTTCTTCAAAATTGGGAAAAGTGATTAACATGAACGTTGTAGCCCTATTTCTTATATTTCCACAGCCACTAGAATCACCTTAAGAAGAGCTAAAATGAGGGGCTTATTCCCAAATAAGTGACCAAAGGTCAAGATTCATCCTGCTGCACTATGATTCTAACTTTAAAGCTCTGTAAGACTATGAAATATCCTAAATTCGAAAAAGTTCTAAACATAAAAGTTTTAGATGATTGTCTTATCCTTTTCCAAATTGAAGTTCATATGTTGGATATATGGTCTAATTCGTGCCGAAAGTGCTGGAATTGCTGCAAGTCAACATTTTTCCATGAATTTCTTCTCTTTTTCTCCTATTTACTTCTTTCTTTGCTCCTAAAACACAAAAAAAAAAAACTAAGCTAATTCCTAATTATATTTTACTTAAATCAAACAAAAATTAAGTTTAAAGGTATTAAAATCATGCTTAATTATGAACACATCAATTAGATTGGTAATGTCAAAAAAGGTGCAAGGGTAAAAGTGAAATTAAGTGGCTTAACCATAACACCCCTAAAAATATCTTAATGCATTAATTATGGCAATGGAAAGCAATATTTAGGGCTGGAAAATTTGCAGATTTTGGCTAAAAATAAGGAGAAGAGAATGGAGCCAAGGCATAAGAAGGAAGGAAGGAAAAAGAAGAAGAAAAGTTGGAAAAGAAAGCACCAAGGTAAGCTTCCTACCTATTCTTAATTCCTAAATCTATCTTTTCCCTATGAAAAAGTGCAAAAATAGATAGGTAGGAGAATAGAGTGTGGATGCCAAAGTGAAGAAGGAAGAAAGGAAACCAAGGATTATTAGTCTAGAAAATTAGAGAATGTAGGTTTAGCAATAACTTCCACTTTAAAAATCTTGAAATATGCTTGTTTTAGATTGAGCTCTAACCTTAGGGTTTCATGAAAATTTTGTTGTTGAAAGTCTTTGGTTAATAACCATAAAGTATTGGTGCGTACTGTCGCAGGTACACCCAAATTAATACCTTACCTCTCAATTAACCTGTAGTAGTGGGAGTAAGGGTCAATCCCAGAGAGACTGGTATTACCTTTTGTGAATAAGAAAGGGGGGATTGAATGCTAAAAGTAAATTAATAAAGTAAAATAGAATTATTGCAAATAATAAAAGAGAGTGATTAAAAATAAAAGCGTTGGTTTCGGTTGATATCCACCATCAAGGAATCGCACTGATCATTGACAACATAATCAATCTTAAATTGAGCATCTACCATTGGGATTCTATCCTTGTTCCTCCTTAAGTTTAGTAATTGATGACAATCACCTTAATTAACCATAATTAACAAGTAATCCTTTAGCACATCGGTAAAGTATAACCTATTAACTGCATGAAGAATTAGAGAAATTGGTAGAGCTAAACAAACATAAACACATCGGCTATATTTAACTTAGTCAATCATTCACCATAGGTTTAACAATTCATAATCCAAAATCATTAATCCTATTTGCCTAACAAATCATAATAATGAAAACTTTGTTCAAAATATGATTCAACAGTAAATTGAAATAATGAAGTCACTAGTGTGCACCATATATATCAATTGAAACAATCATAGAAATAAGAATGGATGAATAATCAATACTCAATTAAAATTGATATAATAAAATAAAATCCACATCTCACAATGCATAAAAAATCCTTGAAGTTTCAATCTTCCTCAACCAACAAAAAAAAACTAGCCAAATAGGGTCATAAGAAAACCCAGAAAAGAAGAAGAAGAAGAAACTTGAGAAATTTCTCCTTGAATCCCTTTGATGGATTGGACCCCCCTTTGATGCTTGCTTTTCCTATTATTCATAGGTTAGGAGAGTTCTAAATGAATTAGGATTGATTTTACAGTTGTTAATGGGCTTCTGATGTGATCTTAATTAAGCATGATATTAATACCTTTAAACTTACTTTTTGTTTGATTTAAGTAAAATATAATTAGGAATTAGCTTAGTTTTATGTTTTGTGTTGTAGGAACAAAGGAAGAAGAAAAGAGAAGAAAAAGATAAGAAATTCATGCAAAAATGCTACATTGCAGCGATTCCAGACCTTTCAGAATTGTTTTGAGCATATATCCCTCTTACGAACACCAATCAAAGTGATTCAAGTGGCTGTGAAAAGATAACACAATAATATACAACTGTTATGTTGAACACTTGGTCAAATTCGGGAGATTTCATAGCATTATAGAGCTCGAAAATTAGAATCATAGTGCAGCAGGATGAATTCTGACCTTTGGTCAATAATTTTATAATATCAACTTCAATTTAATTGGATTAAGGTGATTCCAGCGGCTATGGAAAGAAGAGACATAGAGCTACAACTTTAGTGTTTGGCATTTTGGCAAATTCTTGAATTTTCCAGAAGCCGCGACGCTGCGTCATTGCAGACTCGGAGCGCCGCGGCGCCCGCCACCGCACCAGGTTGCTAAATTCAAAATTTTTAAGGTTTTTCAACTCCAATTGAAGCCCGATAGACCAAAATTTGACCTAGAAACACTCCTACTTCGATTAGGAGGATTTAATCTATAAAAAGGGAGGAAAGTAAGCAGAAAATTCATTCAATCATTCATCCAAGTTCTTAGTTACATTCTTCAATTCTTCTTTAGATTTTCTTATGGCCCTACGTGGCTAGTTCTTTTTAGTTGGTTGAGGTAGATTGAAACCACAAGGGATCTTCATGCATTGTGAGATATGGATTTGATTTTATTATTTCAATTTGAATTGAGTATTGATTATTCATCTGCTATTCTTCTCAATGATTATTCATATGATTGCTAGGGAGGCCTACTAGTATATTTTCTGTCTTATTCTACCGCTAAATTATGTTTTGAACAAAGTCTTCAATTCTGTGATTCATGAGGCAAATAGGTTTGAGGATTTTGGATTATAAATCATTGAACCTATGAGGAATGATTAACTCAATTAGATATAACTGATATGTTTATATTTATTTAGCTCTGCCAGTTTCTTTAGTTCTTCATGCGGTTAATAAGTTATGCTTTACCGATGTGCTAAAGGATTGCTTGCTAATTAGGGTTTAATTAGTGCGATTGTCATTAATTTTCTAGGCTTAAGGAGGAAAAGGGTTAGAAACCCAATGGTAGATATTCAATTACAGATTGATTATGTTGTCAATGATCAATGCAATCCCTTGACGGTGGATATCAATCGAAACCAACGTCTTTATCATTAATCACTCTCTCTTAATTGCTTTCATTATTGTTTACTTGGTTTTATTTGCAATTAACAATCCCCATTTCTCAATCACATAAGGTAATTCTAGTCTCCGTGGGATCGACCCTTACTCCCACTACTACAGGTTAGTTTTGAGGTAAGGTATCAATTTGGGTGTACCTGCGATAGTACGCACCAGTTTTTGGGCTTCATTTGGAGTCAAAATAACATAAAAATCACGTTTCTTACTTTCTGTAACGGCTATAGGTGCCACAGCACCCCGCTGCTAAAGGTTTGTAGCATCGCGGCACTACCAGCTAGGCGTGCCAATGCCGTGACGCTAATATTTCTTTAGAATCTGGAAAAGTGGTTAGCATAAAAGTTGTGGCTGTAACATCCTTAATTTCGTTTCTTTTATTGATAAAGGTACATAAAAAATTTAATTAAGGAAATAAAATTTATTAGACAATATTTTAGATATCTAAGGAAATATAATCCTTAGAAATTCTTCACCTTATGTATATGCATAGAAAATGTTTCTAACATTAAGAGAACAAATAAAGAAGGAAAATCTAATAGGAAAGAAATTAGAAATAACATACTAAAGAGATGCAAAATTCTTGGATAAGGAAGATAAAATTTTAGAAACAAGTAAAGGTCTTAAAATTTCAAAGAACATTGAATTAGGGTAATTTTTTCCTAATTCAAGAACTATAGATACTAAGTTTAAAATCTTTACCCATACATTGGGCTTTTACCTATGGACACTTCATATAGAGTTTTTCCACTTCACATAAGTTTCTAGCAAGCCCATTGGATAACCTAAACAAGAAATTAAACATAGACTTGGACTAGGATATAGTAATTTCACCAATAGCCCAAAAATTATGAAAATGTGATCAAGCCCACCAAGAAAGGAAGAATTTTATCCAAAGCAAAGAAAATGGGTAGGACAAGCCCATAATGGGTAGGAATAAGCCCAAATCCAAGAGGAAAAATAAAATAAAATAAATTAGATGATGATATAATAATAAGAATAAAGATTAGGTTACATGGCATTAAGACAAAAATTTAGCAAGTGGTGTGATTCTACATTCATCATTTAAGCAAGTGGCATGATAATACAAGGCTTTTGGACAAAAACATCTATATCCTACACTCATAATTTTAGCAAGTGGTATGATAATACATGGTATTAGGACAAAACATTCATAGCCCACACAAATAATATCAACCAAATAATGGAGATTCAAGGGCTAGAAATTTGCCACCTAAAAAGGCAAACCTATCATACTTGTTTAAGACAAAAGAAAATGGAAATGAATCCCTAAATCAAAGGGACCTTGTCCCTTATCTTAAGAACATATCATCATAATTTTCAAAATACAAACATTGATAGCCATCATATGAAATTCGAAAAAATAGTTATTCATGCCATACATGTCATAACTGTATAATTTTCATGTTCATGATAAAGTGCATTCATGTGACCTAAAGATATTTTCTGTAGTTTATACAGCTGAACATGACATGATGAACTATAATGGTAAATTATGATTTATTGTTGAACTTACTGGATTTAATTCTCACTATATTTCCATATCATGTTCAGAAGAATAAATATGCAGATATTCTCTATGACACTTATTATCTCTGTACGTTGGATCGAGGTGCCCTACCTTGGGCAACTTCCAGTTATTTCAGATATAACTGTCCTAGATGTAACTGAGATTCCGGTGGACGTGCCACCCGAACCAGTGTCCCCGGAAATAGTCGATATAGATGATTAGAACTAATATGTATCTTTGTACAAATGTTTGTAAAATAATGGTGTGTAGTTTGTAAAATAATAGTGTGTATGGAAACTCAGTATTGTATAAATTAAATAAATGTTATATTGAGTTAAGTTGTAACGAGGTAATAACTTCATGGTATTTTAAAAAAAAATTACATAAATGGAGTTGTTACATAATTGGTATCAGAGCAGGTCGATCCTAGATGGCCAGTGGTTGGATGGTTATCTGAATCGATCTTATAGTGTCTTGAGTATGTTGTGGTTGTGTTGTGTAGGGGATCAGTGATTCATATAGGTAAGAAATTACTAGTGTTTCCTATCTATATGCCGAGGTGGTGTTATGACTGCTATTAAATATTTTTGAACTAACTATTGGTCTTGATCACCTCAATAGCAGCATAACTTTGTTTTGTACCATAGTAGGAAACGGCACCACCAAGGAGGAATCCAGCAACCAATGCAGAGGAAACCCTGCACAACCTGGCCACGGCAATTCGAGACCAAGTTATGACCACCAACCAAATTTTACAACATCTCCAGAATGCTAATAACACAAATGTTGATATTGGTCCTAACAACCGGACGACTGGAAAAGATAATGGTATATCCGAGTTCCTGAGGACTAGACCACCTTGTTTCCAAGGTGGTTATGACCCAACGGTAGCCGAAAGGTGGATTAGGGAATTAGAGAAAATCTTTGAAGTAATGGGCTGTACTGAAGAGCAGCAAATCATTTTTGCTGCATATATGTTAAAGGATGAAGCAGAATACTGGTGGCGTGGAGTTAGAGAACTTTTAGCTCATCAGGGAAGACAGATCACCTGGCAAGTGTTCAAGGACATTTTTTTTGAAAAGTACTTTCCAAGTACTGTACGGGCAGAGAAAGAGATCAAATTTCTCCAACTCAGACAAGGAAGCATGACCGTGGACCAGTATATCGCAAGGTTCGAGGAGCTGTTTAAGTTCTCCTCTTATCTGCGATATAACCCAGATGAAGCATGGAAGGCGGTTAAGTTTGAAGCGGGACTAAACCCGGAGTTAAAGAATGCTGTTATAGCTATGGAGATCAGGGAGTTTGTACCTCTGATAAATAAATGCAGACTCCTGGAAAAGAGTTTAAGGGCAGTGGAGGACGAGAAGCAAAGGCGAAACCTATGGAAAAGGAAGAAAAATTTTCCCAACCCTAGAAAGAACGTGAGAAGAAGTGGATATGGAGCTGGTAAGAGGCCATTGATTACGAGTCCTAGGCCTTTTCAACAAGACCTCGCCTCAGTCAAGTGCGCTAAGTGCGGACGCATGCATGGTAACCGGCCATGCTACATGGGACAAGATGTCTGCTTCAATTGCGGACAGAAGGGACATTTTGCAAAAAACTGCCCACAGAATGTGGGGAAGCAGCCAGAACAAAGGCCTCAGGTGAAAGGAAGGGTTTTCACACTGAGCGGCCAAGAGGCAGCCCAATCTTCTGAAATGATTCAAGGTACATGCTATATCTATGGATTTGCTCTTATGGTGTTATTTGACTCTGGTGCTAGTCATTCATTTATATCGGAAGAATGTATTAGGAAGTTTCAGTTTCCTATTTCTGAAACTCCCTATGAGCTATCCGTAGTAACCCCTACAGGGGAACGGGTATTAACTTCCTCTATATATAAAGACTGTCAAGTCACCATCCAGGAGAAAACTTTTTCTGTAGACCTCGTCTGTTTACCTATAAGAGGTATTGAGGCCATTCTAGGGTTAGACTGGATGTCTAGAAATCGAGTCTTGTTGAATTGTTATAACAAGACCGTTGAATTTCTACCTTCTACTCCGAAAGAGGAGGTCCAGTTATTGATGCTAAATGCCAATCAAGTTAATAGGGAGTTGAAGAATGGAGTACTTGGATACATTCTCTTGTATTTATCAAACCTAGAAGTCGAACCGAAGCTTGATGAAATTCCAATAGCCAACGAGTTTCCTGAAGTGTTTCCATCAGATATTCCAGGCTTACCTCCCAAGAGAGAGATAGAGTTCTCTATTGATCTCCTACCTGGGACAGGGCCTATCTCTATTGCACCATATCGAATGGCCTCGAAGGAACTACAGGAACTTAAGAAACAGTTGGAGGAACTATTAGACAAGCAATTCATTAGACCAAGTGTATCACCTTGGGGAGCTCCTGTATTGTTTGTTAAGAAGAAAGATGGAAGCTTGAGACTATGCATAGATTACAGACAGCTGAATAAGGTGACTATTAAAAACAAGTACCCTCTCCCTAGGATAGATGACTTATTGGATCAACTGAAGGGAGCCTCTATTTTTTCTAAAATTGACTTGAGGTCAGGATATCATCAGATTAGGATCAAGGATGAGGATGTATCAAAAACTGCCTTCAGGACTAGGTATGGGCACTATGAGTTTCTCGTAATGCCCTTCGGGTTGACTAATGCACCTGCAATTTTCATGGATTACATGAATCGCATTTTTCGACCCTACCTAGATCAATTTGTTGTAGTGTTCATTGATGACATCTTGATATATTCTAAGAGTGAGAAAGAACATGAACAACATCTCCGAATCGTGCTGCAAGTGCTGAAAGAGAAAAAGTTATATGCTAAATTGGAGAAGTGTGAATTTTGGCTGTCAGAGGTGAAGTTTCTCGGACATGTCATCTCTAATAGAGGGGTAGCCGTAGATCCTAGCAAGACGGAAGCAGTGATTAAGTGGGAGACACCAAAGACGGTTACGGAAATCAGAAGTTTCCTTGGTTTGGCAGGATACTACAGGAGATTTATACAAAACTTCTCTCGTATAGCGTTGCCATTGACTAAATTGACCAGGAAGGGAAGTCCTTTCAAATGGACTGATCAATGTGATGCTAGTTTTCAGGAGCTGAAGACAATACTGACCACTCCTCCTGTTTTAATTATTCCAGACCCCACAGGATATTTTGAAGTGTATAGTGACGCTTCAAAGAAAGGGCTAGGATGTGTGCTGATGCAAGATAAGAGAGTAGTTGCTTACGCCTCTAGGCAACTGAGACCTCACGAAGGAAACTATCCAACCCATGATCTTGAATTAGCGACAGTAGTGTTTGCCTTAAAGATTTGGCGACACTATTTGTACGGGGCAACCTTTGAAGTATATTGTGATCATAAGAGTCTTAAATACCTCTTTGATCAGAAGGAGTTAAATATGAGGCAACGAAGATGGGTAGAATTCCTCAATGACTACAAGTTTGAGATAAAGTATCATCTCGGAAAGGCGAATGTTGTAGCAGATGCCTTGAGTCGAAAATCTCTGCACATGGGTCAGATGATGGTGTATGAGATGAAGATGCTAGAGGAGTTTCGAAATTTAAAGCTAGCCACTACTCTTACTCCAAAGAATCTAGTCATTAATGGTTTAAGTATAGGGTCTGACCTTAGAGCCCAAATCAAAGAGGCTCAAGCTCACGATCAATACTTACAGGATCATAAAGACCAAGGTAATTTTTCTGTCATGGAAGATGGAGCAATCATGTATCAGGGAAGGATTTGTGTCCCTCAAGAATAAGAGTTGAGGACTAAGATACTGCAGGAAGCGCATCAAAGTAAATACACAATCCATCCTGGATGCACTAAAATGTACCAGGATTTAAAAAGGATGTATTGGTGGCCAGGGATGAAAAATGACATTGCTGAGTTTGTGGCGAAATGTCTCATTTGTCAAAAGGTGAAGGTGGAGCATCAAAAGCCAGCGGGATTTCTACAACCTCTTGAGATCCCTAAATGGAAATGGGATAGTATCTCGATGGACTTTGTTGTAGGTTTACCTAAGACTTCAGTGGGACATGACTCTATCTGGGTAATAGTTGACAGATTAACCAAATCTGCTCACTTTTTGCCCATAAAAATTAACTTTTCACTAGATAAATTGGCCCAATTGTACGTTCAGGAAATAGTTAGACTTCATGGGATTCCCTTAAATATTGTTTCTGATAGAGATCCGAGGTTCACGTTGAGGTTTTGGAAGGCGTTGCAAGAAGCTTTTGGTACTCAGTTGCGGTTCAGTACTGCCTACCATCCTCAGACTGACGGGCAGACAGAACGAACCATTCAAACCCTAGAAGATATGTTAAGGGCATGTGTGATAGAGCAAGGTAAAGGATGGGATAAGTACCTACCTTTAGTAGAGTTTGCTTATAATAATAGCTATCACTCTAGTATTAAGATGGCCCCCTATGAAGCTTTATACGGTAGAAAGTGCCGATCTCCACAATGTTGGTTCGAGGTAGGAGAAAAGAACTTGTTGGGTCCTGATCTAGTTCAACAAACCACTGAACAAATCAGGATGATATGAAACAAAATACTTACAGCACAGAGTCGGCAAAAGAGTTACTACGATAAGAGACATAGACCTCTAGAGTTTGAGGAAGGAGACCATGTATTTTTGAAACTTTCCCCGACTACTGGAATTGGTAAGTCTCTTAAAACAAGAAACCTAAGTCCGCGATTTTTAGGACCCTACCAAATTCTAAAGAAAGTTGGGACATCAGCATATCAAGTTGCTCTCCCACCTAATTTGTCCAACCTGCATAATGTTTTCCACGTATCACAGCTGCGGAAGTATCTTTCAGATTCATCACATAGAATACTGGATGAACCAATCCAAATAAAGGAGAACATGACATACCAGCTAGTACCTGCATCCATATTGGACACTGACGTGAAGCAACTGAGAAATAAAACCATTCCCCTAGTTAAGGTGTTATGAGAAGGTTTGACTCCGGAAGAAGCAACTTGGGAGCTGGAAGAAGTCATGAGGAAGAAATATCAGCAATTGTTCTTATAAGGTAATTTCTGAAATTTTGAGGATAAAATTTCTTTTAGGGGGAGAGAAATGTAACATCCTTAATTTCGTTTCTTTTATTGATAAAGGTACATAAAAAATTTAATTAAGGAAATAAAATTTATTAGACAATATTTTAGATATCTAAGGAAATATAATCCTTAGAAATTCTTCACCTTATGTATATGCATAGAAAATGTTTCTAACATTAAGAGAACAAATAAAGAAGGAAAATCTAATAGGAAAGAAATTAGAAATAACATACTAAAGAGATGAAAAATTCTTGGATAAGGAAGATAAATTTTTAGAAACAAGTAAAGGTTTTAAAATTTCAAAGAACATTGAATTAGGGTAATTTTTTCCTAATTCAAGAACTATAGTTACTAAGTTTAAAATCTTTACCCATACATTGGGCTTTTACCTATGGACACTTCATATAGAGTTTTTCCACTTCACATAAGTTTCTAGCAAGCCCATTGGATAACCTAAACAAGAAATTAAACATAGACTTGGACTAGGATATAGTAATTTCACCAATAGCCCAAAAATTATGAAAATGTGACCAAGCCCACCAAGAAAGGAAAAATTTTATCCAAAGCAAAGAAAATGGGTAGGACAAGCCCATAATGGGTAGGAATAAGCCCAAATCCAAGAGGAAAAATAAAATAAAATAAATTAGATGATGATATAATAATAAGAATAAAGATTAGGTTACATGGCATTAAGACAAAAATTTAGAAAGTGGTGTGATTCTACATTCATCATTTAAGCAAGTGGCATGATAATACAAGGCTTTAGGACAAAAACATCTATATCCTACACTCATAATTTTAGCAAGTGGTATGATAATACATGGTATTAGGACAAAACATTCATAGCCCACACAAATAATATCAACCAAATAATGGATATTCAAAGGCTAGAAATTTGCCACCTAAAAAGGCAAACCTATCATACTTGTTTAAGACAAAAGAAAATGGAAATGAATCCCTAAATCAAAGGGACCTTGTCCCTTATCTTGAGAACATATCATCATAATTTTCAAAATACAAATCTCCTTTTCCTATGCATATCTTGACTAAGGAAGAGGAAGACAAGAACATAAGTTGTTTGTTTTTCAAAAATTCAACAAAGTGTATCTTAATTGTGATAAGGTAGACCCATGATCATGAAAGGTGAATTATTTGGTGGTCTATATAAGAAAACCCAACCTTACAACATTAGAATTTCGTCCAAGTGAGGGAGAGAAAAAAATAGAAGCAAGGTAGAGTGAGGAAAGGAGAGGAAGAAAGGAAGAAAGAGGAAGGAGAAGTCTAGAAGACTAAGTGCTCCAAGTAAGTTTAACAATATTTCTTTTTGAAGAAAACCTTTGAAACTCATAATATTTATATGAGATTTTGATCTTAGAACTTTGATGATTGGTCATGGATGTTGCTATATCATGTTACATATTGATCTTGCATGTGATGTATGTTTGAATACTTTGGTTGGTGTAGATAGTTCTGCATGGGTATGGCTATGGTTGACAGAATTTTAAGTTTCGGTATTTTAATTTCTGGGAACAATCTATAAGGAATTAAAATAAATGGTTAACATAAGAATTAAAAATATGTGTCATGGATATTTTGGAACTGGAATCAATCAATTTGGATTCCATATAAGGGAGATATGAGCAGATTAGTAGACAAAGGTCAGAAAATGGGTCATCAGGGAAAAATATGTTAGGATAGCTTCGGTATTTTAATTTCTGGGAACAATATATAAGGAATTAAAATAAATGGTTAACATAAGAATTAAAGATATATGTGTCATGGATATTTTGGAACTGGAATCATTCAATTTGGAGTCCATATAAGGGAGATATGAGCCGATTAGTAGACAAAGGTCAGAAAATGGGTCATCAGGGAAAAATATGTTAGGATAGCTTCGGTATTTTAATTTCTGGGAACAATCTATAAGGAATTAAAATAAATGATTAACATAAGAATTAAAGATATATGTGTAATGGATATTTTGGAACTGGAATCATTCAATTTGGAGTCCATATAAGGGAGATATGAGCTGATTAGTAGACAAAGGTCAGAAAATGGGTCATCAGGGAAAAATATGTTAGGATAGCTTCGGTATTTTAATTTATGAGAACAATATATAAGGAATTAAAATAAATGTTTAACATAAGAATTAAAGATATATGTGTCAGGGATATTTTGGCACTGGAATTACTCAATTTAGAGTTCATAAGAAGTAGCTATGATCCGATTAGTAAGCAGAGGTCAGAAAATGTTTATTCAGGGAAGAGTATGTTATTAAAGCTTTAGTTTTTGAATTTCTGGGAATATTCTGTAGGAAATTAAAATAGCGCACCAACATAAAAATTATAGATATATGGCTCATGGAATTTTACCAACTGGAATAACTCAATTTGGAGTTCAAATTTGAGAGATATGGTCTAATTAGTCAGTAAAGGTCAGAACCAACACGAGAAGAAATAATACTAAATTTAAAGGAGTAATAACACCATGATATCATACTATTTTGTTGATATGATTAACATAATAGTTTTAGATAATTGTCTTAGCTTTTCAAAGACACTAAGATCATCTTAATCGGAGTTAAAATGAGAGAGTTATACTCTGATTTGTAAGCAAAGGCTGTGTTAAAAGTTAGTAAAACCTATTTTCAATATTTTTCTACCCTAGATGAATTTTTAAGGTAATAGTAGAAATCAATTTGAGGAAAAATGCTCTATAAAATTTGTAAGAACATGTGTTGGAAATGATATAAGTAGAAATAAAATGACTAAATGCCTAGACATAAAGAAAATGAAAAGAATTATTCTAGTTACTAGAAAAAAAAAATTGTGATTTGTGAAAAGTGTATGTCTAAGGAAAGCTCTGGCAAGGAAAGACTTGGTACTTAAGTGTGTCCATTAGTGACCCACCTCTCTTTTCTGGGAACTTTCCTGGTGCGCTGTTTACAGACTACAATTACTATTCAGTTATCGAGGTATTAGTGTGAAATTTTGACATGGAAATATTTTATCAAGTGAAAATTAGAAAATGATTATATTCATGGCATAATTTCAGTTTACCAATGAATTTTGAGAATGATTATGTTTTGATACATTATGGCATGAGAATATAATGAACATACTCGTTATTGGAATCATATTTTCGGCTATTAATATGAAAAGAAAAGAAATGAGCACGGTCACATGGCAATCTGTGTGGTGCACCAGTAGGGGACGCCCTACCAACGGTTATGATTATATTCATGAGAAAAGAAAGAGAAAGTGTGCCATGTCGGACAAAGCGAGATAAGCCCGTACCGAAAATTAGAGAATACTTACCCTGACCGGGGTATCTTGAAGTAAGAATAAGTTGATAGCCATCATATGAAATTTGAAAAAATAGTTATTCATGCCATACATGTCATAACTGTATAATTTTCATGTGCATGATAAAGTGCATTCATGTGACCTAAAGATATTTTCTGTAGTTTATACAGCTGAACATGACATGATGAACTATAATGGTAAATTATGATTTATTGTTGAACTTACTGGGATTTAATTCTCACTATATTTCCATATCATGTTCAGAAGAATAAATATGCAGATATTCTCTATGACACTTATTATCTCTGTACGTTGGATCGAGGTGCCCTACCTTGGGCAACTTCCAGTTATTTCAGATATAACTGTCCTAGATGTAACTGAGATTCCGGTGGACGTGCCACCCGAACCAGTGTCCCCGGAAATAGTCGATATAGATGATTAGAACTAATATGTATCTTTGTACAAATGTTTGTAAAATAATGGTGTGTAGTTTGTAAAATAATAGTGTGTATGGAAACTCAGTATTGTATAAATTAAATAAATGTTATATTGAGTTAAGTTGTAACGAGGTAATAACTTCATGGTATTTAAAAAAAAATTACATAAATGGAGTTGTTACAGTGGCTCTTGTCTTTCTATAGCCACTGCAATCTCCTTAATCAGAGCTAAAATGTGAGAGATACACCCAAATGAGTGACCAAAGGTCAAGATTCATCTACTGTACTGCAATTTTAAATTTCAAACTCTATAAAACTCTGAAATATCCCGAATTGGACAAAGTGATCAACACAAAATTTGTAAATACTTGGCTTATAGTTTCATAGCCACTTGAATCACTTCGATTGGAGGTCATATGAGGGAGATATGGTCTACTTAATACTTCAAGGTTTGGAAACGCTGCAATTCAGCATTTTATCATGATTTTCTTATCTTTTTCTCTTATTTTCTTCTTCTTTTGCTCCTACAACACAAAACACAAAACACAAAACACAATTAATTCCTATTTATATTCTACTTAAATCAAACAAAAAGTAAGTTTAAAGGTATTAAAAGCATGCTTAATTATAAACACATCAAGTATTCGTGTGCTTGTGCTTGAAATAGGCATTGAATGGTTAAGAATTTTTGAATGGAATGGCTAGCTCTTAAGGCTATTTTTGGCTCTAAAATTGATATCTTATCTTCATTTGATGATATGGTTTGTAAAGAGTAAGTTGTGATATGATTTGGGTACAAATTTTGTAAATAGAAACTTGAAAATGAAGAAGGCAGCAAAAATCTGTTTTTGGTAAATTGGAAGGTGTTAGTCAGAACTTTAGTAATATACTTTGTTAAATTGGTAACATGTTATGAAATGATGCATAATGGGATGGCCAAATGGATGAATAGATGTTTAGGATATAGTCTTGTAAACCTTGCCTAAATAAAGGAAAGAGCATAGTCAATAATGGAATTGATCTTGGCCTGTGAACATGAAAGAATTAGTCAAAAGGAATGATCAAAATGGGTAGATAAGTCAAAATCTAAATTAGGACTTAAGGGAGTTAAGAAGGTACAAAGGTAAAGGAAGATTTGACCTAAAATTAATGTCTTAATGAATAATTGAAGGGTGGAAATTTCTTATGATGTAAATATCAAGTTTAAGATAAACTAATAGCTAGTTGAAGAAAGTATCCTAGATTGATGTTAACAGTGAAAATTAAGTTATGTTAGCTATAAAAAAAAGAAATTTATGGCATTCTAAAAAGGCTAAGCCGAAATTAGTTACAAAAGAATATTAGACTTAGTTAAGCATAACATTAATTAATAATGAGATAGGTGATTTGAAATTAACAAGTATAATTAGATTACCACCATTTGAGTAAAATGGAAAGAAAATGGTGATACCTAGGGTACTTGGTGGAATTTGAATTAAGTTAAGTATACTAAGAAACATTAAGCTTAAATAAATTAGGATTTAGTTATAGCCACCATTCTATATCATTAATTATTTTTATTCAATGTACATTACATGATATGATGGAACATGTGAATTTAGTTCTTGAGAATGATTAATATGCATCTGAATGGAACATTTTAATTTGTACTGATATATGCATGAATTGAATGGAATATTACTGAATTCATTATAGTACATGCATAATATCAGTGACAAATTTACTTGGCATAATTGTTTTATTCTATATTGGTTGAGATAAACGACATCATATCATAACTATTTATAAAAAAAAAGATACAATAGGGGATGACCCTTGAAGAAGGAAAGGTGACCCTAAAGGTCACATGGATTTCATGTTTTTATCATATAGGAGATGCCCTATTCACGAACAAGATAAGAGATCTTGGCCATGTCTGGACAGAGTAAGGCAAGAAGGTTTAGGAATGAGTAGAGTGAGGCAAGCATGCTTACATTAAACTAATTACAACATAGAATAAAAAGAAGTAAACATTCATGAGATGAGAAAGCAATGAAATGTGATGCCATGAATATTTCTTGTGTGATATGAAGTCTATGTGATGCAATCCTATAGCCAAATATTTCATAGATGTTATTTAATATGAATACATGTCATGACAACATTGTGAAATGGGCATTATATAACATCCCTAATTTCGTTTCTTTTAAAGGTACATAAATATTTAATTAAGGAAATAAAACTTATTAAAAAAAATTTAGATATCTAAGAAAATATAAGCCTTACAAATTTTTCACCTTATATGTATACATAGAAAATGTTTATAACATTAGGGGAATAAGTAAAGAGAGAAAGGAAATGAATCCTTAAATCAAAGAAACCTTGTCCCTTTTCTTGAGAACATTTTATCATAATTTTCAAATAAAAAATCCTCTTTTTGTTATGCATATCTGGACTAAGGGAGAGGAAGACAAGAACGTGATTTGTCTTCCCCCAAAAAGCAACCAAGTGCATCCTAATTGTGATAAAATAGACCCATCATTATGAGAGGAGGACCACTTGATAATTTATTTAAGAAAAAACCACTCTTATAACATTAGAATTTCGTCCAAGTGAGAGAAAGGGAAAAACAGAAGCAAGGTAGAGTGAGGAAATGAGAGAAAGATAGGAGAAGAGAGGAAGGAAGAAGAAGAAATCTAGAGGACTAAGTACTCAAGGTAAGTTAGCTTAATTTCCACTTGAATCCATATTTTCTCTTCATCCTTGGGGTTCAAAACTCACCCTCCTTCTCTTATTTAAGCTGCTGGAAAAGTTAAGGGAAAGGAGGAATCTTACCACTTCCTTCAAGAGGAAACAAGAAAAAGGATTCACTAAGTGAATTAGGGAGATCTTTAGGTAGGTTTAACAATATCTCTTTTTGAAGAAAAGCTTTGAAATTTATAACATTTATATGAGATTTTGATCCTAGAACTTTGATAAAATTTACAATATTTGCTACTTTGATGATTGGCCATGGTTGTTACTATATCTTGTTACATGTTGATTTTGCATGTGACGGATATTTGAATGTATATGTTGATATGAAACTTTTCTGTTTAGGCATGGCTATGGATGGCAAACTTTTAGGGCTTTTTGTGCTGTTGTTATGTATATTGGGATGTGCTAAAAATGATGGAAGCTGGTTAGGTTGGTAAATTAATTATGGCCTTAAACACCTAGAGGAAGACCATGAGAAATTTTTGTTGAGAAACACCCTTAGTGATGCATGATTTGATTCTGTTTTTCTTTTAAAGCAGATGAAGGAATATGTTAAATTAAGTAAGAAATATAATTAAATGATGACATGAGTAATTCTATGGTTAGGTGGAAATTTGGAAGAAAAATGGAAGAGGACTTAATAAAGGATGAACTAGAACTTTAGGAAAGGCTAGCCTAAAAAAAACTGGATTTCAGAATAACTAGGAAAGCTTTTAATTTGAAACGTTTAGGAAGAATATGTTAGGAATTAAAAGAACTTATTAACATAACAAATGTAGATATATGTCTCATGGATTTTCAGCCACTGAAATCACTTAATTTGGAGTCTAGATGAGGGAGATATAGTTCAATTAGTAAGTAGTGGTCAAAAACTAGTTAACCACGGAAGAATTTGTTAGGTAAGCTTATGCGTTTAAATTTCTGGGCAAAATATGTAGGGAATTAAAAGAAATGATTAATATTAAAAGTATAGATACATGTCTCAAAAATTTGTAGCCAATAGAATCACTCAATTTAGAATCCATAAGAGGGAGATATGGTTAGATTAATATGTAGAGGTCAGAACCTACCCGGGAAGAAATAACATTGAAAGTGAGGGAGTGATAATACCAAGATTCCTCAAGATTTCACTAAAATGTTCAACATAATAGTTTAAGGGGATTCTTTATCTTTAAATGGACACCAAGATCACTTCAATCGGAGTTAAAATGTGGGAGTTATACTCTGATTAGTGAGAGAAGGTCAGGTTGGACGAAAACCTACATCAAGGGGCAACACAACACAGAGCATGGTCGTGTTCGGTGCAAGAAAGGGATTTTTGAAGCCTAGAGCATGGCTGTGTTACAGGAAATGGCTAGGCCGTATTACAGGACATGTCTAGGCCGTGTTGGGAGCTAGTAAAACTTATTTGTAATACTTTTCTGCCCTAAATGAACCTTATTAACTATAAGGTAATAATAAAAACCAAATTGAAGAAGAATGCCCTATAATCTTTTTGAGAACATATGTTGGAAATGATGTAAGTAAGAGGAAAGTGACAAGAGGTCAAGCATAAAGAAAATGAAGAGATAAAACTAAAATTTAAGAAAGAAGAAGAATCTTATAAATGAAAATAATAAATGACTAATGTATGCCCTAGCCATTGCCATTACATAAATTTCTTACCATCTTAAGTGTGAAATTTTGACTTGAAAACAATTTATAAATTGATATTTAAAAATGATGATGTTCATGACATGATTGTATTTCACCAATGATCTTTGGAAGTGAATATACTTTGATGATAAATTATGGCATGTGAACATACTTGTTATGAAAATCACATTCTTGGATATTAATGTAAAAAGAAAAAAGACGAGCACGGTCACATAGCGGTCTGTGTGGTGCACCAGTAGGGCATGCCCTACTCACGGTTATGATTATGATAATGAGAAAAGAAAGAGAAAGTGTGCCATGTCGGACAGAGCGAGAAAAGCCCGTACTGGAGAGTGGAAAGTACTCAACCTGATCGAGGTAGCTTTATATGAAAATAAGTTGATAGCCATCATATGATATTCTAAAAATAGTTATTCATGACATACATGTCATTACTGCACAATTTTCATGTGCATCGATAAAGTGCATTCATATGACCTAAGATATTTTCTGTAGTTTATACAGATGAACATGACATGATGAGCAATATTGATTATGATTATTATTTATTGTTGAATCTATTGAGATTTAATTCTCACTATATTTTCAAATCATGTTCAGAAAACTAGTTATGCAGATTTTTCTATGGCTCTGACTTTTAGTACACGTTGGATCGGGTAACTCTATTTTGGGCAGATTCCAGAAATTAATAAGGTGTTTATGGTCGAGTTGACTAAGATCTTGGTAAGGGTACAACCACCCGCACCCGAAACTCTGGGATTGGTCAATATGGATGAATAAGATGTAGATATTTATGTGTTTGACTTTTGTACTGACGTTTTGATTAATGATGTGTATGTGAACTTAGAATTGTATCAGTGTTAATGGTATACCTTAAACATTGATTATGCTTGGTTAAATTAATTGAATATTATTATGAGTTAATTAATTAGAAGTAAAGAAGTAATGATTTCATGGGACTTTATGTAACACCCCTAATCTTAGGGCACGTGAAACATGTATACCATGAACATATATTTTCCATAAACATGAATATTCCAATCATTTATCATGGAAATAGATACATATAGGTTCTCCCATACATATTCCATAAACAGACAAAGGCCATAAACATCAAAGTAACAGCAGAAGCAAGGATATTGCCTGTGGAATATAGAGCATACTCTAGAGTACAAATACAATATAAATCAAAATCTACGAGCCTTACAAACAAAGTAGGCTCACCCAGAGATCATGTCGTCTAGCTGATCAATTATCTAAAGGAGAAAGACCAAACTCTATATTTTCATATGAAAAAATGTAAGTATTGTGTAGTGAATTAGACAACTCAGTGAGCAGATAATACCTCTTATGACCTCTTAGGTTAACATATGGATGTACTCATATTTTAAAATTTTTCACATAGGAGATACAGTTCGAAATTGCATCCATGTGGAACCTGCATTTCAAATATTCTCAAATCAAAAGATATTCAGATATTCAAAACCATATATTGTACTGTATGATCATTAAACAAAAGTTGTTATGCATCAAAATATTTCACATGAAAACATTAGGAGGATCCCATATTAGAACCACCATATCAGAGTTCAGGCAATTTCATACTTTGTTGGTGTAGGATTTGCCTAAACTCAGCATCTCGCTCAGTTTTGGCCTACCTGTAACAACTTATTATTATTATTATTATCATACAATATAGAGTTCACATACATGTCATTAATCAAAACGTACGTACAACATATCAAACACATAAATATCTACATCTTATTTATTCTAGTTGACCAATTCCGGAGATACAGGTGAGGGTGGTTACACCATCACCGAGATCTGAGCCAACTCGACCACAAACATTTTATTTGTTTCTGAGATCTGTCCATCATAGAGTAACTCGATCCAATGTGCACTAAAAATCAGAGTCAAAGAAAAATCTGCATAACCAATTTTCTGAACATGACATGGAAATATAGTGAGAATTAAATCCCAGTAAGTTCAACAATAAATCATCATCAATATAACTCATCACGTCATGTTCATCTATATAAATTACAGCAAATATCTTTGGTCACATGAATGTACTTTATCTATGTACATGAGAATTGTACAGTAATGACATGTATGACAGGATTAACTATTTTTAAAATATCATATGATGACTATCAATTTATTCTCATATCAAGCTACCCCAGTCAGGGTGAATATTTTCTACTCTCCGGTACGGGCTTTTCTCGCTCCGTCCGACATGACACACTTTTTCTTTCTTTTCTCATTAACATAGTCATAACTATTGGTAGGGTGTCCCCTACTGATGCAGCACACGGATTGCCATGTGATCGTACTCATTTCTTTTTTTTCACAATAATAGCCAAAAATATAATTTCAATAACAAGTATGTTCATCAAAATATAATTATTACCAAAAATCATTGGTATTCATGTCATGAACATAACCTTTTCAAATATCACTTTATAAAATATTTCCATGTCAAAATTTCACACTTAAGATAGTAAGAAATTCATGCAATGGCAATGGCTATGGCATATACTAGTCATTTATTATTTTCATTTATAAGATTCTTCTTCTTTTTTAAATATTATTTTTATTTTATTATTTTATTGATGCAGGTTTTCATCCTATCTGACCTTCTCTTACTAACCAGAGTATAACTCCCCCATTTTAACTCGGATTTAGATGATCTTGGTGTCAATTTAAAGATAAAACAATTATCTAAAACTATTATGTTGAATAGTGTAGCGAAAGATTAAGGAATCAAGATGATATTACTCCCTCAAATACAGTGATTTCTTCTCGGATAGATTCTGACCTCTACTTACTAATATATCCATATCTCCCTCATAAGAATTCTAAATTGAGTGATTCCAGTGGCTACAAATCCGTGACACATATACTATAATGTTTATGTTAACCATTTATTTTAATTCCCTACAGATTGCTCCTGAAAATTAAAACACAGAAGTTATCCTAACATATACTTCCCTGATTAACCATTTTCTGACCATTGCTTACTAATCGAACTATATCTACCTCATATGGACTCCAAATTGAGTGATTCCAGTGGCTAAAAATCCGTGACACATATAGATATAATTATTCTGTTAACCATTCATTTCAATTCCCTACAGAATGTTTTCAGAAATTAAAACACAGAAACTATCCTAACATATTCTTCCCTGATTAACCATTTTCTAACCATTGCTTACTAATCAGACCATATCGTCCTCATATGAACTCTAAATAGAGTGATTCTAGTGGCTAAATATCCGTGAGACATAGATATACATTTTTTATGTTAACCATTTGTTTAAATTCCTTACCGATGCTTCTCAAAATTTTAAAAACAGAAGCTTAAAATTTTGCCACCCATAGCCATACCTATGCAGAACTTTCTACAACATCCTAAGTATTCAAACATACATAATATGTAACACGATATAGAAACATCCATGACCAATCATCAAAGTTCTAAGATCAAAATTTCATATAAATATTACAAGTTTCAAAACTTTTCTTCAAAAAGAAATATTGTTAAACTTACCTTAAGCACTTAGTCCTCTAGACTTCTCCTTCCTCTTTCTTCCTTTCTTCCTCTCCTTTCCTCACTCTACCTTGCTTCTATTTTTCCTCTCCCTCACTTGGACGAAATTCTAATGTTATAAGGGTGGGTTTTGCTTATATAGACTATCAAATAATTCACCTTTCATAATCATGGGTCTCCCTTATCACAATTAAGATGCACTTCGTTGAATTTTTGGAAAACAAACAACTCATGTTCTTGTTTTCCTCTTCCTTAGTCAAGATATGCATAGGAAAATGAGATTTTTATTTTGAAAATTATGATAATATATTCTTAAGATAAGGGACAAGGTCCCTTTGATTTAGGGATTCATTTCCTTTTTCTTTTGTCTTAATCAATTATGATAGGTTTGACTTTTTATGTGGCAAATTTCCAACCCTTGAATCTTCCTTGCTTAGCTAAAATTATTTGTGTAGGATAAAGATGGTTTGTCATAATGCTATGTATTATTACCCACTTGCTAAAATTATGAGTGTAGGATATAGATGTTTTGTCCTAATGCCATGTATTATCATACCACTTGCTAAAATTATGAATGTAGGATATCACACCACTTGCTAAATTTTTGTCTTAATGTCATGTCACCTAATCTTGATTACACCATTATTTCATCACTTTATTTTATTTTTATTTTTATTTTTCCTCTTGAGTTTAGGCTCATTATTGCCCATTTTCTTTACTTTGGTTAAAATTCTACCTTTCATAATGGGCTTAGTCACATTTTCATGATTTTTGGGCTACCGGTCCAATTTCTATATCCTAGTCCAAGTCTATATTTTATTTCTTCCTTGGGCTATCCTATTGGCTTGCTAAAAATTCATGTGAATTAGAAAAACTCTATATGAAGTGTCCATAGGTGAAAGCCCAATTTATGGGTGGAGATATTGAACTTAGTAACTTTAACTCTTAAATTAGGAAAAATTACCCTAATCCAATCTTCTTGAAATTTTAACACCTTTACTTACTTTACAAAAATTTATCTTCCTTACCCAAGAATTTCACTTTTCTTTAGTATATTTATTTCTAATATTTCGTCTTAGGTTTTCTCTCTTTACCTATTCCATTAATGTTAGAACATTTCTATGCATACACATAAGGTGAAGAATTTCTAAGGATTGTATTTTCTTAGATATATAAAAATTGTCTAATAAATTTTATTTCCTTAATTAAATATTTATATACCTTTATCAATAAAAGAAACGAAATTAAGGATGTTACTTTGAATACATGAAATGAAATTAGGGATGTTACACTACCACCATTCAAGAGGACACGCGAAGGGACTCTAATATGGGTATTTTCCAAGCACATAGCAAGGGAAGGTAAATCACATCTCATATAATTGGCACCTCGCCCATATAAGAGGCATCCCACTCTCCATCACATAACATATCCCGTGTGTTGGCCCTCACACTAGGCTAGCACCACCCCTGCTAGCTGAGGTACCAAGGTGCACCAAAGCTAACATCACCTGTTGTTAGCAAACAGTATTTCTAATAGGATTCCTCCACAAAATTATCATATGCATATATTTCATATCATTCAAAACAGAGCTTTCATTTAAGTATAATGCAGAATCTCAGTCTCAATACAAATCATAATCATTTGTCATAAATTACCCATTCAGGGTTTATCACATATACATGCATTTTTTCGAAGAAATCATATAGCTTTATAAATCAATGCCAAGTGCATAAATATTCATTTCACCATTTAATGAGAAATACATGTGAAATCAGATATACCATGAGTTCAGAAATCCATTTCTCAAAACTAAACTCTTCTTGAACTATAATTAAAATTGTAAGCAATTCATATAATTTTAATGCATTTCAGAAACATATAAAAGTGTAAATATCTTATAAATATAATCAAATACACATTTAAATATCAAGAAGAGTATAGGGCAAGTCATAGAAAGAATCATCTATTCACAAGGTAAGGCTCCAAGTTGGACAGCCCTAAAATATACTTTTTCAATCCATATTTGACTAAATAGACCTCAAAAACGTGTCTGAAGGGTCCAAAAACCTAGGAAATGACTCCAAAATCGCACAATTTGGCCTCCGGGAGCTTAGTCAACACTGGTCAACTACTAGGTACTATTCATAGTCAAAAAATACTATTCACCGCCAAAAATCACTATTCACATGCTAAGGTTTATCTAGCTTCTAAATTCATCTACGGTGTCAGATTTTCAATTTAAGGTTATTAAATAAGAGTTTTACAATTTACCTTTTTCTTAAATTTTCTACTTTGATCTACGGTAATTCTGCAGTTAATTTAAAAAATTGTGTGGTAAAAAACGTAGTATTCTCCATCCTGAATCCAGTGGTACCTTCAATTTTGAGATCGGAAACCAATAGGTACTCTAGATCTAGAGAAAAAAATGGAGGTTATTATTCATACTATTCATATTATTACGGAATCGAAATTTTTCATTCTTCTTCAGTTTCCGTCTCCCCCTCCCCTTTTTTCTTTATTTTTTTATTTAAAAATTAAATATTTAAATTTATTATTATTCTTCTTAATATATACATATAAATACTATTTTCATCCTAAAATATCTAAAAAAAATTTAAAAATTTACATTCTTCTAAAACTTTAGTTGAACTCTTAAATCGTGATTTTCTTTTATAAAAATTCTAATAAAAAAAATCACAAAATAAATATATTTTTATACATAATAAAAGAAAGAATATTTTTAAAAATAAAACAAAAATTTATTAGAGGTCAATATAATTATTTTAAGCAAAATAATAATTATTTTAATTAAAAATATATTTTCTTTTAGCAAAACATAATCATTTAAAATAAAAATATATTTTTTATCGTAAAACATTATTATTTAAAAATTACAGGATATTACATTCTTCCCCCCTTAAGAAATTCAGTTCCCGAATTTCATACCATCCTTTCATGAGTAAGGAATGAAGTCATGGCGTAAATTATAGTTATTATCCTCATTGCTCAAGCAATTGAGGATATCTCTTTTCTGTATATCATCTTTACTTTCTAAGAAATCTCTTCAGTTGTGTAATTTTTTCATATAACCTTAACTATAGGGATTTCCTTCAACCATAAATTCTTCACTTGTCAATCAATAATAGACATCGATTTTTACTCATAATTAAACCAAATTCTTGTCTAACTGGATTTCTTAGAATTAGATAGCATGAGAAGAATTTGATAGGTACTTCCTTAGCATTGATGTAAGAAAAATTGTACCAACATTACTTAATCCTGATAACAAAGCTAGACGATATATACTATGCATACTTTTTCCAAGATTTCAAAAGAGCCTATATACTAAATCTTAACTTTTTTCTTCTTTCCAAATCCCATTAACTTTTTCATGGGTGAGTCCTTTAAGAAAATTTGATTACCAACTGATAATTTCTAGTGCTCAACATTCATGGTCCTTATAGACTTTTGGCCTGTATCAAATTGCTTGTATTCTTTTCTAATCAATTTCACTTAATCAACGACATCTTACCATAAGTCTGACTCCACTGAATCATCTAACAAAAAGTTTGTAACACCTCTTACATAAAGCTTTAAGTCATCCAGTAACACTTTATTATAGGCAAATTCTACTAAGAGATCTTTTACCAAACTCGAAGGCATATGCTTGAATCATGCTCTCCAAACTAGCATCATCAATTTAAGTTAGTCATATTCTATCTATTGTATATTATTCCAAATTAGATTCCAAAAATATAACTTTACTTAATTCACTCACCTATCAAGAGACCTACGATGTTTCATGTAAAATCTCAAATAGTGTCATTTATATGTTTGCCTAATAATTACTATAGGGGCAAGTTCAACTAAGGATAAATAATTTTCTCCAAAATTTCACCTAAATCATATAAAGATACCTAAAGCAAAACTTCTAATGTATAAACACATCATTTAAATTTACTATCAGCTATACTATAATCTAACAAAAATCCTTAGGCTTCCTGAATAACTCTCCTAAAACAATATATTCAATTCTTACTTGTTGACTCACCAAACAAAGAAAAATATATCACTTGTATCTTTTTTTTACCATTATACTAATACAAATATTTCAAATCTTAGTATATCCCATCAATATTCAAAATTTATGGCTGCTTCTAAAATAACCTTTCTCAACAATTATTTACACGTGAATTTCCAATCTCAATATAATTAACATCCTAGGTATTAGACTCAACTTAGCATGGTATAAACCCTTAACACAGATACCTTGATCGCTCTACATTATTTTTGGACATAGTTCTCAAAATATTCTCTATATTTCCAAATTAAGAATTCAAAGATTAATTTAAATTCTACTTCCCATATTTTATTTCTCAAGAACTTCAACACCACTAATTCACTTAATTACATTTGTCAAAGCACCATAAGGCCATTATTCGTCTATTCCTTTCAAACGTTTCATTCCTTTAACCTACTAACCACTTGAACACCATATTAATTGAGTTTCAAAGAAAATAAATTAATTTTCTTGAAATGATGGAAAAGAACTTTGCATTTATTGCCAAACATTAATAAGGGAGAATGCAGTAGAACAGATAAAAAACATAATAAAGAATGGTGCCAAAATAGAAAGTCAAAAATTTGGACAAAGCATTGAAAGAAAATTAAAATTGATGGCCGTAATTCTTGAAAATCTATAAACAAAATCTAGCTGTTATTTTGGCAAAAATCGATGGCCGCAAGTTTTAAATATATGTGCCAAAATCTACTTTAAAACTGTTGATATTTAGTAAAAAAGAAACATTTATGAGCTTATAAAAGTATGTGAAAAATAAAGAATACATAGTTAACTGGTAGGATGCAATTGATTGCTTCAAAATAGATGTAATCAATCAACTGTAAAATAAACCAGTTCAAATTAAAAATTCTCAAAATAGCTAATCGACTTAATAATATCGGTAGTCGACAGGAAAAAACATTGGAAAAATAAAATAAACCATTTGATTGTCCCTCTTCAACAATTAACTTGTTTCCATTTTCACTTTTTTTTTAACAATTACGCCTATCACCTACAACTTTTCTACAAGAATCAAGATATCAATACTTCATCAAAGACTACAAGGAAAAGACAAATTTCTGATGATATCTTAACCTCATTCTCTTTATGTGTTTAATATGAACCACAATTACAACTACTACACATATACATGCTTGCTGTCATTTTTAAAAAATTTCACCTTCAATTTAGTTGATATCCACCAATCACTCACATAGCTATTCTAATAATGCCCGGTTTACTCGCATAGCTATTATAAGTATGCCCTTCTCTAAGTTCTATAAATGCATACATTAGTATCTTTACCTTCATACTCAAAGATAGGGTGTGTGTAGCTATGGAGGGAATTGTATTCCGTCAGTTTCGAAATATTTGTGTCTTTTGTGGTTATAAACCTAAAAAAGATGAAGAGTATGTGAAAGCAGCACAAAATCTGGGTATGGTGCTGGCCAGAAAAAAAAATTCATTTAGTCTATAGTGGAGGGAATCGTGGGTTAATGGGGTGTGTGTCTACAACTACACATGTAGGAGGATGCCAAATTCTAGTTATTATTCATATAGCTCTAGCTACATCCAACATCATAGGGAAGACAATTAGGGAAGAATTTAGGGTAGCTTCCATGTATGAACGCATGGCTAGAATGATGAGCAATGCTGATGCCTTTATTGCCTTACCAGGTGGTTTTGGTACTTTAGATAAGATTTTCCAAATAATCTTTTGGGCACAACTAAATATGCATCACAAACCGATAAGTTTGCTAAATGTTAACTGTAACATCCTTAATTTCGTTTCTTTTATTAATAAAGGTACATAAATATTTAATGTAACATCCCTAATTTTGTTTCTTTAAAGATACATAAATATTTAATTAAGGAAATAAAATTTATTAGACAATTTTTAGATATCTAAAGAAATATAATCCTTAGAAATTTTTCACCTTATGTGTATGCATAGAAAATGTTTCTAACATTAAGGGAACAAGTAAAGAAAGAAAACCTATTAGAAAAAATTAGAAATAACATACTAAAGATAGGTGAAATTCTTTGGTAAGAAAAATAATTTTTTGTGAAATAAGTAAAGGTCTTAAAATTTTAAGAAGATTGGATTAAGGTAATTTTTCCTAATTTAAGAGTTAGAAATTTCTAAGTTTAACATCTCTACCCATAAATTGGGCTTTCACCTATGGACACTTCATATAGAGTTTTTTCACTTCACATAAGTTTCTAGCAAGCACATTGGATAACCTAAGCAATAAATAAAATATAGACTTGGATTAGGATATAGAAGTTGGACCGATAGCCCAAAAATTATGAAAATGTGACCAAACCCTCCAAGAAAGGTAGAATTTTATCCAAAGCAAAAAAAATGGGTAGGAATGAGCCCAAATCCAAGAGGAAAAATAAAATAAGATAAATCATGTGATGAAATAATAGTGTAATAATAATAAAGATTAAGTTGCATGGCATTAAGATAAAAATTTAGCAAGTGGTGTGATAATATCTATATCCTACATTCATAATTTTAGCAAGTGGTATTATAATACATGGTATTAGGACAAAATATTCCTATCCCACACAAATAATTCCAGCCAAGTAAGGGTGATTCAAGGGTTAGAAACTTGCAACTTAGAAAGGCAAACCTATCATACTTGATTAAGACAAAAGAAAAAGGAAATGAATCCCTAAATCAAAGGGACCTTGTCCCTTGTCTTAAGAACATATTATCATAATTTTCAAAATAGAAATCTCATTTTCCTATGCATATCTTGACTAAGGAAGTGGAAGATAAAAACATGAGTTGTTTGTTTTCCAAAAATCAACCAAGTGCATCCTAATTGTGATAAGGCAGACCCATGATCATGAAAGTTGAATTATTTGATAGTCTATTTAATCAAAACTCACCCTTATAACATTAGAATTTCATCCAAGTGAGGGAGAGGAAAAACATAAGCAAGGTAGAGAGTGAGGAAAGGAAATGAAGAGAGGAAGAAAGAGGAATAAAAAGTTTAGAGGACTAAGTGCTTAAGGTAAGTTAGCTAAATCTCCACTTAAATCCATCTTTTCCCTTTATTCTTAAGGTTAAAAAAAACTCACTCTCATTCTCTTATTTATGTTGCTAGAAGAGCTCAGGGAAGGGAGGAATATTGCTACTTCCTTCAAGAGGAAACAAGAAAACGAATTCACTAAGTAAGTTAGGTAGATCCTTATGTAAGTTTAACAATATTTCTTTTTAAAAAGTTTTGAAATTTGTAATATTTATATGGGATTTTGATCTTAGAACTTTGATAATTGGTCATGGATATTGCTATATCATGTTACATATTGATCTTGTATGTGATTTATGTTTGAATACTTAGGTTGGTGTAGATACTTCTGCATAGGTATGGCTATGGGTGGCAAACTTTTAAGCTTCTATTTTTAAAATTCTAGGAAGAATTGGTAAGGAATTAAAATAAATAGTTAACATAAAAAATGTAGATCTATTTCTCACAGATTTTTAGCCACTAGAATCACTCAATTTGAAGTCTGTATGAGGTAGATATGGTCCGATTAGTAAGTAGTGGTCAGAAAATGATTAATCAGGGAAGAATCTATTAGGAAAGATTCTGTGTTTGAATTTCTAAGAACATTCTGTAGGGCATTAAAATAATTGGTTAACATAACAATTATAGATATATATGTCACGGAATTTTAGCCACTAGAATCACTCAATTTGAAATTCTTATGAGAGAGATATGGATAGATTAGTAAGTAGAGGTCAGAACCTACCCGAGAAGGAATAATATGTCACTTGAGGTAGTAATATCACCAAGAATCTTTAATATTTGGCTAAACTATTCAACATAATAGTTTTAAATAATTGCTTTATCTTTAAATTGACACCAAGAACATCTAAATCACAGTTAAAATGAGGGAGTTATACTCTAATTAGTAAGAGAAGGTCAGATAGGATGAAAACCTCATCAAGAAAATAAAGAGATAAAAATAATATTTAAAAAAAAAGAATCTTACAAATGAAAATAATAAATTACTAGTATATGCCATAGTCATTGCCATTGCATGAACTTATTACCATCTTAAGTGTGTAATTTTGACATAGAAATATTTTATAAAGTGATATTTGAAACGGTTATGTTCATGGCATGATTACCAATGACTTTTGGTAATAATTATATTTTGATGTAAGTTTAATGAACATACTTGTTATTGAAATCATATTTTTGGCTATTATTGTGAAAAGAAAAGAAATGAGTATAGTCACATGGCAATCTGTGTAGTGCACCAGTAGGGGACGCCCTACCAACAGTTATGATTATGTTAATGAGAAAATAAATAGAAAGTGTGCCATGTCAGACGGAGCAAGAAAAACCTGTACCGGAGAGTAAAAAATACTCACCCTAATCAAGATAGCTTGATATGAGAATAAATTGATAGTCATCATATGATATTCTGAAAATAGTTAATCCTGCCGTACATGTCATTACTGTACAATTTTCATGGGTATAGATAAAGTACATTCATGTGACCAAAGGTTTTTGCTATAGCTTATACAGATGAACATGATGTGATGAGCTATATTGATGATGATTATGATTTATTGTTGAACCCACTGGGATTTAATTCTCACTATTTTTCCATATCATGTTCAAAAGATTAACTATGCAACTATCATGACACTTATTATTGTTGTATGTTGGTTCGAGCTGCTCTACCTTCGGCAACTACCGATTATATCGGATGTATCTGTAATAGACGTGATTGAGATTTCGGTAGAGGTGTCGCCACCCGCACCAGTGTCCCCAGAAGTAGTCTATGTGGATGATGACGGCTAATATGTATATGTTAAACTTTTATACAGATGTTTGTAAATTAATGATGTGTATGTAAACTCAGTATTGTATAAATTAAATAAATGTTATTTTGAGTTAAGCTGTAACGATGTAATAACTTCATGGAATTTTACAAATATAGAAAAAAAAAATTTGTTACATAAATGGAGTTGTTACATTAACCACTTCTTTTATGGTTTGTTATATTTTCTTGATCAAGCTGTGGAACAAAAGTTCATCTCACACTCAGCACGACGAATTCTCATCTCAGCTTCAAATGCTGAGGAGTTGATTGATGCTTTACAAGCATATGTTCATGTACTTGATCCAACTATGGCTGAAATAGAATGGACGACAAACAACCGCAGGAAGTGCAAATTGGATTTGGATCTTCATTTTTAAATGTAGTAAAATATAGCCATTTATGTACTACTTTTACTTTTTTAGGGTCTACTTAAATACCATCCTTACCAACCATACTCCCTTAGAGTTAATAAAAATAGCTTTAAATGTTGTTTATAATCCTCTGTACTCTTAGAACATATTAGTATTTTGTTAATAAAGACAATAATAAATTTATCCAAGAATAGTTTAAATACTTTATTCATTAAGTCACTGAATGCAGCTGGGGCATTTGTCAAACTAAATAACATCACCAAGAACTCATACTACCCATAATGAGTCCTAAAAGAAAATTTTCGAATATCCTCTTCCCTTATCCTCAATTGATGATATCTAGATATCAAATCAATTCAATTTTTGAAAAACGTTGAGCACCTTGTAACTGGTCAAACAAATCATCTATACGAGGTAATGGGTTTTTATTCCACATTGTTACCTTATTCAACTGTCTATAATCTATGCATAGTCATCATAATCCATCTTTCTTTTTCACAGATAAAACTGGAGTACTCCAAATAAAAGTACTAGGGCATTTAAATCCCTTGTCTAACATGTCTTATAATTATTTATTTTTCAGTTCCTTAAGTTCAGTGGGTGTCTTTCTATATGAAAATATAGACACTAGTTAAGTTCTAGAAAATAAATCAATACCAAATTTTATTTATCGTTTTGGGGTAATCCTAAAAATTTCTCAAGAATTAAATCAAATAATTCTCTAACCACTGGAACTTAATTTACACTGGTATATTTTTTATCAACATCTCCCTGCCAAATATCCTTGACATAATAACTTATAGGTTGCTAAAGCAGAGATTAGATTTTTTTGGTACCACACTATGGTCTCTTTGTATAAAGAAAGAAGATTCTCCAAGAATATTGAATTTAATCATCTTAGGATGACATTCTAAAATGGCCTGACATGTTGCCAACCAATCCATTTCTAATATCATATCAAAGTCTACCATATCTAGACAATGGGGTAAAACAGACATCATATTCAGAAACGATCATAATTGGCATTTGTCTCAATTCTTTAAATTCTTCGGTACGTCTATTCCTTTCACTTTCAGGCAATAATTGACCCATAGATACTTCTTAAAATGCCACAATATTCAATCAATCTTATACAAGGAAATTTCACAAACTTGAAATAGAAAGGAAATTAAGACCCTATAGAATCCCTCAGCAGCACCTGAAGTATAAATATGTGTAGCTCATATCCATACGAAAGATCCTACTAAAGAATCCTTTGCTCTGATAGCCACAGGAAAACTTAATGCTCTGATACCAACTTTGTCACGCCCCTAATCTTAGAACACATGAAACACGTATACCATGAACATATATTTTCCATAAACATCAATATTCCAATCATTTATCATGGAAACAGATACATATAGGTTCTCCCATACATATTCCATATATAGACAAAGTCGATAAACATCATAGTAACAACAGAAGCAAGGATCCTACCTGTGGCATATAGAGTATACTCTAGAGTACAAATACAATATAAATCAAAATCTACGAGCCTTGGAAACAAAGTAGGCTCACCCAGATATCATATTGTCTATCTGGTCAACTATCTAAAGGAGAAAGACCAAATTCTATATTTTCATCTGAAAAAATGTAAGTATCGTGTAGTGAGTTTGACAACTTAGTGAGCAGATAATACCTCCTATGACTTCTTAGGTCAACATATGGATGTACTCATATTTTAAAATTTTCACATAGAAGATACAGTTCGGAAGTGCATCCATATAGGACCCGCATTTCAAATATTCTCAAATCAAAAGATATTCAAATATTCAAAACCATATACTGTATTGTATGATCATTAAACAAAAATTGTTATATATCAAAATATTTCACATGAAAACATTAGGAGGATCCCATATCAGAACCACCATATCAGAGTTTAGGCCCTTTCGTACTTTGTTGGTGTAGGATTTGCCTAAACTCAGCATCCCACTGAAGTTTGCCTTACCACCATTTAAAAGGACACGCGAAGGGACTCTAATATGGGTATTTCCCAAGCACACAACAAGGGAAGGCAAATCACATCTCATATAATTGGCATCTCGCCTAGATAGGAGACATCTCACTCTTTATCACATAATATATCCCGTGTGTTGGTCCTCACACCACTCTAGAACCACGCCTGCTAACTGAGGTATCAAGGTGCACCAGGGCTAATATCACCTGCTGTTAGCAAACAGTGTTTCTAATAGGATTTCTTCACAAAATTATCATATGCATATATTCCATACCATTCAAAACAAAGCTTTCATTTCAGTGTAATGCAGAATCTCAGTTTTAATACAAATCATAATCATCTGTCATAAATTACCTATTCAGGGTTTATCACATATACATATCCTTTCTCGATGCAATCATATAGCTTTATAAATCAATGCCAAATGAATAAATATTTATTTCACCATTTAATGAGAAATACATGTGAAATTAAATATACCATGAATTCAGAAATTCATTTCTCAAAACTATACTCTTCTTGAACTATAATCAAAATTGTAAGCAATTCAGATACTTTTAATGCATTTTAGAAATATATAAAAGTGTAAATATCTTATAAACATAATCAAATACATATTTAAAGATCAAGAAGAGTATATGGTAAGTCATAGAAAGAATCATCTACTCACAAGATAAGGCTCCAAGTTGGACAACCCTAAAATACATTTTTCCAATCTATATTTGACAAACTATAACTCAAAAACGTGTTCAGAGGGTCCAAAAACTTAGGACATAACTCCAAAATTGCATAATTTGGCCTCTGACAGCTTGGTCAACTATTGGGAACTATTCACTGTCGAAAATATACTATTTACTGTTGAAAATCACTATTCACGACGCACAAAAAATTGTCAAAAGGTCGAAAAAAATTCATATCCTAAGGTTTATCTAGCTTATAAATCCATCTACGGTGTCAGATTTTCAATTTAAGGTCTCTAAATAAGAGTTTTAGAGTTTACCTTTTTTTGAAATTTTCTACTTTCGATCTACAGCAATTCTGCGGTTGATTTGAAAAATAATTCTATCAAAATTATAGTATTCTCCATCCTGAATCCAGTGGTACCATCAGTTTTAAGATCGGAAGCCAATAAGTACTCTAGATCTAGAGAGAAAAATAGATGTTACTATTCATACTATTACGGCACCCCAGATTCTCAGACTGATGGGCAGATAGAACGAACCATTCAAACCCTAGAAGATATGTTGAGGGCTTGTGTGATAGAGCAAGGTAAAGGATGGGATAAGTACCTACCTTTAGTAGAGTTTGCATATAATAATAGCTATCACTCTAGTATTAAGATGGCCCCCTATGAAGCTTTGTATCGTAGAAAGTGCCGATCTCCACTATGTTGGTTTGAGGTAGGAGAAAAGAACTTGTTGGGTCCTGATCTAGTTCAACAAACCACTGAACAAATCAGGATGATACGAAACAAAATAGTTACAGCTCAGAGTCGGCAAAAGAGTTACTATGATAAGAGACATAAACCTCTAGAGTTTGAGGAAGGAGACCATGTATTTTTGAAACTTTTCCTGACTACTGGAGTTGGTAGGTCTCTCAAAACAAGAAAGCTAAGTTTGCGATTTTTGGGACCCTACCAAATTCTAAAGAAAGTAGGAATATCAACATATCAAGTTGCTCTCCCACCTAATTTGTCCAACCTGCATAATATTTTCCACGTATCACAGCTGCGGAAGTATATTCAAGATTCATCACATGTAATATAGGATGAACCAATCCAAATAAAGGAGAACATGACATACCAGCTAGTACCTGCATCCATATTGGACACTAACGTGAAGCAACTGAGAAATAAAACCATTCCCTTTGTTAAGGTGTTCTGGGAAGGTTTGACTCCGGAAGGAGCAATTTGGGAGCTGGAAGAAGTCATGAGGATGAAATATCCACAATTGTTCTTATAAGGTAATTTCTGAAATTTTAAGGACAAAATTTCTTTTAGGGGGAGAGAAATGTAACATCCCTAATTTCATTTCTTTTATTGATAAAAGTACATAAATATTTAATTAAGGAAATAAAATTTATTAGACAATATTTTAGATATCTAAGGAAATATAATCCTTAGAAATTCTTCACCTTATGTATATACATAGAAAATGTTTCTAACATTAAGAGAACAAATAAAGAGGAAAAAAAAATAAGAAATAACATACTCAAGAGATGTAAGATTCTTGGATAAGGAAGATAAATTTTTAGAAACAAGTAAAGGTCTTAAAATTTCAAGAACATTGGATTAGGGTAATTCTTCCTAATACAAGAACTAGAGTTACTAAGTTTAAAATCTTTACCCATATATTGGGCTTTTACCTATGGACACTTCATATAGAGTTTTTCCACTTCACATACGTTTTTAGCAAGCCCATTGGATAACCTAAGCAAGAAATAAAACATAGACTTCGACTAAGATATAGTAATTGGACCGATAGCCCAAAAATTATGAAAATGTCACCAAGCCCTCCAAGAAAGGTAGAATTTTATCCAAAGCAAAGAAAATGGGTAGGAATAAGCCCATAATGGGTAGGAATAAGCCCAAATCCAAGAGAAAAAATAAAATAAAATAAATTAGGTGATGATATAATAATGTAATAATAATAAAGATTAAGACAAAAATTTAGCAAGTGGTGTGATTCTACATTCATAATTTTGGCAAGTAGCATGATAATACAAGGCTTTAGGACAAAAACATCTATATCCTACACTCACAATTTTGGCAAGTGGTATGATAATACATGGCATTAGGACAAAACATTCATATCTCACACAAATAATATCAACCAAATAATGGAGATTCAAGGGCTAGAAATTTGCCACCTAAAAAGGCAAACCTATCATACTTGTTTAAGACAAAAGAAAATGGAAATGAATCCCTAAATCAAAGGGAACTTGTCCCTTATCTTAAGAACATATCATCATAATTTTCAAAATACAAATCTCCTTTTTCTATGCATATCTTGACTAAGGAAGAGGAAGACAAGAACATAAGTTGTTTGCTTTCCAAAAATTCAACAAAGTGTATCCTAATTGTGATAAGGTAGACCCATGATCATGAAAGGTGTATTATTTGGTAGTATATTTAAGCAAAACCCACCCCTACAACATTTTAATTTCGTCCAAGTGAGGAAGAGAGAGAAATAGAAGCAAGGTAGAGTGAGGAAAGGAGAGAAAGATAGGAGAAGAAAGGAAGGCAGACGAAGGAGAAGTTTAGAAGGCTAAGTACTCAAGGTAAGTTACCTTAATCTCCACTTGAATCCATTTTTCTTCTTCATCCTTGAGGTTTAAAAAAATTCACACTCCTTCTCTTACCTAAGCTGCTAGAAAAGCTAAGGGAAGGGAGGAATCTTGCTACTTCTTTCAAAAGGAAACAAGAAAACCAATTCACTAAGTAAGCTAGGGAGATTCTTAGGTAAGTTTAACAATATTTCTTTTTGAAGAAAACTTTTGAAACTTATAATATTTATATGAGATTTTGATCTTAGAACTTTGATGATTGTTCATGGATGTTGCTATATCATGTTACATATTGATCTTGCATGTGATGTATGTTTGAATACTTAGACTGGTATAGAAAGTTCTGCATAGGTTTGGCTATGGGTGACAAAATTTTTAGTTTCTGTATTTTAATTTCTGGGAATTATCTGTATGGAATTATAATAAATAGTTAACATAATAATTATAGCTATGTGTGTCACGGATTTTTAGCCACTGGAATTATTCAATTTGGAGTCCATATGAGGAAGATATGAGCATATTAGTAGTCAAAGGTCAGAAAATGGTTCATCAGGGAAGAATATGTTAGGATAGCTTCTGTATTTTAATTTTTGGAAATTATCTGTATCGAATTAAAATAAATGGATAACATAAGAATTATAGATATGTGGGTCACGGATTTTTAGCCACTAGAATCACTTAAGTTGGAGTCCATATGAGGTATATATGGTCCGATTAGTAGGTAGAGGTCAGAACCTATCCGAGAAGAAATAACCTGTACATTGAGGGAGTAATATCACATTGATTTCTTAATATTGCGCTACAATGTTCAACATAATAGTTTTAGCTAATTGTTTTCTCTTGAAATTGACACCAAGATCACCTACATCGGAGTTCAATTGAGGGAGTTATGCTCTGATTAGTAAGAGAATGTTAGATATGATGAAAACCTGCATCAAGAAAACAAGGAAATAAAATTAATATTTAAAAAAGAAGACGAATCTTATAAATGACTAGTATATGCTATAACCATTGCCATTGTATGAACTTCTTACCATCTTAAGTGTAAAATTCTGACATGAAAATATTTTATAAAGTGATATTTGAAATGGTTATGTTCATGGCATGATTACCAATGATTTATGGTAATAGTTATATTTTGATGAACATACTTGTTATTGAAAGAATATTTTTGGCTATCATTGTGAAAAGAAAAGAAATGAGCATTTTATAAGATTGGATCGAGGTGCCCTACCTTGGGCAACTACCAGTTATATCAAATGTATCTGTCGTAGATGTGACTGAGATTCCGGTGGAGGTGCCACCCGCACCAGTGTCCCCGGAAGTAGTCGACATAGATTATTATAGCTACTATGTATCTTTGTACAAATGTTTGTAAAATAATGGTGTGTAGTTTGTAAAATAATGGTGTGTATGGAAACTCAGTATTGTATCATTGTTAATAACAATTATGCTTGGTTAAAGTGATTATTATTACGAGTTAAGTGGTTAGAATTAAAGTAGTAATAACTTCATGGAATTTTACAAAACAAAAAAATTTGTTACATTTACATAAATGGAGTTGTTACATAATTGGTATCAGAGCAGGTTGATCCTAGATGGCCGGTGGGTGGATGGTTATCTAAATCGATCTTATAGTGTCTTGAGTATGTTTTGGTTGTGCTGTGTAGGGGATCAGTGATTCATATAGGTAAGAAATTACTAGTGTTTCCTATCTATATGCCAAGGTGGTGTTAAGACTGCTATTAAATATTTTTGAACTAACTATTGGGCTTGATCACCTCAATAGCAGCATAACTTTGTTTTTGCCATAGTAGGAAATGGCACCACTAAGGAGGAATCCAGTAACCAATGCAGAAGAAACCCTGCACAACCTGGCCATGGCAATTCGAGACCAAGTCATGACCACCAACCAAATTTTACAATATCTCCAAAATGCTAATAACCCAAATGGTGAGAATGGTGCTAACAACCGGATGGCTGGAAAAGATAATGGCATATCCGAGTTCCTGAGGACTAGACCACCTTGTTTCCAAGGTGGCTATGACCCAACGGTAGTCGAAAGGTGGATAAGGGAATTAGAGAAAATCATTGAAGTGATGGGTTGTACTGAAGAGCAGCAAGTTATTTTTTATGCATATATGTTAAAGGATGAAGCAGAATACTGGTGGCGTGGAGCTAGAGAACTTTTAGCTCATTAGGGAAGACAGATCACCTGGCAAGTGTTCAAGGACATTTTTTTTTAAAAGTACTTTCCAAGTACTGTACAGGCAGAAAAAGAGATCAAATTCCTCCAACTCAGGCAAGGCAGCATGACTGTGGACCAGTATATCGCAAGGTTTGAGGAGTTGTCTAAGTTCTCCTCTTATCTGCGATATAACCCAGATAAAGCATGGAAAGCGGTTAAGTTCAAAGCGGGACTAAACCCGGAGATAAAGAATGCTGTTATAGCTATGGAGATCAGGGAGTTTGTACCTCTGATAAATAAATGCAGACTCTTGGAAAAGAGTTTAAAGGGAGTAGAGGACGAGAAGTAAAGGCGAAACCTATGGAAAAGGAAGAAAAATTTTTCCAACCCTAGAAAGAACGTGAGAAGAAGTGGATATGGAGCTGGAAAGAGGCCATTGACTGCGGGTCCTAGACCTTTTCAACAAGACCTCGCCCCAGTCAAGTGCGCTAAGTGCGGCCGCATGCATGGTAACTGGCCATGCTACATGGGACAAGATGTCTGCTTCAATTGTGGACAAAAGGGACATTTTGCGAGAAACTGCCCACAGAATGTGGGGAAGCAGCCAGAACAGAGGCCTCAGATGAAAGGAAGGGTTTTCATCCTAAGCGGCCAAGATGCAGCTCAATCTTCTGAAATGATTCAAGGTACATGCTATATCTATGGAATTGCTCTTATGGTGTTATTTGACTCTGGTGCTAGTCATTCATTTATATCAGAAGAATGTATTAAGAAGTTTTAGTTTCCTATTTCTGAAACTCCCTATGAGCTATCCGTAGTAACCCCTACAGGGGAACGGGTATTAACTTCCTCTGTATGTAAAGACTGTCAAGTCACCATCCAGGAGAAAACGTTTTCTGTAGACCTCATCTGTTTACCTTTAAGAGGTATTGAGGTCATTTTAGGGTTAGATTGGATGTCTAGAAATCGAGTCTTGCTGAATTGTTGTAACAAGACTATTGAATTTCTACCTCCTACTCCGAAAGAGGAGGTCCAGTTATTGATGCTAAATGCCAATCAAGTTAATAGGGAGTTGAAGAATGGAGTACTTGGATACATTCTCTTGTATTTATCAAACCTAGAAGTCGAGTCGAAGTTTGATGAAATCCCAATAGCCAACGAGTTTTCTGAAGTATTTCCATCATATATGCCAGGGTTACCTCCCAAAAGAGAGATAGAGTTTTCTTTTGATCTCCTACCTGGGACAGGGCCTATCTCTATTGCACTATATCGAATGGCCTCGAAGGAACTACAGGAACTCAAGAAGCAGTTGGAGGAACTATTAGACAAGTAATTCATTAAACCGAGTGTATCACCTTAGGGAGCTCCTGTATTGTTTGTTAAGAAGAAAGACGAGAGCTTGAGACTAAGCATAGATTACAGACAGCTGAATAAGGTGACTATCAAAAATAAGTACCCTCTCCCTAGGATAGATGACTTATTGGATCAATTGAAGGGAGCCTCCATCTTTTCTAAAATTGACTTGAGGTCAGGATATCATCAGATTATGATCAAGGAGGAGGACGTACCAAAAACTACCTTCAAGATTAGGTATGGGCACTATGAGTTTCTCGTAATGCCCTTCGGGTTGACGAATGCACCTGTAATTTTCATGGATTACATGAATCGCATTTTTCGACCCTACCTAGATCAATTTGTTGTAGTGTTCATTGATGACATATTGATATATTCTAAGAGTGAGAAAGAACATGAACAATATCTCTGAATCGTACTGCAAGTGCTGAAAGAGAAAAATTTATATGCCAAATTCGATAAGTGTGAATTTTGGCTGTCAGAGGTGAAGTTTCTCAGACATGTCATCTCTAATAGAGGGGTAGCCATAGATCTTAGCAAGACGGAAGCAGTGATTCAGTGGGAGAGACCAAAGATGGTTACGGAAGTCAGAAGTTTCCTGGGTTTGGCAGGATACTACAGAAGGTTTATGCAAAACTTTTCTCGTATAGGCTTTCCATTAACTAAATTAACCAGGAAGGGAAGTCCTTTCAAATGGACTGATCAATGTGAAGCTAGTTTTCAGGAGTTGAAGACAAGACTGACCACTCCTCCTGTTTTAATTATTCCAGACCCCACAGGATATTTTTAAATGTATAGTGACGCTTCAAAGAAAGGGCTAGGATGTGTGCTGATGCAAGATAAGAGAGTAGTTGCTTATGCCTCTAGGCAACTGAGACCCCACGAAGGAAACTATCCAACCCATGATCTTGAATTAGCGGCAGTGGTGTTTACCTTAAAGATTTCGCGACACTATTTGTACGGGGAAACCTTTGAATTATATTGTGATCATAAGAGTCTTAAATACCTCTTTGATCAGAAGGAGTTAAATATGAGGCAACGAAGATGGGTAGAATTCCTCAATGACTACAAGTTTGAGATAAAGTATCATCCTAGAAAGGCGAATGTTGTAGCAGATGCCTTAAGTCGAAAATCTCTGCACATGATGGTGTATAAGATGCAGATGCTAGAGGAGTTTCAAAATTTGAAACTAGCCGCTACTCTTACTCTAAAGAATCTAGTCATTAATGGTTTAGGTATAGGGTGTGACCTTAGAGCCCAGATCAAAGAGGCTCAAGCTCACGACCAATACTTACAGGATCATAAAGATCAAGGTAATTTTTCTGTCATGGAAGATGGAGCAATCATGTATCAGGGAAGGATTTGTGTCCCTCAAGAATGAGAGTTGAGGACTAAGATCCTGCAGGAAGTGCATCAGAGTAAATACACAATCCATCCTGGATGAACTAAAATGTACCAGGATTTAAAAAGGATGTATTGGTGGCCAGAGATGAAAAAGGACATTGCCGAGTTTGTGGCGAAATGTCTCATTTGTCAAAAGGTGAAGGTGGAGCATCAAAAGCCAACGGGATTTCTACAACCTCTTGAGATCACTAAATGGAAATGGGACAGTATCTCAATGGACTTTGTTGTGGGATTACCTAAGACTTCAGTGGGACATAACTCTATCCAGGTAAAAATTGACATAATAACCAAATCCGCTCACTTTTTTCCCATAAAAATTAACTATTCACTGGATAAATTAGCCCAATTGTACATCTAGGAAATAGTTAGACTGCATGGAATTCCCTTAAATATCGTTTCTGATAGAGATCTCAGGTTCACATTGAGGTTTTGGAAGGCATTGCAGGAAGCTTTTGGCACTCAGTTGCAGTTCAGTACTACCTATCATCCTCAGACTGATGGGCAGATAGAACGAACCATTCAAACCCTAGAAGATATATTGAGGGCCATAGTGATAGAGCAAGGTAAAGGATGGGATAAGTACCTACCTTTAGTAGAGTTTGCTTATAATAATAGCTATCACTCTAGTATTAAGATGGCCCCCTATGAAGCTTTATATGGTAGAAAGTGCCGATCTCCACTATGTTGGTTTGAGGTAGGAGAAAAGAACTTATTGGGTCCTGATCTAGTTCAACAAACCGCTGAACAAATCAGGATGATACAAAACAAAATACTTACAGCTCAGAGTCGGCAAAAAAGTTACTATGATAAGAGACATAAACCTCTAGAGTTTGAGGAAGGAGACTGTGTATTTCTGAAACTTTTCCCGACTACTGGAGTTGGTAAGGCTCTCAAAACAAGAAAGTTAAGTCTGCGATTTTTGGGACCCTACCAAATTCTGAAGAAAGTAGGAACATCAGCATATCAAGTTGCTCTCCCACCTAATTTGTCCAACCTGCATAATGTTTTCCACGTATCACAGCTGCGGAAGTATCTTCTAGATTCATCACATGTAATATAGGATGAACCAATCCAAATAAAGGAGAACATGACATACCAGCTAGTACCTGCATCCATATTGAACACTAACGTGAAGCAACTGAGAAATAAAACCATTCCCCTTGTTAAGGTGTTCTGGGAAGGTTTGACTCCGGAAGAAGAAATTTGGGAGCTGGAAGAAGTCATGAGGAAGAAATATCCGCAATTGTTCTTATAAGGTAATTTTTGAAATTTTGAGGACAAAATTTCTTTTAGGAGGAGAGAAATGTAACATCCCTAATTTCATTTCTTTTATTGATAAAAGTACATAAATATTTAATTAAGGAAATAAAATTTATTAGACAATATTTTAGATATCTAAGGAAATATAATCCTTAGAAATTCTTCACCTTATGTATATACATAGAAAATGTTTCTAACATTAAGAGAACAAATAAAGAGGAAAAAAAATTAGAAATAACATACTAAAGAGATGCAAGATTCTTGGATAAGGAAGATAAATTTTTAGAAACAAGTAAAGGTCTTAAAATTTCAAGAACATTGGATTAGAGTAATTTTTCCTAATTCAAGAACTAGAGTTACTAAGTTTAAAATATTTACCCATACATTGGGCTTTTACCTATGGACATTTCATATAGAGTTTTTCCACTTCACATACGTTTCTAGCAAGCCCATTGGATAACCTAAGCAAGAAATAAAACATAGACTTGGACTAGGATATAGTAATTGGACCAATAGCCCAAAAATTATAAAAATGTGACCAAGCCCTCCAAGAAACGTAGAATTTTATCCAAAGCAAAGAAAATGGGTAGGAATAAACTCAAATCCAAGAGGAAAAATAAAATAAAATATATTAGGTGATGATAGACTAATGTAATAATAATAAAGATTAGGTTACATGGCATTAAGACAAAAATTTAGCAAGTGGTGTGATTCTACATTCATAATTTTGACAAGTCGCATGATAATACAAGGCTTTAGGACAAAAACATCTATATCCTACACTTATAATTTTAGCAAGTGGTATGATAATACATGGCATTAGGACAAAACATTCCTATCCCACACAAATAATATCAACCAAATAATGGAGATTCAATGCCTAGAAATTTGCCACCTAAAAAGGCAAACCTATCATACTTGTTTAAGACAAAAGAAAATGGAAATGAATCCCTAAATCAAAGGAAACTTGTCTCTTATCTTAAGAACATATCATCATAATTTTTAAAATACAAATCTCCTTTTCCTATGCATATCTTGACTAAGGAAGACAAAGACAAGAACATAAGTTGTTTGTTTTCCAAAAATTCAACAAAGTGTATCCTAATTGTGATAAGGTAGACCCATGATCATGAAAGGTGTATTATTTGGTGGTCTATTTTAGCAAAACCCACCACTACAACATTTTAATTTCGTCCAAGTGGAGAAGAGAGAGAAATAGAAGCAAGGTAGAGTGAGGAAAGGAGAGAAAGATAGGAGAAGAAAGGAAGGAAGAAGAATGAGAAGTTTAGAAGGCCAAGTACTCAAGGTAAGTTACCTTAATCTCCACTTGAATCCATTTTTCTTCTTCATCCTTGAGGTTCAAAAAAATTCACCCTCCTTCTCTTACCTAAGCTGCTAGAAAAGCTAAGGGAAGGGAGGAATCTTACTATTTCTTTCAAGAGGAAACAAGAAAACCAATTCACTAAGTAAGCTAGGGAGATTCTTAGGTAAGTTTAACAATATTTCTTTTTGAAGAAAACTTTTGAAACTTATAATATTTATATGAGATTTTGATCTTAGAACTTTGATGATTGGTCATAGATGTTGCTATATCATGTTACATATTGATCTTGCATGTGATGTATGTTTGAATACTTAGACTGGTATAGAAAGTTTTGCATAGGTATGGCTATGGGTGGCAAAATTTTTAGCTTATGTATTTTAATTTCTGGGAATTATATGTATGGAATTAAAGTAAATGGTTAACATAAGAATTATAGCTATTTGTGTCACGGATTTTTAGCCACTGGAATCATTCAATTTGGAGTCCATATGAGAAAGATATGAGTTGAGTAGTAGTCAAAGGTCAAAAAATGGTTCATCAGGGAAGAATATGTTAGGATATCTTCGGTATTTTAATTTCTGAGAATTATCTGTATCAAATTAAAATAAATGGTTAACATAAAAATTATAGATATGTGTGTCACAGATTTTTTGTCACTGGAATCACTCAGGTTGGAGTCTATATGAGGTAGATATGGTCCGATTAGTAGGTAGAGGTCAGAACCTATCTAAGAAGAAATAACCTGTACATTGAGGGAGTAATATCACCTTGATTTCTTAATATTGCGCTACAATGTTCAACAAAATAGTTTTAGATAATTATTTTCTCTTGAAATTGACACCAAGATCACCTACATCGGAGTGCAATTGAGGGAGTTATTCTCTGATTAGTAAGAGAAGGTTAGATATGATGAAAACTTGCATCAAGAAAATAAGGAAATAAAATTAATATTTAAAAAAGAAGACGAATCTTATAAATGACTAGTATATGCCATAGCCATTGCCATTGTATGAACTTCTTACCATCTTAAGTGTAAAATTCTGACATGAAAATATTTTATAAAGTGATATTTGAAATGGTTATGTTCATGGCATGATTACCAATGATTTATGGTAATAGTTATATTTTGATGAACATACTTGTTATTGAAAGCATATTTTTGGCTATTATTGTGAATAGAAAAGAAATGAGCACGGTCACATGGCAATCTGTGTGGTGCACCAATAGGGACGCCCTACCAACTGTTATGATCATGTTAATGAGAAAAGAAAGAGAAAGTGGGTCACGTCGGACGGAGCGAGAAAAGCCCGTACCGGAGAGTATAAAATACTCACCCTGACAGGGGTAGCTTGATTTGAGAATAAATTGATAGTCATCATATGATATTTTGAAAATAGTTAATCCTGTCATACTTATCATTAATGTATGATTCTTATGTGCATAGATATAATGCATTCATGTGACCAAAGATATTTTATGTAGTTTATACATCTGAACATGACATGATGAACTATATTGATGGTAAATTATTATTTATTGTTGAACTTACTGGGATTTAATTCTCACTATATTTCCATATCATGTTCAGAAGAATAATTATGCAGATTTTCTCAATGACACTTATTATTTCTGTACCTTGGATCGAGGTGCCCTACCTTGGGCAACTACCAGTTATATCAGATGTATCTGTCGTAGATGTGATTGAGATTCCGGTGGAGGTGCCACCCGCACTAGTGTCCCCGAAAGTAGTCAACATAGATGATTAAAGCTACTATGTATCTTTGTACAAAATGTTTGTAAAATAATGGTGTGTAGTTTGTAAAATAATGGTGTGTATGGAAACTCAGTATTGTATCACTGTTAATAACAATTATGCTTGGTTAAAGTGATTATTATTACGAGTTAAGTGGTTAGAATTAAAGTAGTAATAACTTCATGGAATTTTACAAAAAAAAAATTGTTACATTTACATAAATGGAGTTGTTACATATATTATCTATGTTTATTGTTGAACCTATTATAAACCATAGTTCTCACTATTACTTCATGTTGTGTTTAGATAAAGGAAGGTAAAATACCTATATTTATCCTAACCATGCTTCCTAATGACCGTTGGGTGGAGCTACCTTATTTGAGATATATTCTTATAGTACAGGATCTAATAATAGTAGGTTTGTCTGAGATTTCAATGTATGTACCTCCACCCTCACCCGTAGCACTAGCGAGAGCATAAGTTAAGTATTTGAGATTTTATGTAGCTCAGTATGATACTAGCACTAATCTAACTTAGTGACTACACATTTTTGGAAAAGTAACTGGGTACCCTCCTACTTTTATACTATAGGTAGTACCAGTGGTTACTATTGTATGTCTAGATTACACTGATCTGAAGGAATAGCTAGAAGTCAATGAAAAATATTGCAGTTTTGGGTTGTATGATTAATATGTTATGTATGTATGTTTACTTCTTAATTACTAGCATTTAAATTAATGAACAAATTAACCATCAAAAGTAAATAATTATAAATATATAAAAATAAATAAATAAATAAATTGAGGTTATTTCATACGTAACAAATACCAATTGCCTCACATAAATGATCTTTCTGACTAATTGCAAGGTGCTAGTGTATCTTAAATATGGATTTGAGATCAAGTTATCAATAGTTAACAATAAGGAAGGAAGACATTCCTAAAACTACTTTTAAAAATTGGTATAGGCATTATGAGTTTCTAGTAATATCATTTAGATTGATAAATATACCAACAACATTTATGGATTTTGTAACAACCTTTTTTTTCTTTATTATTATATAATATTGAGTTCACATACACGTCATTAATCAAAACGTACATGCAACATATCAAACACATAGATATTTACATCTTGTTTATTTTGGTTGACCAATTCCGGAGATAGAAGTGCGGGTGGTTGCACCTTCACCGGGATCTGAGCCAACTCGACCCCAAACATCTTATTTGATTCTGAGATCTGCCCAACATAAAGTAACTCGATCCAATGTGCACTAAAAGCCAGAGCCATAGAAAAAAACTGCATAACTAATTTTCTGAACATGATATGGAAATATAGTGAGAATTAAATCCCAGTAAGTTCAACAATAAATCATCATCATTATAGCTTATCACATCATGTTCAGCTGTATAAACTACAAAAAAATTTTTGGTCACATAATGCATTATATCAATGCACATAAGAATCATACTGTAATGATATGTATTTCCATATCAAAATTTCACACTTAAGATGGTAAGAAGTTCATACAATAGCAATGGCTATGGCTATACAAGTCATTTATTAAGATTCATCTTCTTTTTTAAATACTAATTTTATTTCTTTATTTTCTTGATGCAGGTTTTCATCCTATCTAACCTTCTCTTACTAATCAGAGCATAACTCCCTCAATTGAACTCTGCTGTAGGTGATCTTGGTGTCAATTTCAAGATAAAACAATTATTTAAAACTATTATGTTGAACATTATAGCGAAATATTAAGAAATCAAGGTGATATTACTCCCTAAATGTATAGGTTATTTCTTCTTGGATAGGTTCTGACCTCTACCTACTAATCAGACCATATCTACATCATATGGACTCCAACTTGACTGATTCCAGTGGCTAAAAATCCGTGACACACATATATATAATTCTTATGTTAACCATTTATTTTAATTCCATACAGATAATTCCCAGAAATTAAAATACAGAAACTATCCTAACATATTCTTCCCTGATGAACCATTTTCTGACCTTTGACTACTAATCAGCTCATATCTTCCTCATATGGACTCCAAATTGAATGCTTCCAGTGGCTAAAAATCCATGACACACATAGATATAATTCTTATGTTAACCATTTATTTTAATTCCATACAGATAATTCCCAGAAATTAAAATATAGAAGCTGTTCTAACATATTCTTCCCTGATGAACCATTTTCTGACCTTTGACTAGTAATCAACTCATATCTTCCTCATATGGACTCCAAATTGAATGATTCTAGTGGCTAAAAATCCATGACACACATAGCTATAATTCTTATGTTAACCATTTATTTTAATTCTATATAGATAATTCCCAGAAATTAAAATACAGAAGTTGTCCTAACATTTTCTGACCTTTGACTACTAATCAGCTCATATATTCCTCATATGGACTCCAAATTGAATGATTCCAGTGGCTAACAATCCATGACACACATAGCTATAACTCTTATGTTAACCATTTATTTTAATCCCTTACAGATAATTCTTAGAAATTAAAATACCGAAGCTAACAATTCTGCCACCCATAGCCATAACCATGCAGAACTATTTACACCAACCTAAGTATTCAAACATACATCACATGCAAGATAATTATGTAACATGATATAGCAACATCCATGACCAATCATCAAAGTTCTAAGATCAAAATCTCATATAAATATTATAAGTTTCAAAAGTTTTCTTCAAAAAAAATATTGTTAAACTTACCTAAGAATCTCCCTAGCTTACTTAGTGAATTGATTTTCTTGTTTCCTCTTGAAAGAAATAGCAAGATTCCTCCCTTCCTTTAACTTTTCTAGCAGCTTAGGTTAGAGAAGGAGGGTAAATGTTTTTGAACCTCAAGGATGAAGAAGAAAAATGGATTCAAGTGGAGATTAAGGTAACTTACCTTGAGTACTTAGCCTTCTAAACTTCTCCTTCCTTTCTTCTCCTATCTTTCTCTCCTTTCCTCACTCTACCTTGCTTTTATTTCTCTCTCTTCCTCACTTGGACGAAATAAAAATGTTGTAGGGGTGGGTTTTGCTTAAATAGACCACCAAATAATATACCTTTCATGATCATGGGTCTACCTTATCATAATTAGGATACACTTTGTTGAATTTTTGGAAAACAAACAACTTATGTTCTTGTCTTCCTCTTCCTTAGTCAAGATATGCATAGGAAAAGGAGATTTGTATTTTGAAAATTATGATAATATGTTCTTAAGATATGGGACAAGGTCCCTTTGATTTAGGGATTCATTTACTTTTTCTTTTGTCTTAATCAATTATGATAGGTTGCCTTTTTAAGTGGCAAATTTCTAGCCCTTCAATTTCCATTATTTGGTTGAAATCATTTATGTGGGATAGAGATGTTTTGTCCTAATACTATGTCTTATCATACCACTTGCTAAAATTATGAGTGTATGATATAGATGTTTTTGTCCTAAAGCCTTGTATTATTATGCCACTTGCCAAAATGATGAATGTAGAATCACACCACTTGCTAAATTTTTGTCTTAATGCCATGTCACCTAATCTTGATTACACCATTATTTCATCACTTTAATTTTATTTTTATTTTTATTTTTCCTCTTGGGTTTGGACTCATTCTTGCCCATTTTCTTTACTTTGGTTAAAATTCTACCTTTCATAATGGGCTTGGTCACATTTTTATGATATTTGGGCTACCGGTCCAATTTCTATATCTTAGTCCAAGTCTATGTTTTATTTCTTCCTTGGGCTATCCTATTGGCTTGCTAAAAATTCATGTGAAGTAGAAAAACTCTATATGAAGTGTCCATAGGTTAAAGCCCAATTACGGGTGGAGATACTAAACTTAGTAATTAAGAAAAATTACCCTAATCCGATCTTCTTGAAATTTTAAGACCTTTACTTACTTCACAAAAATTTATCTTTCTTTACCTAAGAATTTCACCTTTCTTTAGCATGTTTATTTCTAATATTTTCTCTTAGGTTTTCTTTCTTTACCTATTCCATTAATATTAGAACATTTCTATGCATATATGTAAGGTGAAGAATTTCTAAGAAAAATATCTAAAAATTACGGGATGTTACAGATTTGATGAATAAAGTGGTTTAGCCCTTCTTAGATTTTTTTGTCATTATATTCATAAATGATGTTTTGATATAATCAAAGAACTCAAAGGAGTATAAGTAGTATCTAAGAATAGTTTTACAAATTCTAGGAGAGCACAAGCTATATGCCAAATTTTCAAATTTTGAAATTTGGCTTAATAGTGTTACTTTCCTTAAACATGTAGCTGAACATGTAGCTACAAATGATGGTATTCAAGTTGCTCAAGAAAGTGAAAGCAATACAATAATGGCCACGCCCTACTTAGAGATTCTTAATCTTCTTTGGTTAGCAAACTATTATCGAAGGTTTGTCAATGGCTTTTCTAAAATTGTTGTCTCTTTGATAAGATTGACCAAAAAAATGAACGAAATTTGAATGGCTAGATGCTTGTGAAGAAAGTTTCCATGAGCTAAAGAAATGTTTGACCATAGCACCAATTTTAACCATTCTTTTAGATATTGGAGAATATATAATGTATTGTGACATATTTAGAGTAGGATTGGGTTGTGTGTTAATGCAACATAGTCATGTTATTCCATATGCATCTAAACAACTCAAGAAGCATAAACATAGTTACCCAACCCACGATCCAGAAATAGGAACTGTAGTGTTTGCTTTTAAAATTTGGAGACATTATCTATATGGTGAATCGTATGAGATTTACACAAATCGTAAAAGCTTTAAGTATATCTTCCAATAAAGAAATCTTAACTTGAAACGGGGAAGGTGGATGGAATTACTTAAATACTAAGATTGCACTATATTATACCATCCTAGGAAAGCCAATGTTGTAAAATATGCTTTGAGTAGGAAATCTATAAGTAGTTTAGATTATACAGCATAATTAAGAAGACCATTAGTGAAAAAGATTCATAACTCAAAAGTAGTGGAATACAATTTAAAGTGAAAGAATATGGAGTGTTGTTGACCCAAATACAACTTCGATCTTCTTTGGTTGATCATATTAAACATCTTAAAATAAAGATGCATACTTACGCAAGGTATTAGATAATGTGAAGAATGATAAGAATACCAAGTTCATAATAGATCCTAATAAAGTATTGAGATATGGTAAATGCTTATGCATAGCTTATGTAGATGAATTGAGAAGAAAGATTTTAGAAGCGTATTAGTCAATATATACTATTCATCTTGGATAAACCAAAATGTATCACAATTTAAAAGAAATATACTGGTGAAATGGTATGAAGAAGATATAGCTAAATTCGTTTTTTATTGCTTGACATGTTAAGAAGTAAAGGCAAAACATCATAAACCTATCAGGTTACATCAATATATAAAAATACTTAAATGGAAATGGGAAAGAATCATTATGGATTTCATCTCAAGATTACCATAAAATCCAAAAATATTTGATTCCATATAGATAATTATTGATAGGTTGATCAAGTTAACATATTTCCTACCGATGAAGCCCTCATTTAACATAGCTTAATATGCAAATCTATATCTAAATGAAATAGTTAAACTTCATGGAGTACAATATTTATTGTATCTGATTGAGGTTAACAGTTTACAACTCACTTTTAAAGGGCTTTTAAGGAAGCTTTAGGTATAAGGCTCGACCTTAGTACTATTTTTCATCCACAAATAGATGGTCAGTTAGAGCAAATCATTCAAATATTAAAAGATGTTATTCAAGCATGTGTACTTGATTTTGGTGGAAACTGGGAGACTTGCTTGCCCTTAACTAAGTTTGCTTATAATAATAGTTACCAAGATAACATTCAAATAAAACTATTCAATGCATTATATGGAAGACATTATAGGTCTTCTATTAGATTTTTTGAATTAGAAAAAACTAAACTTTTGGAATATAACTTAGTATAGGATGCAATTGATAAAGTACAGTTGATAAAGGATATATTATTAGTAGCTTAGAGTAGACAAAAAGCCTATGTTGATAATAGATGCTAAGCCTTGGAGTTTTCCATAAACGATAATATATTCTTGCGAATTTCTTAAAGTTAAGTCTGGGATACATAACTCTATTTTCAATTCTTGAGAGAGTCAATTTAATAGTATATCGTTTCACTTTCCCACCCGAGTTAAATAATGTTTATTCAGTGTTTCAAGTGTCTATGTTATGAAAGTACTTACTAGACCCTCATATATAATCCAACCCAAATAGATTCAATTAGATAAAGATTGGTCATATGAGGATAAACCAATGGCTATTGTAGATAGACAAGTAAATAAATTGTGTTTAAAGGAGATATTTATAGTGAAAGTAATTTAGCATAATTATTCTTAAGAAAAAGCTACTTGAGATGTAGAGAAAGATATAGATGCTAAGTACCCACATTTATTTGAACAATAAGGTTTGTATATTTACATTTACTTATGGTTGTGAAATTTAAGGACCAAATTTATTAAGGGAGAAGAATGTTAACCCTAAGTTTAAATGACTTTATTTATTTTATCACATGGTTATTATGAGTATTAAAGGAGTATGAGTGTAATTGAAAAGTTTTAAATGAAATTTTATCACATGGTTAATATGTAAATGAAATTTTTTTAAGAATTTTGGGCCATAGCAAAAATAACTAAATTTTCAAAGGCATCCTTTAACAATTTGAATTTCACTAACTGGTCCCTCATATTTTTAAAATCACGCTCAACATAAAAGAGTGTAAAAAACCCTAGAATTCCCCAAACCCTATTTTCTCCATATGCACTTTCTCTCTCTAACTCTTTTATGGAAATCTTGGTTTAAGGACTTTCAAACCTTCATTTATGACATCACCAACATAATCAAATTCAAAATGACAAGAACTACAAGTTTGGCTAATTGAGTTCACCTAAACTGGCCAAAAGCTATTGAAAATTAGAGGAGATAAACTCTAGAAAAGGTGAGTTTCAAAACTCCTATTTAAAGTATTCAAAATCAAAAACTAACACTATAGATGGATTCAGGAGTGAAAAAACCTTGTGAGCCAAAATTACAATGTCAGAAGACCTCCACAACCACTACACGCAGCCCACACACACTTACAACAACCCTTTTGGCATGTGTAGTGTATGAAATAGTATGTTGTTTGTTGATCGACATTAACCAACCTCCCAAAGCCCAATTTTTGCAATCCTGTTGTTATTTCCTAAATTTTTGGACCTCTCATAGTTAATTTTAAGGTATTTTCTACCAGAATCTGCTTGGAATAGTGCCCTAAGGAACCTAAAAACCTTAAATAATTTTTTTTGTGAGTATATAATGTCTGCTATGGCCTATTTTAATGCTTTCCTTATTTCTAAATTACATCTAACATATTATATGTTATTGTGACTATTTTGGAACTTTTGGAATTAGACTAATTATTAAAATTGTTATATTTTTCTAAATTACGTACTGATTTTTGTTATATAGCATTACATTGTTTAAATATCCTTCATTTTAAAGACCTTATGTATGCAGGACAAGCATCGATTATTATACTCTCTATCAATTTGTGAATAGCATGATCTAAATCAGTATTGAGTTTTAAGTCATGTTATTGATATTGGTTATTGGAAACTATATTTGGATTTATGAATATAAATTTTGGAGCTAATATTTTATTATTGGTTATCTAAGGTCAAAGAATACCATAATATTTTGACATGTTAAGAGCCTATGGTTTTAAAATATATGTATTTGAAAACTTTGAATTCATATTATGAATTGAGAAGTTGTACTAAAATATCATTTAACTGAAATAAAAAATTTTGTACTTGTTAGAAAAAATATTATTTTGATAATTGAATTTAGCATATGATATGGCCTATGGATTAGTGTTTAAATAATTATGCTGTGGACTTGGTATAAGTCTAATTAATGGAAAGAATAATGGACATAAATTTTCTTGATTTTTATTGAAGTGTAAATTTAATTTTTTATATATTGTTTTCTATAGGGAGGAGTTCTATTTAGAAATACTATTAGTTAGTAGCAGCAGTTGCTAAACTTGGTGTACCTTAAACACCAACTAATAGGAGTGATGCTAGTCGTGTGTGTTGGTTAATACACGTGAATGATTGAATAGAAATTACAAGTTGTTTGCTTGATGGATTAGTAATTATCCGCCATTGCTGTGTGTATAGGATTAGTTTATAGTTCTAATAAGGAATTCTCTTGATTACTTTTATCTTAAATTAAATTATTTTATCTTCACTGTTATAAATTTCTTAGAAAATTTGTTAAATGTTCTAGAATTATTATTTAGTTTTTTTAATAAGAATTATAAATTTTTGTATTTTTGTTAGATTGTTATTGATAATTTTATATTTCTGAATATAATTTTTATTTTGGATTATAAGTTTATTGTGAAAAAGCTCATGCCCTTGACTTGTTCTGTTTTGTTATAGTATGTGTTATCTACTCATGGAGGTGTAAAACTCACTAATTTGCTATTCATGTTTTCTTAGATAAGGATATATAATATGGTTTGTCTTCAATTGAAAAGTAAGTGGTTAGGATATTCCTTCATGAACCTAACCTTGTTCTAACAGGCTTTATTTTATTATATTTTTGTATTATAAATTTGTACTCTAGAATTGCTCTATATACGACAAGCAAGATCTCTACTTTCATCTGTATAATAGATGTGTGTGAATTATGATAAATGGATATATATAGTAGAAAGAGCAAAGTTATCAAATGTATATACATAAGGATTTTGCTATATGTTATCTTAATATGTTGTATTAGATATTCAGATTATGTTCATATTAGATCAAAGACTTACTGAATGGGATTATTCTCAACTTCTATGGCGGTTACATTTGGGGTCGATTTTCTCTTGCTTTTTTATTCCATGGAAAGACTTATGCTTTGTTTATGTGGTGTTGTATGATTTTGTGTTGATTAGTGTTATTTTTGTTTCAAGCTACTTAATCATAAAAGAAGCCTGGTGGCCCGTTTGAGTTTTAAGCTAAACAAGCCTTATTCATATTATACAAATGTTAGTGTTTTTTTCATAGGCTCAACTTCATCCCAGCCAAGCCTGGGATTAAGTACATATCTTGTCCAACTCAACTCATGTACACTCTTAGTGGTCATAAATGGCCTCTTACTGAAGGTGTAATCTTGTTTAATCAATCTTCAAGGGAAAAAGTCTATTGGGCTTCATCTTGGATTAGTGTGATCAGCACAATTCATAAGGAAGGCCTAAAGTGGATGGATGCCCAAAATATTATACATGAATATAAAATATTGTTGTTTAAGAGGATATTTTTAAGAAAAAAATACAATAAAACATTAAATGAGAAAGTGGTATCATTATTTCAAAATAGTGGCTCAAAATATCACATGATTATTAACTTGCTTTTTATGTTAAATATTAATAACTTGACAGAGGTAGATTGAATACTAACAATAAAAAAAAGTGAAAAACAAACATTAACTGATAGAATGGTAGGAAAAAAAATACATGTCCCTCAATTTCTTATTATTTTTTTTTAAAAAAAGCTTTCAAATATTAAAATAAGAATAGAATTAAATTATATGTTTACCTTGGAGATAGTTTAAATTTATTTCTTAAACAATATGTTTTAACAAGGAACTTGATTTTCATTTTTAAATAAGGCCACATTTCTAGCTTTAAAGTCCTCATTAAGGTATAGCTAGCTTGCTTGATATGTCAACTATGACAAATTCTTCAAGGACGCCTTTAAGATGAAAATTGAAATTAAGGCAAAAGGCTCTCAGTACAAAATCTCTAAGTCATATCAAATGAAGAATTTTCATAGGGGATACCTTTGGTTAGGGATGGGGCAATGTCTAATATCCATTTGCATTCTAACAAGTCTCATCCATAGCATTCATTACTTCCTTGCTTATCCATTTCTCAATGTTCATATAATTTTGGGAAATCCATCCCTAAATGAAACTCTCAATTTCCCAGTGTTCATTCAATCTTGAAGAATATATTCCTAAAAGAAAATAAGCATTTCCTAAGGTTCATCTAATTTTTGAAAACCAATCCTTTTCAAAACTCATCACTTAGGATCCAATGATGTGTGGTATGCATTGAGTTCTTTAAATAAACTAAGAGATCTTACTTACTAACATTGCAAGCATAGTCAAGTAAAATTTGACATGATTTGACTGAAGAATTAAGGCAAAAGTAATCAAGTGACAAATCACAATATAAGTGCCTTCATAAGGACATATCTTTTGAATTCATTCCAAAAATCACCGAGTGGACAAAATCTCTAATCATAACTAGAGTTAAGGCTTTCAACCAAGGATTATGGTAAATAAGGAATCAATATGATATCCTCTAAAACTAGCACGATATTCTCTCACTAATCAGAGCATCACTCTCTCATTTTAACTTTGATTGTGTTGATCTGAGTATCCATTTAAAGTTAAGACAATCCTTTAAAACTATTATGTTGAACATTTTAATGAAATTTGTAACGATCGGTTTTATATATATAGCAATCGATAACATATTCCAAGCAGCGAACCATACACATTTATATAAGCAGCTAATATTCCATTATCATAATATCTGAACTATATCAGAGATTAATATTTATACATCAGCGACACTGAGACACATAACTACATCAACTTAATATGAACCCTATACCGCACATCTCCCCTGGGTGTAAAGGGTGGAGGAGGTGGTGTTGGCATCGGGATCTGTACAAGGCATCGCTATCCACTAAATCTTCTATGATCAAGTGCACGGAAGCAGCTAGCATAACAATTGCTCCTATCTGAACATAACACCAACAAAAATGAGAATGAAAGTTCCCAATAGGTTTAACATTAAAAGCATCATACAGTAAATAAGGAAAACACAATGTTATGTCCAGCTATATAAATTATAGAAATATTTTCTCTTTGTATATGATAAAATAACAAGAATGTATAGCATGCTTACATGTTCAATAAATAGGTTATGCATCAATATCAGGCATGTATAATAACTAGGTTATACTTCAATAATATGCTTGTATATCTATCTTTGCAGTACTTTCATGCAGGGTGACTATCATCTGCAGCCACATCTCAACATTCAGTGACTAACCGTCTGTAGCCACATCTCCATACTCAGTGATTAATCGTCTGTAGCCACATCTCAACATTTAGTGACTAAATGTCTGTAGCCTCATCTCAACCATATACATTAATATGATATAACCATGGATACATCAACAATTCACCTTTATCATCATGCTTGCCATCCATAATCAACTTCGTCTCTTTAAACAATCACTATGTAATAATCTCTCTATTGTCATATAATAATGTACACATCATATTCTTTAATCATCATGACCATCACAATAGGACTATGCATTAACCAAGCACATCACTAATATCATGCATAATATCATCACCACATCATTTAACAAATATGTATTAATACACTTACCAACAATGCTTACCTTATATCATGTAATCCTCATGCATTGATATGCTAGCATAGGCATCAAGTCAACATGCATTTCATCCATACATTGCACATCTAGCTCATATGCAATTCACTTACATATATCTCATCAATACATAACAAATTCACTTGAATAGGTCTCATTAATATGTATTTTTATCCATAAATTAAACATACATCTCATCAATATACAATATGTGATTTAATTTCTCATAATAAATGGATATAATTCACACTACAATGCATCAATAAAAATGTATTTATTTGTATTTTAGTTCCCCTTAACATCATTCATTCATTGGAGTTCATTTAGAGCCTTAAAAATACAAAATAGAGAAATTCCAACATCAAGCATGGCTATGCTTCAAGTTGTGCAAATCGTTCTGAAAAATCACAAAACAGCCCGAAGCACGGCCTGGCCGTGTCACCAAGCACGGTCGTGCTTCGGGTTTTCCTGCACTCCAAATTTCTGTCCAACCAAACCTTCTTTCACTAAAAAGACCATAACTCCCTCAGTTTAACTCCGATTAAGGTGATTTTGGTGTCTATGAAAATCTAAGACAATTATCTACAACTTTTATGTTTATTAACTTAACAAATTAGAAACAAACATAGGTGAAAAAGGTGTCCAAAAACAGCATCACGATTCTATGCGTTAAATTTGACCTTTCTTCACTCATCAAGCGATATCTCTTTCATTTCAAATCTGATTAGGGTGATTCTAGAGGCATTAGAAAGTTAAGAAACAAGGCTACAACTCATCTTTTTAACAAATTTCCAAATTTGATATAAAACATAATCAACAGAACCAACCATTCAGAGCATCGATTTTCACCCTTTTCAAGCCAATTTCAGCAAACACATGTATGATCTATGCGTCCAACTCTCACTTTTTATGGCCAAACATAAATATACATCATGAATCATCAAAAGAGGATATTTTAAACATTTATAAATCATTCAAAACACATGAAATTCCATGGAAATAGGAATAATGTTAAACCTACCAAAACCAGAGATTCTTTATCTTCTCAAACCTTCCTTGGATTTCCTCCTCTTTGATCACTCATCTTTCTTCCTTTCTTTACAAAATCCTTGAACCTTCACCTTGTGCCTTTCTCTCTCCTCTCTCTCTCTCTTCTTTTCCTTCCTCTCCTTCTCTCAGTCTCTCTCCCTTCTCCTCTTTTCCTTGGCCACTACCTCCTTCTCCCTTCACCTTTTGGCCTACTTCTTATCTAAGCCAAGACTTTGTCAAGTCAAGGCTTCTTCTCCAAGCCATCCCTCTCCTCTTCTCTCCTTTGGTTGGTCGACTCACCCTTGAGTCAAGCAAAGATAAGATATTTTATTTAGCCTTCCTCAATAAGCCATCATCCTTCTATCTCAAGACCCTACTTCATCCAACTATTACAACCTTGCCATCCCATTACAATTAAATTATGCCATTAGGTAAGGCTTTGTTTGGTTGTAGAAAAATTCCACCAAATGCTTTAATTCCACTTTATCATTTTTCTAAGGTTTCATCGATATTCCAATTTATTCTCTTCCATTGCCTTCACAATGAGAATTATTTTCCACTTATTAAAATCTGGGATGTTACAAAATCGTAAGGAATCTTGGTGTTATTACTCCCTCAAATTCAATGTAATTTCTTCTCGGGTAGGTTCTGATGTCTACTTATTAATCTGACCATATCTCCCTCTTATGGACTCTAAATTGAGTGATTTTATTAGCTAAAAATTTGTGAGACATATATCTACATTTTTTATGTTAATAATTTCCTTTAATTCCCTATAGATTTTACTTAGAAATTCAAACACAAAAGCTTACTTAACATATTCTTCCCTGGTTTACAATCTAACTATATCTCCCTCATTTGAACTCTAAATTAGGTGATTCCAAGGACTACAATTTTGTGAGACATATATCTACATTTTTCATGTTAACTATTTCTTTTAATTCTTAACTGATTATTCCCAAAATTTCAAAAAATAGAAGCTTCCCTAGTTACTCCAAAATCCAATTTTCTAAACAAACCCTTCCTAAAGTTCTAGTTCATCTTTTTATTACATCTTCTTCCATTTTTTTTTCTTAATTTACATCTAACCATAAGATTACTCATTTCAACATTTTAATCAGATTTCTTACACTTAATTTAACATATTCCATCATCTACTTCTCAAGAAAATAGAAATCAAATCATGTATTATTAAGGGTGTTTTCTAACAGAAATTTCTCATGGTCTTCTTCTAAGTGTTTAAAGTTATACTCATTTTATCAATCTAATCATATTCCAATAATTTTTCACCACATTCAAATATACGTAACAGCAACATAAAAGCCCTAAAATTTTTCCACCCATAAAAATATCTATGTAGAAATTTCTACACTAACCAAAGTATTCAAAACATCCATCACATGCAAGATCAACATGTAACATGATATAGCAACATCTATGGCCAATCATCATAGTAGCAAATATTATAAATTCATCAAAGTTCTAAGATCAAAATCCTATATAAATGTTACAAATTTCAAAGCTTTTTTTCCAAAAGATATATTGTTAAACCTACCTAAAGATTTCCTTAACTCACTTAGTAAATTCTTTTTCTTATTTCCTCTTGAAGGAAGTTGCAAGATTTCTCCCTTCCCTTAACTTTTTCAGCAGCTTAAATAAGAGAAGAATGATGAGTTTTGAACCCCAAGGATGAATAGAAAAGATAAATTCAAGTGGAGATTAATCTAACTTACTTTAAGTACTTAGTCCTCTAAACTTCTCATTTTTCTTCCTTCTTCTCTTCTCCTCTCTTTCTCTCACTCTATCTTACTTCTATTTTTTCCTCTCCCTCACTTGGGCGAAATTCTAATGTTATAAGAATTATTTTTGTTTAAATAAATTATCAAGTGGTCCTCCTCTCATAATCATGGGTTTACCTTATCACAATTAGGTTGCACTTGATTGCTTTTTGGGGGAAGAAAAATCATGTTTTTATCTTTCTTTCCCTTAGAGATTCATTTCTTTTTTTTTATCTCGCTCAAGTACGATAGCTTTGCCTTTCTAGTTGACAAATTTTCAGCAATTGAGTCTCTTTTACTTGGCTAAAATTATTTGTGTAGAATAAGGATGTTTTGTCATAATGCCATGTATTATTACCGACTATATCATCATATGGCTTACTGAAATTATGAGTGTAGGATAGATATTTTGTCTTAATGCCATGTGACTAAATCTTGATTATTATTACACTACTATTTCGTCATATGATTCTGATTTTTTTTTCTTTTGGATTTGGGCTCATTCTTAATCATTTTCTTTGCTTCGGCTGAAATTCTACCTCTCATGGAGGGTTTGGTCACATTTTCATAATTTGTTTGGGCTATCGGTCTAACTTCTTTATCCTAATTTAAGTCTATGTTATATCTCTTGCTTAGGCTATTAAATTGGCTTGCTAGAAACTCATGTAAAGTGGAAAAAAATTCTATGAAGTGTCCATAGGTGAAGACCCAATATATGAGTGGAGATGTTAAGAAAAATGACCCTAATCTAATATTTTTGAAATTTTAAGACTTTTTCTTCTAAAAATTTACTTTTCTTACCTAAGAATTTCGCCTCTCTTTAGGATGTTATTTCTAATTTTTTTCTATTAGATTTTATCGATTTACCTATTCCCTTAATGTTGGAAATATTTTCTATACATATACTTAAAGTGAAAAAATTTTAAGGCTTATATTTTCTTATATATCTAAAAATTATTTAATAAATTTTATTTCTTTAATTAAATATTTATGTACCTTTATTAATAAAAGAAATGAAATTAGAGATGTTACATTATTAGTTAAAAATAAGGATAGTTCAACAATGCTTGTGAAGACTTAACTTAGGAAGACAAGGAAATTTTGTAGAGGACAATTCCATATAAAGTGTCTCAACGGCAAATTTTTGGTTGATTAAACCAACAGTGCTTATGAGGACTCAACTTAGGAAGATTGGGAAACTTTGCATACTTTTTTTCCCTCATCTTTACCTTAAGGCTAAGGTTATGGTCAAAGGGGTCTCTATGGATACCAATACTTCCCAATTAGTGACTAAATAGGGGTGAGGAGTTTCAAAGTGAAGTCAAGACCAGTTTGGATTAGTGATTATTATATCCTCTCATGAATTAGTTGCTGAGTTGGTATATTACTAATAGTAGGAGAGTTGGTTAGTCTGCTAGGGAACGGAATTATATAAATAATACTAGAAGTCAGAGAAGAAGGTTGTTGAATTGTATTGGGAATTTAGTTGTAATTGAGTGGGGCAACTTTGCATGCACTGAAATAAAATTGTTTTTTTTTAACTCTTTCCTTCTCCTTAATAGCTTTACTGCTTTCACCTATCCCAAATTAAAACTTTGACAATCTAAGACACGTGAGGCTGCTCAGGTGGTTTGGTGGGACGGGGGTATGGTGAATGTCGAAGGTTCGACCCATATAATGTACCAAAAATAAAAAACTTGACAGTTTGGTTTATTTGGTATTTGATTAATTTTTAAATGATGAAATAATACTAAGGCCTCCATGTGTTATATAAAGACATGAATAAATTATACTTTATCTTATTACTAAACACATTATAAAATTATTTATATAGTTTAATGCATTAGATATTTATACATCAAATATATAATAATATTGTTATGAAATAACTTAAAAGTAGAGAGAAAGAAGTAAGAGAGAAACAAAAGAGTGAACTGTTCTTTCCATTCATGTATGAGGGGGTATTTATACAAGTAGGTGAGAGAGTCTTAATAGTGATATACAGTTGTAGGATAACTCTCTAGTGATAATTATCCTCTTAGATAATTACTAGAAATAATATCTTATCAGATAGGATAATCGAAATATCGGGATGATGGACATCCACACAAGATATTCATAACACTCCCCCTTGAATGTCCATTCCTTAAGAATGTGCCTCGTTAAAACGTTACTAGGAAAAACCCTCTGGGATAAAAACTTAGTGAAGGAAAAAGAGTACATGATTCTTTTAAAACACTATCGAATAAATATGACAACATCATTTGATATTCTTAAGTCTTCGAACTCCAATATTATATACCAGCTTCTCAAATGTTGTAGTAGGAAGTGCCTTAGTAAACAAATCTGCCAGATTATCACTTGAATGAATTTGCTTAGTATCCACATCACCATTCTTTTGAAGATCATGAGTGAAAAAGAATTTAGGTGATATATGCTTTGTTCTATTCCCTTTAATATACCTTTCTTTTAATTGGGCAACACATGCAACATTATCTTCGTATAAGATCATCAGGATCATCTTTTTAGACAAGCTACAAGATTCTTGTATGTGTTGTAGCCAAACACATTCTCGACTTTCCTCATGTAATGCTAAAATTTTTGCATGGTTAGCTGATGTGGCAGAGATAGTTTTTTTCATAGATCGCCATAAAATTGTAGTACCCCCATATGTAAACAAATAGCCTATTTGCGATCGTCCATTATGTGGGTCGGATAAATATCCTGCATCTGCATAACCAATTAGCTCAGATTCGGGTACATTTGAATAAAATAGGTCCATATCCATTGTTCCTTTAAGATAACAGAGTATATGCTTAACTCCATTCCAATGCCTTCGTGTAGGTGAAGAACTATATCTTGCTAATAAATTAACAGCAAATGATATATCAGGTCGAGTATGACTAGCAAGATACATCAATTCCCCGATTGCACTAAGATATGGTACTTCAGGACCAAGTAGTTTCTCATCCTTTTCACGAGGTTTGAAAGGATCTTTGTTCACATCTAATGGCCTTACAACCATTGGAGTACATAATGGATGTAATTTATCCATATAGAATCGTTTTAACACCTTTGTCACATAATTTTCTTGATACACAAAGATGCTATTATTTAAATATTCAATTTGTAATCCAAGGAAAAATTTAGTTCTTCCAAGATCCTTCATTTCAAATTCTTTCTTTAAGCAATTAACAGCTTTTTGGAGTTCTTCAGGAGTTTCAATAATATTTAAATCATCAACATAAACTGCAATTATGACAAACTCATTTTTAGATTTTTTTATAAAGATACATAGAGAAATTGGGTCATTTCTATACCCTTCTTGCAACAGGTATTCACTAAGGCGATTATACCACATACGTCCAGATTATTTTAAGCCATAAAGTGATTTATTTAATTTGATTGAGTAGTCTACACGAGAATTGGAATTGTATACTTCAGGCAACTTAAATCCTTCAGGGAGTTTCATATAGATATCACTATCAAGTGAGCCATACAAATAGGCTATAACAACATCCATTAGACGCAAATCGAGCTTTTCACTTACTGTTAGACTAATTAAATATCAAAAAGTAGTTGCATCCACCACAAGTGAGTATGTTTCCTTAAAATCAATTTTGAGTCTTTGCAAAAAACCTTGAGCAACAAGTCTTGCCTTATATCTCATAATTTCATTATTTTCATTTCATTTTTGCACAAAGACCTATTTGTATCAAACTGGTTTTACATCTTTAGGTGTATGGACTATAGGTCCAAAAAGTTTTCGCTTTTGAAGCGATTTTAACTCTGTTTCAATTGCGTCTTTCCATTTTGGCCAATCATTTCTTTGTCTGTATTCCTAAACAGACTTTAGTTTATGATCCTCATTATCATTTAAAATATCGTGCGCTTTATTATATGCAAAATTATTGTCAACGTTGACATTTTGTCGGTTCCATCGTATTCTATTCATAACATAATTAATTGAAATCTCTTTATTTTTAAAAATTTCAGGTACCTGAGTTTCTTCTAAAACTAAAACATTAATTATGTCTTGAAACTCTTCTGGAGTTGTTAAATCCTCGATTTGACCATCTGATTCTTAGCTCCTTTTCTTTTTTGAGGATTTTTATCTTTGGAACCAACGAGCCTACCACGATTCATTCGGGTCTCAAGTTATTTGTAATGATGAATTATCCGATAGGGACATCAATTTTAACTGGAGCATTAGCAGCTGGTATATGTGATTTAGTATTTCTTTTTTAGTCAGTAAATGCGTCTGGCAATTGGTTGGCTAAATTTTGCAAATAAATTATCTTTTGAACTTCGAGTTCACATTGTTTTGTACGAGGATCAAAATGAGTTAGTGATAATTCATGCCAACTAATTTTTCTTTTCAGCTGTTTATTTTCTCCCCCTAATGTTGGGAAAACTGATTCATCAAAATGACAATCAGCAAACCGAGCTATGAATAGATCTTCTGTTAATGGTTCAAGATACTTTATTATAGAAGGAGATTCATATCCAACATATATTCCCAACCTTCTTTGAGGACTCATTTTAGTGCGTTGTGGTGGGGCAATAGAGACATATACCGCACATCCAAAAATTCTTAGATGGAAAATATTTGGTTCCTAACCAAAAACTATTTGTAATAGGGAGTGTTTATAATAACTTGTTAGCCTTATGCGAATTAATGACATTCAAACGTTTAATAAATGATTCTACAAGACCATTTTGTGTATGAATATGTGCTACAGGATGTTCAATATCAATCCCAATAGACATACAATACTCATTGAATGTTTGGAAAGTGAATTCACCAGCATTATTAAGACGTATTTTCTTAATTGGAAAATCAGAAAAATGTGCTCGTAATCTAATCAATTGTGCAAGTAATCTTGCAAACATCAGGTTACGAGATGATAACAAGTACACATATGACCATTTAGTTGATGCATCAATTAAAATCATAAAATACCTAAATGGTACATAGGGTGGGTGTATTGGCCCACAAATATCTCCTTATATTCTTTTTAAAAATGTGAGGGATTCACCCATAACTTTGACTAGTGATGGTCGAATAATCAATTTTCCTTGGGAGCAAGCGGAACAAGAAAAATTATTTGATTGAAGAATCTACTGGCTCTTCAATGAATGTCCACTTGAATGTTTAATTATTTTTCGCGTCATAATTGATTCGAGATAGCCTAACCGGTCATGCCAAATAACAAAGTTATTATGATTTGCAAACTTCTGGTTTGCAATAGCATATATTTCAATTGTATTTATATATGTATAGGACAATCCAAAGGAAAATGTAGGTAACTTTTCCAATATGCATTTGTTACCTAAGATTGTACTTGTAATATGAAGATATTCAATATTTCCTTCATTTGTTATCTCAATGTAGTATCCATTTCGACGGATATCCTTGAAACTTAGTAAGTTTCTAAGGGATTTGGAAGAGTATAAAGCTATGTCAATATGCAGTTTTGTTCCTCCAAGTAACATTATACTAACCCTTCCAGAGCCTTCAATTAACATTGTACTACCAGATATAGTACTAGCATTAGCTTCTTGCATTACTAATTAGGAAAAATATTTTTTATTTTGAGAATTGTGTGATTTGTGCCACTATCAACGAGACATATCTCTTTATTAGTGATGTTGGTATCAATAGAGAAAACCTTCATTCTTGATTGAAAAATAAAATAAGAATAGTTAATATGAGGAAATAGTATATAAAATAAAATAACAACTTTAAAGAATGAATTGTACTGAAAAAAATAAAACTCTAAAATTTAATGTCATAGAAATTGTACAAATAACTTATTTTTGAAGAATACCATCACCAATTAAATGATCAATTTTTTATCAGGATGAACAAAGAAATCTGTAACATCTAAATGAGTTGCGTCAATATAGCCATCATTGGGACTATCTTCCTCAAATAAATTGGTCTCTATCTTTTTCTCTTTAATAATAAAAACATGTAAATTTATGATAGGCTTTACTGGGTTAAAGAAACTACATGAAAATAGAAGAGATAAAAACATATATTAATTGATTAAAAAGAAACTACATGAAGAACTATATACTGGGTTATTAAAAAACATCATTTAATAGAATAGATAAAATATATTTGTTACACTTAAACCATTGTCCTTCAAGGACATATAATTTGGTACAGTCCTTCAGGGACATATAGGTGGAGTCATTCAGAGACATAATTGTACATAAATTAATGTAATCCTTCAGGGACATATAATTACACATAAATTAATGCAGTCCTTCAGAGATATTTAGTTTGGTGCAGTTTTTCGGAGACATATAATTAGACATAAATTAATGCAGTACATTAGGGACATATAATTTGAAGCAGGAGGAAGAGAGATTTAAATAAAAAAAATTGTATATAAATTGATATGGTCCAAAAAGAATAAAATAAATCAATAGCAATATAATTGTACTTAAAGATTACTAACCTTAAAGCAGGAGGTAGAGCGTCATGCTGATAACGTGTTATGAAATAATTTAAAAGTAGAGAGAGAGAAGTAAGAGAGAAACAAGAGAGTGAACTGTTCTTTCCATTCATGTATGATGATGTATTTATACAAGTAAATGAGAGTCTTAATAGTAATATACAGTTGTAGAATAACTCTCTAGTGATAATTATACTTTTAAATAATTATTAAAAATAATATCTTAAATCAAAATATCGAGATGATAAACATTTACATAAAATATTCATAACAAATATAAAATTTTGTGAAACAATAACTTATTATATACTTTCAAGCTAATCTAACGTAGGCATATCAAATGAGGCCCTCATTATATAGGATTTTAATAGTTTCTTCGCCAAGAAAAAAGGGATTTTACACATAATTAAAAGATTATGAAATATATAATTAATAAATAAAATCTCACAAATGGAAGTGCACGAAACAGCCCTGGACCATGGTTCCACGCGAAATCTACCCCTTCCTTTTCTCCAGCGAACCCTGGTAAGTTGCCCTCGAGCTCAGCTTTCCCTTCAAACCCAACTCCTTGACTCAGTTCTAACTTGGTTCCTCAAGCCATGCAAGTCCTCTCGAATGCTCGCCGACTCTCCATGGCATTGCAATCTCCGATTTTTCTCAACTCCTACAATTTCCTTTCATCTGACGTTCGGAGTATTGAGGCTCCTCACTTTGCTATTCCATGGGGGAACGCGAGCAGCTTCTCTTCACAGACCCATGGGTTCTCAGGTGACGTCGATGTCTTATGGTTTCTTCGGTTTGTGTTCATTGATACATTCCTCACTTCATTTGGTTTGTCGAAAGCGATAATTTATGGGAATGGTGATTAGTCATAGGCACTGATGTCCCATCGTTTTGCTAGTGTATTTTGAAAATGGCCAAAACCTAAGTTAAAATTTTTACTTCTCTCGTTGAAGTGGGAGCATTTTGTTCTCTGCTTCAGTTTGTCATAACTTGGATAATTTGAGTTCGTTTCATATGTAGTTTTGAAGTATGACCCCTAAGTTCTCATTGATTTGAGTTGAGTATTAATTGAGTGATTTAAAGATATGAGGCCGTGGAATTACACAGGGATGACTCGACATAATTATTGGCAAGTAACAACAGAATCAGAGCATGTGCCTTTCTGGATGTCAAAGGCATTTTATACATCAAAAGCGAATACTTTTGAAGGGAGTCCGACAGGTTTTTGGTTTACTTTATATAATTCCGTTTGAGAGTTTATTTGCATTTTCATTTTGAGATGTTTGATTTGTTGTATGGAATGCAGAGGCCGTGAAGGGACTGTATGATAAAATGCTCGAATCTGTAAATGTTAAAAGATCAATGCCTCCAAATGCTTGGTTGTGGTCAATGATTGAAAAGTGTGGAAACCATGACGATATTAGACTTCTGTTTGACATTTTGCAGAACCTCCGCAGATTCGTTAGTTTCTATTTTTTTTCCTTAGCTGTTTCTGTTTCAAATTTAATTATTATTTCTTCTCTTTGTTATAGTGATACTTTGTAATCTGTTTTGGAAGCAGAGGCTGTCAAATCTTCGCATTCATGCAAATTTTAATGACAATCTTTCTCGAGAAGTTTCTAGAGCATGTGCTCGTTTAGGAGCCCTTGATTTTGGTGGGAATACTAAATTTGTTTTTATTCTTCAACTCAGAGTTATTGCATGAGCTTTCTTTTGTTCTGCTAAATATGCTTTCTCACCTTCACTGGTTAATTAGCTATCTGTTGGATAAACTTTCTCTTAAGAATACATGTTGATTTGTTATGAATATGAAATTTGCATGGTACGTGATCCTGCCTTGAACTTCTAAATAACTTTTCTAAAACGTGCATGCAGGAAAGAAGACCTTGTGGAAGCATAATGTACATGGATTGACCCCAAGTGTTGCCTCTGCACACCATTTGCTGGTATTGTTTAGATACTAAAATTCTAGTTGCTTTAATTCTATCTCAGATTTGCAATGAGTAATTTACTGGCAGTTGACTGCAGTCATATGCTAAGAATCACAATGATACTAAACTGCTGGCGGAAGTTATGAAACTTCTAAAGAAGAATGACTTACCATTGCAACCGGGCACAGCAGATATAGTTTTCAGGTATATTGAAATTGTGACATTTTCATGCTTTTGTTTTTCTGTGTAAGAGTTCCCATTTTAAAGAACAGTCTGTAAAATTTGAACTGAGATTTCACCTCCAAAACGAGTGACGAATGTTTCATCTATATAATTATTTACTGAGTTACTGGCTAGCATTAAATTATTTATATACTGGTAGGTTCCTAATCCTAGATAACTAAATATTTGTTGTATGGAGGCAACTTAGCTTCTATCTCTGTATAAGCATATAATGAAGTTGGTTTGCATCGTAATTGGAGCTTGCAAACGCATGGCTACATTATAGCATGTCTTTGAGTGTCAAAACCTTTGTAGTCTTTGAAGCTGAAAATATAACACTCTTGTCTGGATGAATTTTACTGTGAAAGCAAATCAGGATAATAAAGGAAAATCTTAACATTTTCTTGTTTTGTAATCCTATGTCTGTCAATTTGTTTTATCTTAAACTATCATGAATAAAAAAAAAATTAAACAAGAAAAAAAAGAAAGGTAAAATGGACTGATTTTCAGTATTGTCTAATGTGAAAGAGTAGGTGGGGCAAAATTAAATAACCATTTGTCATTTGGTCTATTTGTACTTTGCCCTTGCAGTTTTAAGGGTGACACTTTGCCTCCTTGTGGTTTGCTGTTAGCAGATTGCTGCTTTGAGCTGTTTTACATTAAATATGGGTCAAACCACAAGGGGGCATAGTGCCTACTTAGTAGGCTACCCACTTGACTCAAATAAAGCAACTCAAAAAACCTTAATTTGGGCTTAAAATTAAAGGCTCAAATAAAATTGGGTTTATGTGCTTGGGCTGAGATTGAACTTTGTGAAAAAGTTGAGCCTAAGCTTGACCTTGGTCCATATATAAAATTTAGATTAATTATTTTTATTTTACTTTATTTGTATGAATTCAATTTATTTATTTATTTATTTATTTTTGGTTTGAATGGTGTGACGGCTACTAGGTTGAAGATGTGTTGTCGTCAACTGGTGGGTTGGGTTTATACTAGTTGTAATACTTATATTACACTTGTACTTAACCTAATCTGTCAGTATAAATAAACACGCTGGAAACTTGACTATAAACTTCAATGATTCCCGTTCAAATGTTTCTCACTCTTAGTCTCTATCCACTTTCTGCATGCTATCAGGGTATCTGGGTCTGAACAAATGATAGCCATTCTTTAGGATTTCAACAGAAAAAAAAGTTAAAAAAAGAGGAAAGGGCGTTTTGCTCAGAATCCTTGTCTGATCCCATTTGAAGCATTCATGTGTGACTAGAAGTCACATGGAAAAGGCGACACAGTGAGTTGTGCTTACTGCATGCAGGAAGGTAGGTGACCGAGGAAGTTTCGGTTTGAGGTAGCTCACAATAGTGTGATGGCTACTAGATTGATGATGTGTTGTCACCAACTGGTGGGTTGGATTTACACTAGTTGTAATACTTATATTACATTTTACTTAACCTAATTTGTCAGTATAAATAAACACACTGGAAACTTGACTATAAACATTAATGATTCCCATTCAAATGCTTCTCACTCTTATTCTCTATCCACTTTCTGCATGCTATCAGGGCATCTGGGTCTGAACGAATGATAGCCATTCTCTAGGATTTCAACAGGAAAAAAAGAGAGCTTGAAATCCATGTATGAGCCCATTTGAAGCATTCATATGTGACTAGAAGTTGCATGGAAAAGGCGACCCAGTAAGTTGTGCTTACTGCATGCAGGAAGGTACGTGACCCAGGAAGTTTCAGTTTGAGGTAGCTGAAAATGGGAAGGGTGCCTTTTGGATCTTTATGTTTTTTGGGAGGTGCAATAGTTTTGTGAAAACTCTGCCTATATTCGTATAGCCGGTCCCAAGCCCGGATAAAAGAGGAGGGTTGTGTTAGGCGTGCGACAGCCAACGTAAAACTTTGTCGTAACCGCATGAACATGGATAAACAAAGCAATAGTGTTAAAGCTAGGTCGTTGCCCAGAAGCAACGCGCTGTATGGCTCGAGTGCAGTGTCAAAAGAGCAAGGGCCGCTGCATCGGCGCCCGGATGCAGTGAAAAATAAGCAAGGGTTCCCACACTTTAATGAACGGGTGTGGGCAAAGAAGTTAGTTCATGAGGGTAGGATCCGTTTTGGAACTTGGAATGTAGGCACACTTACAGGAAAATCAATGGAAATAGTTGATACCATGATTAGGAGAAGGATCAATATCATGTGTCTACAAGAGACTAAGTGGGTAGGAGAGAAGGCAAAAGAATTAGATTCTTCAGGTTTTAAGCTTTGGTACACCGGCAAGACAAGAACTAGTAATGGTGTAGGTATAATAGTTGATAAGGAGTGGAGAAACAATGTAGTAGATGTGAAAAGATTAGGAGATAGGATTATAGCTTTAAAAATTGTAGTTGAGCGGGATATTTTTAATGTTTTTAGTGTTTATGCACCCCAAGTTGGATTAGAGGAGCATCACAAGAGAACTTTTTGGGAGGATCTAGAAGGTTTGATTCAAGAAATACCTCTGGGAGAAAAGATTTTCCTAGGAGGGGATTTGAATGGTCATGTAGGGAGGGAATCGAAAGGATACGAGGGTATACATGGAGGTTTTGGATTAGGAGATGCAAATGAAGAGGGTAAAACTATCTTGGATTTTTCTTTAGCCTATAATTTTACCATAGCAAATACTTGCTTTAGAAAGCGGATAGAACATCTTATCACATACAAGAGTGGAGGAGCAAACTCTCAAATAGATTTTTTCTTGGTAAGGAAATCAGATAGAAAGTTCTGCACAAATTGTAAAGTCATACCCGGTGAGAGCTTGGCTACTCAACACAGGGTTCTAATTTTGGACGTACGAGTTATGAGAAGAGTAGAAAGAAAGAGTAAGAAAACAATCCCTAGAATTAGGTGGTGGTCTTTGAAGAATGAACAACAAAGGAATTTTCAAAGAAAAGTGGAGGAAGAGAGGCTTTGGGAGGTCCAAGGAAATGCTAATGATATGTGGGACGAGATGGCCAAAGGGATAAGGAATATAGCAAGAGAGATACTTGGAGAATCAAGAGGCGTTGGACCTAAGGGTAAAGAATCTTGGTGGTGGAATGCGGAGGTGCAAGATAAGATTAAGGTTAAGCGAGAGTGTTATAAGGAGTGGCACTTATGTAAAGATAATGCAAATTGGGATAAATATAAAGTGGCTAAGAAAGACGCTAAGAAGGCTGTGAGTGAAGCAAGAACTAAAGCTTTTGAGGGGTTATATCAATCTTTAGGAACTAAGGAGGGAGAAAGAAAAATTTACAAGCTTGCGAAGGGTAGGGAAAGAAAGACAAGGGACCTAGATCAAGTGAAATGTATTAAAGATGAAGAGGGTAATGTTTTGGTAAGGGAGCATGATATCCACGCACGATGGAGGAGTTACTTTCAAGGACTTTTTAACGAAGGGCATGAGTTGACCTGTAACTCTGACAGACTTAATATTGCAGAAGAGGATCGTAATTATACTTTTTATCGTAGAATCCAAGAGTTTGAAGTAGAGAGGGCTTTGAAGAGAATGGATAATGGCAAAGCAGTAGGACCTGACAATATACCTATTGAGGTGTGGAAAAGTTTAGGAAGGAAGGGTATAAGTTGGCTCACTAAGTTGTTTAATGTGATAATGAAATCTAAGAAAATGCCGGATGAATGGAGGAGAAGTACTTTAATCCCTATATATAAAAATAAAGGAGACATACAGAATTGTTCCAATTATCGGGGGATTAAACTCATGAGCCACACTATGAAGCTATGGGAGAAGATTATTGAGCAAAGATTAAGACAAGAGACTCAAGTTACAGAGAACCAGTTTGGATTTATGCCAGGAAGGTCAACTATGGAAGCAATTTATTTACTACGGAGATTGATGGAAAGGTATCAAAGTAGGCAGAAAGATTTGCATATGGTTTTTATTGATTTGGAAAAAGCATATGACAGAGTGTTAAGAGAGATTCTATGGAAGGCTTTAGAAAAGAAAGGAGTGCGTATTGCGTATATTCGAGCAATCAAAGACATGTACGACAGGATAACGACTTGCGTGAGAACACAAAATGGGGATACAAAGGATTTTCCCACAACTATTGGACTACATCAAGGGTCTTCTTTGAGTCCGTATCTTTTTAATTTGATTTTGGACGCAGTTACTGAACATATACAAGAGTTGGGGCCTCAGTGCATGATTTTTGCAGATGATATAGTCTTAGTTGGTGAATCGAAAGAGGAAATAAATTTGAAACTAGAGTCATGGAGACAAGCTTTAGAAACACATGGTTTTCGGATAAGTAGAAATAAAACAGAATATATGGAATGTATTTTTAGTAAGAGACGAACAAATACGAATGTAGACGTGAAACTTGGAGACTATATATTAAAACAAGTTACAAGTTTTAAATATCTTGGGTCTATTATACAAAATGACGGCGAAGTAAAGGAGGACGTAAATCATAGGATTCAAGCTGGATGGATGAAATGGAGGAAAGCTTCGAGTGTCATTTGTGATAAAAAAGTGCCGCTCAAAGTTAAAGGAAAATTCTACCGTACGGCTATAAGACCTGCTATATTATATGGTACTGAATGTTGGGCGATTAAAAGACAACATGAAGATAAACTTAACGTTGCAGAGATGAGAATGTTGCGCTGGATGTGTGGACACACCAGAAGAGATATGATTAGAAATGAGTGCATTAGAGAGAAGGTTGGGATAGCACCTATTGTGGAGAAGATGGTTGAATCTCGCTTAAGGTGGTTTGGCCATGTGTGGAGAAGACCTGCAGAAGCACCAGTGAGAAGAGTAGATCGGATGGAGAATAGTCCAATAATTAGAGGCAGAGGGAGGCCAAAGAAAACAATAAGTGAAACTATTAAAAATGATTTAATAGTTAATAACTTATCTATTGATCTCATCCATGATAGGCCACTATGGCGCCGTTTGATCCATGTAGCCGACCCCACCTAGTGGGAAAAGGCTTAGTTGTTGTTGTTGTTGTTGCAATAGTTTTGTGAAAGCATATTTATGCTCTAGGAAGTTGCTATTTGGCCTAGGAAAGGGTGATTTGGTCATTATATAGTGATTTGTGGTCAGGGTAGTTATCATTAAGCCCTTTGCTGGTGCCTAGGTGGATGTGTTATCATCCATGATATGGTTGATAAATCTAGTAAAGTGTCAATGACGTCATCTAAGATAATAATGATGGGAGGAAGTGAGAGAATAGAGGTGACTGAAATTCTATACAACATGAATATTACTGATTGTAGGTTGACCAGAAGGAATTATATTAAGGGGAAACAAACTATTAGATGATATTTGTCTAGTATTGACAAGGTGATCATCCAACAGATGTCTCACCTTCTCCAAGGTAGCAAGAAAGAAGTGGTTGTGGAGGATGATAGAATTTTCAACTAGATTCAAAATACTTTGAATCTTGCCTTAGATTATGTCACTTGGCATTGTAATATTGTCAAGGAATTGTGGACCATCCGGATTTCACGTACGGGAGTTAACAAGTCTTGCCTTATGCTGATGAACTGTTATTGAACATATGGAAGGGATGAACCTTGTTTGAATATTATATAGAAGTGAGTGTGTGAAGAAATGCAAGATGTGTTTTGAATAATTGTAGGTATTAAGAAATTGCAAGAACAACAAGAATAGATAGTGGTATAGTACTTCCTTGTTGGCTTAGGTTCATCTTGGGTTAAAAATATGAGATTGCTTGCACATAATTGCTTATTGGGAGCAAAATTCCAAGTTCTATTACTATGTAATATGTATTTTAGACTACTTTGGGTTTCCAAAGACACCATTAAAGGAGTTTCCAATGCACATAAGACTAAATAATCTAGCATTGGTTGGTAAAGTTAGAGACAAAGGGGGAGAAGGAAGAATCGACACCTCAGAAGGCCGAGTTGGAGGATGGTCCTTAGACTTGCTATTACAACAATAACAATAACAACAACAACAACAACAAAAACTACTACTACTAAGACTTTTTCCACTAGGTGAAGTCGGTTACATGAATTAAACGACACTACAGTGGCCTATTATGAATGAAATCAATAAGGGTAGTGATGTAGGACGACCTATGGGGAAGGAAAAGGGGAAGAAATAGAGACAAAAGGTAGAGAGAAAGAGAGAGGGAGACAGAATTGATAATTCTTATCAATTCACCAAACTTGAAAACAAAGTCTACAACTAGGCTGTATATAAAGGAGAATAAAAGTACATGCATAAAACAAAAATGGGAAACTACAATAATAAACGATCCCTAGCACTAAGCTTTCCTAAAATAAAAGGAAACAATACTAGGTAAAAGGAAATAATATAAAAAGAAACCCTATGGTAAATATTCTTTTTGCTTCTAACATAGGTTTTCCATTCTTTATTGGGAGCATCATTGATTCCCCTTTATTGCAAAGAACTCTTCTTTGGAGAGATTTTGACAATACAATTCAAGAAGCTTAGGATCAATCTTCAAGAATTCTTGCTTCGTGGTCCATGTAGCATTTGATTAAGGGCAATATTGCTAATGAACAAGGTATTGGTATAAACTTTTAAGGACCTTGGGGAGTAAAGATAATGTGATCATCTAGCATAGCATCGATCATTTCCATTGGTGGAGACACTAGAGGAAGTGTCCACACAAATGCATGGTGTGGAAGGGTACCTGCAACATCATTTGAAAGCAGAGGGGGAGTCTCAAAGGTCCCTTGGTAAGGAAAAAAATATTATATATTGAAAATAGGACTAATAGCCATATTAGAAGGTAAATCTAGTAAGTAAGCATTAGGTCTTAGTTTCTTTAGGATGTGAAAAGGTCTAGTGGCATGTGTATGCAATTTCTTGATGGCATATTTAGGGTAACAAGATGGTCGGATACGAATCATAACATTGTCACCTTCATTAAAAATTTGAAAATGAAGGTGCACATTGGCAGTAAGTTTATATTGCTCATTACCTCATGCAAGTTTTCACCCGATCTCGGCATTCAAGTCATGGATATGCTAAGCAAAAGACTCTGCAGGCTTAGAAGAAAAAGATGCCAATGGTAAAAGTTCCAAGTCAGTGGGTTGATGTGGGGACAGACCATGGACAATTTTAGAAGGTGTTGGCCCCCAGTAAGGGAAACATATGTCAAAAGAAACAAGGGTAAGAAGACTGAGCCTGATCCAAAGGAGCAGGGGATACGGGTATATTCCACGAGGGGAAGAGGGTTGGCAAAGGGAATAGGAGAGAAGGTTATAACTAATTCCAAGTTGGCAGAAGGAGGGGAATATATACTGGCTGAATGAGAATTGTGAGGTGGATTCCCGGGAGAGAGCTTGACCTCTTGAATGTCAGGCCAAATCACTACACTATCCTTTTTGTTAATTCTGCTTTTGTTTTCTTCTGCCTTACCTTAGTTTGCATTATGTTTCCATTAATATTACTTCAGCATTTGTCTCATTGTCTCTGTTGAGTATTTTTTTGCATTTATGAAATTGATATAAGCTAGAGGATCCTATCAGTTTGGTATCAAAGCGGTGAGACCAAGGCATGGTGAATACCTGGATGGAGGGAAGAATGGACAGTGTGGAGCGAGATTTGGTGGTGGTTAAGGAGGATATCACTCACTTAAAGGAATGGGTGATGAAAATTAAAAATGCAGTTGGACGTATCGATAGACAAATCGAGGAGGAAGGAGGCCATGGCCGACCATCATAATCGGGGACCAACGCAAGAGTAGGATCGGCCGGGGGTGAAGGATCCAGTAGAGAGAAGGAGCTAAGCAAACACCGTAAGCTGGAATTACCAGTATTCACGGAGGAAGAGCCGATTGGGTGGATGTTTAGGGTAGAACGATATTTTGCGATCAACAGAATTTCGAAAGAAGAAAAAATGGAGGCAGTGGCTGTTTGCATGGAAGGAAGGAAGGGTGTTGAATTGGTTCTAATGGTTGGAGGCAAGGAATCCTGTGCAAAATTGGGAGAATTCAAGAGGGAGCTTAACCGACAGTTCCACCACTCTCAACAAGGCAACGAATATGAAATTCTAATGGCTCTGCGGCAAGAAAACACTGTGAAAGAGTATAGGGAGCAGTTTGAGCTCCTGTCTGCACCATTGAACAACGTACCAGAGGAGATGCTTATTGGGGCATTTCAGAATGGACTCAAGGAAGATATCTGGGCTGAACTAAGCATGCAGAAAGCCTAATCCCTTTTGGAGGTAATGGACTTGGCCCAGAAGATTGAAGAAAGGAATGAAGTGTTGGAGAGGAGAAGGGAAGACCGAAGTGGGAAATGGTCCAAGCCCATACAAGCTTCCAGATGGGTAAGCCAGTATACTCGGCCCAGCCCTAGTAAAACAATGGGACTACCTGGTTTAACCAGAAACAACTTGAGTAGTGGGACTGTACGAGTTTCAGAAAATTCTATGAACCAAGAGAGACAGAGCTCCACAATCACGATGACCGGCAATTGAGGGAGGTTTCAGAGGATGTCCGAGGAGGAGTATAACCGGAAGAGAGAGCATGGTCTCTGTTTCAGAAGCGACGAGAAGTTCGGGCCTAATCACAGATGTAAAAACAAGTAGTTCAACGTTGTGATCTTATCCACTGTTACAAACAAAGGCGAGGAAGAGTATCCATATGAACTCGGAATAAAGGTGACGGAGGGGGAGCAGTAAATGGCAGATTTGATGGCCCTATCATTGAATTCCATAGTAGGAATAATCGGAGGCAGAACCATGAAGCTGAGGGAAAGTTGGGTGAACGAGAAATACTCGTAATGGTGGACAGCGGGGCTTCACATAATTTTATTTCAACCACTTTAGTCGAGCAACTCTCATTATCGGTGGAAAGAACCAACCAATACGAGGTAACTGTGGGGGATGGGTACAAGATTCATGGACAAGGAGTGTGCCGGGAGTTAGCTCTGGAATTGCAGAACATACAAATATGCTAAGATTACTACCTCTTTAACTTGGGAGGAGTGGACATTATATTGGGGGTGGAATTGTTAGAGTCATTGGGAGAGGTGAAGGTAAATTGGAAGTTGCTGACTATAAAGTTTAAGGTGGGAAACATAGTAGTATGCTTACAAGGGGATCTGGCTCTGTCCAAAACAATAGCCTCTTTGAAAACAATGTGTGTGCCATCAAGAAGGGAGGAGAAGGTTTCTTGATTGAAGTAGGAGAATCTGGTCATCAGGAACAGCTGGAAGCAATTCAAGATCAGGCAATCCAGGAGCTGTTAACGGAGTATGCCTTAGTCTGTGGTCCTTTAGAGGGATTACCTCTGGTCAGAAATCGAGACCATGCTATACTAATCAAGGATGGGGAACAACCCCCAAACATCTAGCCTTATCTGTACGTGCATTCACAGAAAGCAGAAATTGAACGCCTAGTTAAGGAGATGTTAGTAGCCAAAATTATACGCCCTAGCAGTAGTCCATACTCCAGTTTGGTGCTATTGGTGCGTAAGAAGGACAATAACTGGAGGTTCTGTGTTGACTACAGAGCCTTGAATAAGATCACCGTCCCTGACAAGTTTCCCATCCCGACCATTGATGAACTCCTGGATGAGTTGGGAGCTGCGAATTCTCCAAATTGGACCTAAAATCTGGCTATCACCAGATTCACATAAAGGCAGGGGATGAAGCTAAGACAGCCTTCCGTACCCATGAAGGGCACTACGAGTTCATGGTCATGCTATTTGGGATGACAAATGCTCCTTCCACGTTTCAATTTCTGATGAATGATGTCTTCAAGGAATGCCTCAAAAAATTCATATTGGTCTTCTTCGATGACATCCTCATCTACAGTTCGAACATGCACACCCATCTCTATCATCTTCGAACAGCTTTGGAAATTTTACAGAAGTACCAGCTCGTGATTAACATCAAGAAGTGTGTCTTTGGAAAAGATAAACTGGAGTATTTGGGTCACATAATTTCATCAGAAGGAGTACAAGCTGATCCGAGCAAGATAGACAGCATGGTGAAATGACCTACACCAAAGGACCTTAAAGCATTGTGGGAGTTTCTGGGACTCATCGACTATTACCGTAAGTTCGTTAAGGACTATGGTAAGATAGTCGCTCCATTGACAACACTCTTAAGGAAGGATGCTTTTCAATGGGATGAAGCCTCTCAAGCCACCTTTGAATCACTGAAGAGAGCAATGACCACGGTACCAGTATTAACCATGCTAAATTTTTGCCAACCCTTTGACCTAGAAACGGATGCCTCTAGGGTTGGCCTAGGGGCAATATTGATGTAAAATAGAAGACCCATTGCCTATTTTAGTCACGTATTGTCAAGCAGGGCTCGACAATCCTCAGTGTACGAAAGGGAACTCATGGCCATTGTGTTGGCAGTTAAGAAATGGTGGCATTATCTGATGGGCCATAGATTCATCATTCGAACAGACCAGAAAGCTCTCAAGTTTTTGTTGGAGCAGAGAACACTAGAACCGAACCAACAGAAGTGGGTGTCAAAGCTATTGGGATACCAATTTGAAATTCAATACAAGCCAGGGGTGGAGAATAAAGTTGCGGATGCCCTGTCTAGAAGAGATGATACTCTGGAACTAAGTGCATTCTCACTTTGGCAGTATGAAGGAGTTGAGGATTGGGATAAGGAGATACAGAATGATGAGAAATTGACTAAGATTAAGCAACAGATACTCATGGGGCAGAACACACCAGAGGGATACAGTCTCAGAAATGGGAGTCTAACTTACCGTAATCGCTTGGTGATTCCCAAACTATCAAGCAGAATACTAAGATTAATCATGGAATTCTATTCTTCTCCATTCGGTGGTCATTCTGGATATTTACGCATCTACAAAAGGTTTGCTGAAAATGTATACTGAGAAGGCGTGCAAAGGGACGTTTAGGAATTTGTTATGAGATGTGAGGTTTGCCAGCGGAATAAGTGTCAGGCCATGAGTCCAGCAGGGGTGATCCAACCTATACCAATTCCTCAGCAAGTGTGAGAAGACATCATCATGGACTTTATTATCCACTTGCCTAAATCTCACGGTCTCGACACCATTATGGTGGTGGTTGATAGACTGAATAAGTATGCCCATTTTATTACCCTTGCTCACCCTTTTTCGGCACAAGAAGTGGTTGCAGAATTCATCAAAGGAATTATATGGTTGCATGGCTTTCCAAGATCCATTGTATCAGACCGTGATCGTAATTTCATCAGCCAATTCTGGAAAGAAATCTTTAAACAAGCTGGTACCACCCTTAGTTTCAGTTCGGGGTACCATCCTGAGACCGATGGACAGACCAACGTAGTCAACAGGACATTGGAGACATATCTTCGTTGTTTTGTGGGTGATAAACCCAAGCAATGGAGCCACTGGGTAAGCTGGGCAGAGTACTAGTATAATACGTCATACCACTCTTTAGCAGGAATGACTCCTTTCAAAACTGTATATGGGAGGGACCCGCCTACTCTTTTAAAATTGATTGATTATTCCTCACCAGTAGAAAAGGTCAATGAGCAAATCAAAAGGCGTAATCAAGTGTTACAGGAATTGAAGTCACACCTGGAGATGGCACAAGAGAGGATGAGAGCTCGAGTTAATCAACGCAGGAGAGAAGTCCATCTTGAGGTCGGGGATTGGGTGTTCCTGAAGATCAGGCCATATAAATTACGGGCTCTGTCTAAAAGGGCTAATGAGAAACTTAGTCCTAGATTTTATGGCCCATATCGGGTGATAGCCAAATATGGGGAGGTGGCTTACCGGTTGGAATTACCGACCGCATCACGGGTCCACCCTGTATTCCATGTGTCACAACTGAAGAAAAGTGTACAACCCCTAGCAGTAACTCAGGAAATACCCTCATTCTTAACGGAAGAGCTAGAGTTACAAGTACAGCCTGAGACAGTTTTGCAAATTAGGAAGCTCATCAATGGTGAAATGGAGGTCCTCATTAAATGGATAGGTTTTTCTGATTGTGAGAGTACTTGGGAGAATTATGACACCATTACCCTACAATTTCCTCAGTTCCACTTTGAGGACAAGGTGCAGCTCGTTGGGGAGGGTAATGTTGGGCTCCCAGTAAGGAAAACATATGTCAAAAGAAATAAGGGTAAGAAGATTGAGCCCGATCCAAAGGAGCAGGGGATACGGGTATATTCTAGGAGGGGAAGAGGGTTGGAAAAGGGAATAGGAGAGGAGGTTATAACTAACTCCAACTTGGCAGAGGGAGGGGAATGTATACTAGCTGAATGAGGATTGTGAGGTGTGGAGAATTTTGTCAAAGGGATTCCCGGGAGAGAGCTTGACCTCTCGAATGTCAGGCCAGATCACTACACTATCCTTTCTATTAATTCTGCTTTCGTTTTCTTCTGCTTTACTTTAGTCTGCGTTCCTGATAGCTATTGTCTCTGCTGATTGAATGTTTCCATTAATATTACTTCAGCATTTGTCTCATTGTCTCTGTTGAGTAGTTTTTTTGCATTTTTGAAATTGATATAAGTTAGAGGGTCCTATCAGAAGGACTCTGTCTAGTGGACTTGTTGACATAATTATTGTACACAAATTCCGTTGTAGGCAAAATGAGGTCCCAATTTCCTAGCTTTGGTCTTGTTAACTTCAACTGAGTGTCAGATTTTGTTACTCATCAGCAAAATTGCAGTAAATGGAAAGGAGCAGAATAGGAAGAAGGGAAGAAGAAGAGAGGGATTGAATTGTTTCTGTATTCAATTCATAAGTAGAATGTACAAGTTCTGCTCTTTATATAGAGCTAGCCGTTATGCAACTGCTTAACTACCTTCTGTAACTTCTATCACTGCTAACTTTAGAAACTGCACTAACTGAACCTAACACAACCTATCACCTTACATGCCCCTTCAAATGTAGGAGTGTTGAATCTGCAACCTTGGGTTTGGATCTTAATGCTAAAAATTGGTTGATAGGTAATGGTTTGGTCAAAATGTCAACAAGTTGATTTTGAGATGAAACGTGCAGAACTACAGTTAGCTTCTGGATGACTTTTTCTCTGACAGAATAATTCCAGTTCAAGGTGTTTTGTCCTTGAATGCAATACTAGATTAACAATTAGCAGAACTAATCAAAGGTTGTCTCAATAATTTTTGGGAGTATTAATTGAGGCTTTGAGTTCCTACAGTGGAGACTGAACCCATATAACTTCAAAAATCAAATTGGCAAGACTTCTGTATTCAGCTTCTGTTGAAGACCTAGAAATTGCAGACTATCTTTGGTGACAAGGAGATGAGATTGTTGCCAAATAATTCACAAGCACCAGAGGCGCTCTTTCTGTCATCAAGGTCATTAGCTCAATCAGCATCACAGAAGGCAGTGATCTCCAGGGAAGAGGGCTTAATGAACTTCAGGCCAAGTGATAAAGTTGCAGCCAAGTATCTTAGTATTCTTTTAACAGCTGCCCCATGTTTTTCCATGGGGTTTTGCATGAACTGAAGACCCTATTTACTGCATATGATATCTCTAGATGAGTAATTGTGCAATACTAGCAAGCTTCAACAATACTTCTATAGAGTGATGTATTTCCCAAGGGTTTTGACCTTGCAGTAGTAAGCTTAGTGCTAGCTGCCATAGAGGTGGAGAGATTTGGCTTGCTGCATTCTTGGTTTAATTAGAAGTTCCTTAATGTATTTCTCTTGGGATAGAATGAAAGAGGCATAGATATCATACTTCAAATCCCAAAAAGTAATTGAACTTGCTTAGACCTTTTAAGGGAAAGATAGGGTTGAGTTGCTGTACCAATTGTGAGACTAGCTTGGGGGAGTCACCGGTGATGATTATATCATCAATATAAACTAGAACCGTCAAGGCTGCATCACCATGCTTAACAAACAGTGAGCTATCACATTTAGAAGCTAGAAACCCAAGAGCTATGAAGCATGGACACTTTGTTTTAGGACATGTCGACGTGTCGGACACTCTACAGACATCGACACTCTCCGAACACTCTTGAGACATGTAATGCTCCCAATTTATATTACGTAAAATAAACATTTTTTTTTCTTTCCGCAATCAGATATTCTCCATAAAGATGTATAATTCAATTTTTTATTATGGGAACAGATACATATAGGTTCTCTCATGTATACACAATATACAGACCAAGTCTATAAATATCAAAGTACAACAGGAACGGGGATCCTGCTTGTAGCTTTCAGAGCACTCTAGAATACAAATAGTATAATTTAAAGACCGTGAGCCTTGGAAGCAATGTAGATTCACCCACGGAATATATCACCTAACTGATCACCTATCTGCAGGATCAGACTTGGTATTCTCATATGAAAAATGTGAAAATATCGTGTAGTGAGTTTGACAACTCAGTGAGCAAATAATTTTTCCTATGACCTCTTAGATCAGCATATGGATGTACTTATATTTTAAAATGTGTCACAGAGAAAATACAATTCAGAAGTACATTCATATGAGACCCGTATTTCAAATATTCTCAAATCAAAGGATATTCAGATATCCAATACCATATGCTACACGATATGATCATTAAACAAATGTTGTTATGTTCAGCTGTATAAGCTATAATAAAATATTAAAATTTGGAGATAAAATCATTACTTTTAATGCACTTGCCTCACTCGGCAATCTGGTCAATGCAATCAAAACATAACTCATTTACTATACGCATAGTGACTTCGACTATAGTCACAATAAGTGATCAGGAAATATGAATACATCACCCTTCTGGCCCCTCACATTAGTTGGAGCGGCTCTCTCCTGGTTCACTCAAGCTAATAAGACGTCCCCTATTCGGTACCATCACAAGTTATACAATCAGTCGATATTCATCCATACATATACATACATGTAAAATTATCAAGCAATTCACCATGAACTTTACGCTTGTCATATTTATCAAGCAACTCGCCATGAACTTTACGCTTGCCATTCAATCTCATTATAATATGACATGCATCATTTTCACAAGTATATAGTTTTCAAATCAATGCATCGTGCACATAATATTCACTTTATCAAATAATGATAAATACATTTAGAACCACATATTCAATGAGTTTCAAAATTTATTTCTAAAACCATACTCTTCTTAAATTATGTGTCAGTTCGTAAGTATAATAGATATTTTAACACATTTAATATATTTATGATAGCATAAATAATTTGTAAACAGAAACAATTATACATTTATAGTTCAAAAAGAGCATGAGATAAGTCATAGAAAGAATTATCTACTTACAGGGTAGGGCTCTTGGTTGGACAGTCGTAAAATGTACTTTTTTAATTCGAATTTGATCCATTAGATCTCCAAAACGTGTCTGGAGGGTTCAAAGCTTAGGAAATGACTCTGGGAGCTTGGTCACCGTTTACGGTCGGAAAATATTGTTCACGCCAGCTGGAATCACTATTTAGCCCCGGAAAATAGGAAATCACTATTCACGATGAACAAAAAGTTGTCAAATAGCCAAAATATTTTCAATCCTAAGGTTTATGTAGCTCCTGAATCCATCTACAGTGTCAGATTCTCAATTTGAAGACTCTAAGTAGCAGTTTCAGGATTTACCTTTTTTCTAAGATTTTCTACCTCCGATCTGCGGTAATTTTACGGTTGATTTGAAAAATTGATCGGTCAAAACCGTAGTATTCTTTGTCCTGAATCCAGTGGTACCTTTAATTTTGAAATTGGAAGCCATTAGACACTCCAGATCTAGAGAGAAAAATAAAGATTACTATTCATACTATTTATCACTATTCATACTATTACGGAATCGGGATTTTCGCATTTCTCCTTGAGCATCCATCTCTCCTCCCCTTTTATTTTATTTTTTTAATTTAATAATTAAATATTTAAAATTGATATTATTATTATTTTAATTATATACATATAAATACTATTTTTCATCCTAAAATATCCCAAAAATTTCTAAAAAATTATATTATTGCAAAACTTTAGTTGCACTCTTAAATCATGACTTTTCTTGATAAAATTTTTAATAAAAAAAATCACAAAATAAATATCTTTATGTATAATAAAAGAAAGAATATTTCAAAAAATACAACAAAAATTTATTAGAGGCAGATATAATTATCTTAAACAAAACAAAAATCACTTTGATTAAAAATATATTTGTTTATAGCAAAATATTATTATTTTAAAATTACGGTATATTACAGGACACGTGTCAGACACATGGCCCATGTCCAACCTTTTTTATAAAAAAAGGACTCAAAATGTGTTCGACATTTATTTTGGACATTTTAGGCACAAATTCTCGATCCCCTTTAGATTTTTATTGGAAGTTCGAATCTAACACCGACGATCACAGTTTGTATCTCGATCATCGCAATATATCTTTCATTGAAGTTAGGTCTCTATCATCCATCGTAGCTTGCATCCTGGTCATCACGTCGCTATTGTTTGTTTTTGTTGACCATTGAGAGTCTCTTATTAGATTTGTTTGTACGTGTGGCCATGTGCATATTCATTTTCAACAAGTCTTCTAAGTTTGTTTTTATGCAAGTATATATACCTATTTGAAAGTTTGCTTTTGGGGTTTCAGCTTTTCTATGGTAAAAAAGGAAGTTAAATTCTTTTGATTTTTTTGTTGTGTCTTAATGTCTTACATAAAAGCAGTGGCAAAAAATTGAGATAGCTTTTATCTATGGTGGAGTAGTTGAATTATAATAATGCACATATAATTCTTTTTGGAGTTGCCCTCTTGCCTTTATTCTTTGTTATTGCTGTATGTGTACATAATTTTTGTATTCTTTGTTATTTTTTGTTGTTGTTGATGTTGGAGTTTTATCGGTTGTAAATCTATCTTTGTATAATTCAGAATTAGAAAGTTCTTTTCACAGATGAAGGAAATGAAAATAATAGCGGTGATGAAAAATATATTGAAGAAGAATGAATGTTGATTGTAGTATAAACTTATGATAATTTTTTTGGGATTAAGTTGTGAAGTGAGTTATAAATATTATTGTTTTCTAGTGTCTCGTGTCCCGTGACGTCAACAATGACGTCAACAGAGGGCAGCAGGAGGACTTGTGCATGAATCTCATGGTTATGTGCTTAGTGTGTGGAAACTCGAAGGTTTGACGGTACTGGGTGTGGCAATGAGCGGAGCTTTCATACCAATTTGGTGCTGAACCAAAAGGAAGAAATAGATAATCCTCTCTGAACTAAACTTTATATCCACAGAGAATCCTTTCTGAACTCTATATCCAATTTTATTAATAAGTAAGAAAAGCCAAGAAATAATAACCATACATACCCAGATATATAGATATACTAAGTTTCTTATTCTTAGCACAATATTCTAGGTTTCATATTCTTTAATAGGATACTAAGATGTGGGCTTATAAGTCTGGCCCAACTAAAACACTTAAAATTAGTTGTCCCAGAATATAAATAATTGACACCTGAACAATTTGACTAACTAAACTATAATTACCAAATTAAAAACCCTAATTTGAAAATTAAAATAAAACATCAATGTCCAAGAACTACTTTAACTTGCCCAAGTCTTTGATTTGGAGGAATTTCTTGGGAGTTAACAAGATACATCCTTCATTAGTGTGCTGTAAAATTATTGTATGGTCACCTCCATTTCTTCAAACATCAAACTCAACCACTATGCTAATTTATGGGATTGTTTCAAAGTATGTAATGATTTTTTTTCTTACATAATTTGTTGTACTCCCCTTGAGTAATATCCTAGAGGCCATTCGATATACACTTCCTCTTGCATGTCTCCATGGAGAAAAGCGTTCTTCACAACAAGTTGGTGTTAAGGCCAATTAGTAGCAGCAACAAGAGAGACGAGAAGTCATAGAAATGTTAATTTGTCCACAAAAGAAATGGTGTTAGAATTAACACCATAAGTTTGAGAATAGCCTTGAGCTACCATTTCAGCTTTTAGATGGCCAACCGACCTGCATGGGTTCATTTTCACAGCATACATCAAAGTGGATTAAATCCTAGATGTCAATATGATCCAGAGCAAGTATTTGATCCTCTTTAGCACCTGTCATGGGTCACAGCTTCAAACAAAGACTTTGGAACAAAGTGCATGGGATAGGTGATAAACAATTTTAAGAGACAAAGGATGAAATAGGAAGAGCAAAAGTGCATTTATCTTTATAGATGGTATTGTGTCATTGCAAACACACCAAAAATAAATAAATACATACCTTAATGCTTCTCAACACAAATTAATGCATGTGAGAAGAAATACTGGAGAGGGAAAGAAAGGAACATTGTTCAGAATATCAATTTAATTCTATATGTTTGATACAAGGGAGCAACCCGAATTTATAGCCAATCTGGATGATAGGAATCCAGATAATGTTGGGATAATAATCAGTAGAATAAAAGCAAGATAAGATCGAAAAATCAGGCCAAGATTACAAGCTTAATAAAAACAGGAAACAAATCACAACTGATATCTTAAAACATGATAAACCATATCTCGAAAATCATGGGTGAAGATAAAATCATATTTTCAACACTCCCCCTTGGGTTGTATAGATAAAATAATTCAAGCTTGCTAATCATCTTCTCGAACAAGGGTCTGGACAATCCTTTTGTAAGGATATCTGCTGTCTGATTGGATTAAGTGACATAAGGAATGCATATAGTACCATCTTCAACCTTTTTTTTGATGAAGTGTCTATCAACCTCCACATGTTTAGTACGGTCAGTGTACAGGATTGTGAACTATATTGATGGCAGCTTTGTTATCCTAATATAACTTCATAGGATCTTCATTTTCAACTTTAAGTTCTTCTAAGAGTAGTTTCAACCAAATTAATTTACTAACACCATTTGTCAAGGGCCGGAATTCAACTTTAGCAGTACTTCTTGTAACAATTTTTTTTTACTTCTCCATGTCACAAGGTTTCTCTATACATATGAGCAATACCCAAAAGTGGACCTTCTATTAGTCAGAGAACCTGCCCTATCCGCATCAGCATATGCTTTATTGTCACGTAACACTCCTTTCTTGAAAAACAAACCTTTCCTTGGACATCCTTTGAGATATTTTTAAACATGGATGACAACCTCTTAAGTGTTCCTAATGAGGATCATGCATAAATTGACCAACCATACTTACAACATAGGTAGTATCAAGTCTATTATGAGATAGATAAATGAGCTTTCCAACTAGCTTCTGATACCTAGCTTTGTCTACTAGTATATTGGTTTTATGGTCTCCAAGTTTGATGTTTGGATCATAAGGAGTATTTATAGATTTGCATCGAAGTAGTCCTGTTTCCTTTAAAAGGTTTATGATATATTTTCTTTGGGAAACGGAAATCCTATATTTATTCTTGGCAATTTCCATTCTCAAAAAAATGCTTCAGTATACGCAGATTTTTGACTTCAAATTTAGCAGTTAGTTTCCCTTTTAGAGAGCTAATCTCTGAAATATTATCCCTTGTCAATATAAACTCGTTAACATAAACACTGAGAATAGTTTATTTGCCTCCTTTATGTTTGTAAACACGAGTATGATTTGTATGAGCTTGCTTATATCCTAGGTGAAGGACAACCTTTGTAAATCTTTCAAACCAAGCTTTTGGTGATTGTTTCAGCCCATAAAGAGACTTTTTTAATTTACTTGTCTTGCTTGTATTGAACTCTTGAAACCAAGAGGCATTTCTGTAGATTTTTCTTTAATACATTTCACTTGATCTAGGTCTCTTGTCTTTATTTCCCTACCCTTCGCAAGTTTGTAGATTTTTCTTTCTCCATCTTTAGTTCTTAAAAATTGATATAGCCCCTCAAACTTTAAATCTCGCTTCACTCACAGTCTTCTTAGCGTCTTTCTTAGTCACTTTATATTTATTCCAATTTTCATTATCTTTAGAGAAGTGCCACTCCTTATAACACTCTCTTTTAACATTAATCTTATCTTGTACCTCTACATCCCACCACCTAGATTCTTTACTTTTGGGTCCAACACCTCTTGATTCTCTAAGTATCTCTCTTGCTATATTCCTAATCCCTTTGGCCGTCTCGTTTCACATATTATTGACATTTTTCTGGACCTTCCAAAGCCCCTCTTCCTCCACTCTTCTTTGAAAATTCTTTTGTTGTTCATTCTTCAAAGACCACCACCTAATTCTGAGAATTATTTTCTTGCTCTTTCTTTCTACTCTTCTCTTAACTCGTACATCCAAAACTAAAACTCTGTATTAAGTAGCCAAGCTCTCTCCTGGTATGACTTTACAATTTGTGCAAAACTTTCTATCTGATTTCCTTACCAAGAAGAAATCTATTTGAGAGCTTGCTCCTTCACTCTTGTATGTAATAAGATGTTCTATCAACTTCTTAAAGCAAGTATTTGCTATAGTAAAATTATAGGCTAAAGAAAAATCCAAGATAGTTTTGCCATCTTCATTTGCTTCTCCTAATCCAAAAGCTCCATGTATACCCTCGTATCTTTTAGATTCCCTCCCTTGTCCATTCAAATCCCTTCCTAGGAAAATCTTTTCTTCCAGAGGTATTTCTTGAATCAAACCTTTTAGATCCTCCCAAAAAGTTCTCTTATGATGCTCCTCTAGATCAACTTGGGGTGCATATACACTAAACACATTAAAAGTATCCTGCTCAACTACAAGCTTTAAAGCTATAATTCTATCTCCTAATCTTTTCACATCTACTACATTATTCTTCCACTCCTTATCAACTATTATACCTACACCATTACTAGTTCTTGTCTTGTCGGTATACCAAAGTTTAAAACCTGAATAATCTAATTCCTTTACCTTTTCTTCTACCCACTCAGTTTCTTGTAGACACATGATATTGATCCTTCTCCTAATTATGGTATTAACTATTTCTATTGATTTTCCTACAAGTGTGCCGACATTTCAAGTTTCAAAACGGATTCTACCCTCATGAACTAACTTCTTTACCCACACCCGTTCATTAAAGTGTGGGAACCCTTATTTTTCACTGCATCCGAGCGCCGATGCTGCCTTTGCTCTTTTGACACTGCACTCGAGCTATACAAGGCATTGCTTCCAGTGACACTACTACGTATCTCATCAATCAATTGCTTTCGCCTCTTTTTGGTGTTGTGTTTCCTAAAAGGAGGAAGAGGAAAAAAAGAATAAGATTGAGATTACTGAGGAAACACATGTTAGGAATGAGCATGACCAGGGACTTGGGGCCAGTATAGTGGGCCACAATAGTAAGCCCAAGGCCTGGAAGGTCTATGAGAGGAGGAATAGGAGAGTAGGGGCAGAAGGGTCATTGGCATACTAGTTAGTTAGTAGTGGAGCAGTATAGAATCGGTGACGGGTAGAGGGAAAAGGCATTCTGAAACTAATAATTGTTTTGTGAGGGGAAGGACAAGATACTAGGGAGAGGGGGTATGCTGTAGGAAACTTGGCACCAGGGAAGGGTTATCCAGTGTAATCCTTTACTTTTGGTTGAAATATATTGAATCTTCATTCTAGAACCCATCAATTGGTCCGACCTGCCGGATACCAATGCCCCTTAAACCAACGGGAGACGCCTTGGAAGCTAGACTATCCGCAATAGAGACAATGGGGGCATGAGTGGAAGGATTGGAATCCACCATAGGGGATTTTCGGGGTGCATTGGTGGAAATGCAACATTCTCAATTAGAGATGCAAAAATCATTGTTTGAGAAGATGCAACAGTCACAAGAAACTCTACTGCAAACGTTGCAGAAAGAAATGGAGAAAGCAGCGGGAAAAAGAGTTGAAGGATATCAAGGGAGGTCTGTGTCACTAGGAGGGTCTTCCTCTGCAGACAGACCAGCCAGAAATACGATGAGATAGCTAGGCGTGTGAACGTTTCAAGAAGGGTGGGACGAATACCGTGTCTCGGTGGAGAAGGTTGAGCTTCTCGGATTCCATGGAACTGATCCAATGGGTTGGATTCAAAGAGCAGAGGCTTATTTTGAGGTGCATAACATGCTGGAGGAATTAAAAGTGAAGCTATCTTGCTTGTGCATGGAGGAAAACACTATACATTAGTTCACGCTTTTGAGAGAGACGGATGACAATCTCTCTTGGGGGAAGTTTAAGCAGGCATTACTATTGAGGTATGGAGGTACGATATATGACAACTCTTATGAGGAGCTTTCGGTCCTTCATCAATCCAGAACGGTGGAAGAATACATCGACACTTTTGAACTGATATCAGCTCAGGTCCCTCGATTGACAGAGGGTCAATATTTGGGGTACTTCATGGGTGGCCTGCACCCTAACCTGCGATAGAGAGTAAGGTCTTTCCATCTAGACTCGAGGTGGTGATCCATGCAGATCGCACGGGACATGTAGCGCGAAATGGAGGGCATCGCGGTGGAAGTAGAGATAGCAGCGTACCGTGCCAGGACCGGTCATGGTAGTGGAGGAAGATATTTCGGGTCGGGTACAAGCCAGAGGGCCTAAGAAGGGTCCATATCGTCAAACCCAACAAAGCCCAATCACAGTATGAGTGGGTCTTCGTCATTTGGGCAAGGGCAGGGAGCAGCAGCATTTTCTTCCTCGTTCTCGAAGGCTCCATCACCAGCCACATCGCACTCTACGAGTGCACTCCGTCGTTGGGAGAACGAACGCAGACCTCCGCTCGAGAAGACGAAGGGAACCAGGTACCTGTCTTACCAAGAGATGATGGACCGGCGCAACAAAGGGCTTTGTTTTAAATGTGGAGACAAGTTCCACCCGTTGCACCAATGTTCGGAGAAGGCCCTTCGGTTAGTAGTCGTGGAAGACGACGAAGAAGTGGGTCCTGCAGAGGTGCTGGCTCTCGAAGTGGAACAGGGTGGAGAAGGAGAAGGCTTTGAATGCAAGATAATGGGATTACTGGGTGCGATAGGACTAGAAATGACGGCTCTGAGAACGATGAAGTTGGAGGGAAGGCTGAAGGGAGTGCCTATTTTGGTGCTAGTAGACAGCGGGGCTAGCCATAACTTTGTGGCTCCTCACGTAGTGACCGCCTTGAATGTTCCAGTGGATTCGGTCAAGAAGTTTGGGGTAAGGTTGGGTGATGGTCATCGAATTCTGACACAAGGGAAATGTGAGGGACTACCACTGCAACTAGGCGAAAACAATATTCTGGTAGATGCTTATGTCCTGGACTTAGGAGTAGTGGATATGATTCTGGGAGTAGCTTGGCTGGAGACCTTGGGGGAGGTAATGATGGACTGGAAGGAAATGTTGATGTCTTTCCAGTCAGAGAAAGGAAGGGTGAAGCTCCAAGGGGTCAAAAACCTCAATCCTGGTCACCACTGGTTAGAGGTCAGTATTGGGTCTCTACTAGGGGTCATGGATACATCCACCCGAATGGTAGAAGGGGTGCTATGGAAAACTGAGGGGGAGTTGACAGTAACAGAAGTGGGAAGATATATAGGACAGCAGCAATATGATGTACAGAAGCTTGTGGAGAGTTTTCCTGGGGTATTTAAGGGGACCATAGGCCTTCCTCCTCCTCGTGAGATCGTTCATCGAATTGTGTTAAAGGAAGGGACAGAACCAGTTAACGTGAGGCCTTACCGATACCCTCATCATCAGAAGAATGAGATAGAGCGCCAGGTCCAAGAGTTACTCAAGCTGGGAATTATTCGCAGTAGCTCTAGTCCTTTCTCCAGCCCAGTGATTTTAGTCAGGAAAAAAAATGACTCTTGGAGAATGTGTGTGGACTACAGGGCCCTGAATAAAGTCACAATACAAGATAAGTTTTCCATTTCAGTAGTTGAGGAGCTAATTGATGAGTTACATGGGGCTTATTTCTTTTCAAAATTGGATCTCAAGGCAGGTTATCATCAGATCCGAATGAGAGAGGATGATGTGGCAAAGACTGCTTTTTGCACTCATGAGGGTCACTATGAGTATCTGGTCATGCCTTTTGGGTTGATGAATGCCCCGACAACGTTTCAAGCTACCATGAACCAGATTTTCAGACCATTTTTGCATAAGTTTGTGCTAGTATTTTTTGATGATATACTAGTCTATAGTGAGGATTGGGATTCCCATTTGAGACACTTAACTATGGTATTGGAGGTGCTTCAAGTGAATCAATTTGTGGTTAATGAAGACAAATGCAGTTTTGAGAAGAATACAGTAGAATATTTAGGCCATGTGCTGTCTAAAGAGGGGGTAGCGGTTGACCCAAAGAAGGTGTCCAGTGTGTTGGATTGGCCTTGTCCTCACAATGTGAAAGGGGTGAGAGGATTTCTAGGCTTGACAGGTTATTAAAGGAAGTTCATTAAAGATTATGGAAAATTAGCCAAACCTCTTACGGAATTGACCAAGAAAGACTCCTATAACTAGGGTCCTGCAGCACAAGAAGCCTTTGAAATTCTAAAGAAGGCTATCACCACAGCCCCTGTTCTTGCACTCCCAGATTTCACTAAGTCATTTGCCCTGAAGTGTGACGCTTCAGGGACCGGTTTAGGCGCTGTCCTCATGCAAGAGGGGAGACCTATGTTCTATTACAGTAAGGCCTTATCCTCTAATCACCTTCCGAAATCCATCTATGAGAAAGAGTTGTTGGCAGTGGTTTTACCCATTCGGCATTGGAGACATTATTTGATGGGAAGGGAGTTTGTAGTCTACTCAGATCAAAGGAGCTTGAAGGATCTATTAACACAGAGAATAACCACTGCAAATCAACAAAACTGGATGGCCAAATTGCTGGGGTTCGAATTTGAAGTAGTATATAAACTAGGCTCTGAAAACAAGGCTGCAGATGCCTTATCCAGATTGCCAGTAGAAGTGGAGTTGGCTGCCATCATATCTTATCCGGTGTGGCTTCAAAAAGAAGGAGCTGCTGAATGCAATAAAAAAAGATACTAAGCTGCAAGAGATAAGGGAGGCGCTAGAAAAGGACCCAAACAGTAAGCCAGGATTTGTGCTGCACAATGAGGTACTATTTTTTTAAAAGCAGATTGTTGATTCCTGCAACATCAGAGCTAATTCTTACACTATTAAGGGAGTTTCATTCTTCAACTTTCGGGGGTCATTCAGGGTATTTGAGAACTTATAGGAGGCTGGCAGCCAACTTGTATTGGCTAGGAATGAAGAAAGCTGTGATGAAATTTGTTCAAACATGTTCTACTTGCCAACGGATGAAGAGTGCATCAACCAAGCCTAATGGACTACTACAACCATTACCAATTCCAGAGAGGATTTGGGAAGAAGTCTCTTTATATTTCATTACTAGACTTCCTAAGTCTAAAGGGCATGATGCAATTCTAGTGGTAGTGGATCGTCTCTCCAAATACGCTCACTTCATCTTGTTGAAACACCCTTACTCGGCCAAAAGCATCGCTGCTATCTTCATCAAAGAAGTAGTGAGATTGCATGGAGTTCCTTTATCCATTTTGAGTGATAGGGATCCTATTTTTGTAAGTGGTTTTTGGAGAGAGATTTTTCAATTGCAAGGGACAGCTTTAAAAATGAGTTCATCCTATCACCCGAAAGCGATGGACAAACGGAGGTGATCAACCGATGTTTGGAATCATATTTGAGACACAACATTTCACATCTCCACAGGCACCACCCCTTTTGAAGCCGTCTATGGATGCCCACCCCCAACAATAGTACGTTATTTACGGGGAGAAACCAAGGTAGAAGCAGTGGCCAACGAACTTTTAGATCGAGATGAAGCACTAAGACAATTGAAAGGTCACCTTAGCAAGGCTCAAGAACTAATGAAGTACTATACAGATATAAAGAGGAGAAAAATTGAATTTGCTATGGGTGATTGTGTGTACTTGAAACTCTGGCCTCACAGACAAGTGTCCTTATCTCAACGAATCTACTCTAAGCTGTCCCCCTGGTACTATGGCCCCTTTCAAGTCATAGCCCGGCATGGAGAAGTCGCCTATAAGCTTCTTCCCCTTCAGTCTCGAGTGCATCCAGTTTTTCATGTTTCTCTATTAAAAAGGGCTGTTGGAGATCATACTACGGTTGCCACCTTACCTACTGATATGGAGACTGATGTTTTAATTGAACCAGAGAAGATTCTGGCCATCAGAGACAAGAAGGAGCAGGGCCAGAATGCATGGGAATACCTCATTCAGTGGACAGGGTTGCCACCTGAAGATGCAACTTGGGAAGAACCCTCATCTCTGACTAATCAATTCCCACACTTCAGCCTTGAGGACAAGGCTGTTGATCCTGCAGGGGTTATTGTTAGGAATGAGCATGACCAGAGACTTGGGGCCAGTATAGTGGGCCATAATAGTAAGCCCAAGGCTTGGCAGGTCTATGAGAGGAGGAATAGGAGAGTAGGAGCAGAAGGGTCATTGGCATACTAGATAGTTAGTAGTGGAGCAGTATAGAATGGGTGACGGGTAGAGGAAAAAGGCATTCTGAAACTAATCATTGTTTTGTGAGGGGAAGGACAAGATACCAGGGGGTATGCTGTAGGAAACTTGGCACCAGGGAAGGGTTATCCAGTGTAATCCTTTACTTTTGGTTGAAATATATTGAATCTTCATTCTAGAACCCATCAACACACCGCCAAGAAGAGGCGACAACAATTGATTGATGAGATACGTAGTAGTGTCACTGACATTGGCACAAAATTATGGGGAACTTTGATTTGGAATAGTAAAGACTGAGCAACTTCCATGAAATGATAATTTTTCCTTTTGGTTGCCTCAAAAAATTGAAAGTTTTTGTTTTTCTCGAATTTGGTTTGCAATTTTCATTTTGGAGAGAAGCGTATAAAGGATAGATTTTAATCTTTTGTATATAATGATTCATTTTATCTCCATGGAAATTAAGTGCAAACTGTGAAAATTGTGTTTTATTGGTCATTTAACAATAGCATATCATAGAAAGTGGGACATGTCATCAATTATGTTTGCTTTCTTAGTGGTGGACTCATGAAAGGATAAGATTGATTGAATTATGAACTTTGGATAACCAAATTGGGAACAAAAACTTATGGAGGACCAACTTGAGAAAGACCACACCTTTCAAGGGTCAAAATAGGATTTTAATCCTCTAAAGCTCTCCATGGTAATGGGGTTGATTACAATTGTAACAAGCTGAGCATGGTTGTCATGCTCTAGCTTGAGAGGGGCAAAGAAAGTTCTTTGTTATCTTACTCGCTAGCCATAGAACTAACTATCCTCTTTTAATGATCTTTTCTGGGTTATACCCCGGATGTACTTTAATGCTGGAGTGGTTTTCAACTTTTAAAAGTGTTACAGTAGTTTGAAGGCTGCTAGGGTAAATATTTGTGTCAGAAATTAGTGGGGCTTATACTAGTTGTACAACTTTTTATTACTATACTTGTCCTTAAACTAATCTAATCTTTAACCTATTCTACTAGTACATTCGCATAGGGAGTTTGACAATGTACATCAGTGAATCCCATTCACAATTTCTGTGTCCAGTTACATTTTTAGTAGAAAAATTCATCACCCTCACATAATTGTAACATGTCTGGTGTTCAAAATTGTTTTAAAATAATTTTTTATCCAGAAATTTCTGAATTTCATTTATAATTTTAAAGTTGGTTTCGTTTTATTAGAATTCAAGTTTTTTGGGGCAAGCCTCTGGCTATATGATTTTTATTCAAGCGTTGTCAGGCCTGAATTCGAAAGTTAAATTTTGGCAGGGGCGCTAGGCCCAAACAATGTGATTTTATTTCCTTTGAAAAGCTTGGCCTGAACCCAACAAAGCCTGGCCCATGGTCATGTGCCTTCCTCTTGTTTGATTCGTTAAAAATTTGAAGAAAAATAATTCAGCGGGGCAATATGCTAACAAAAGCAAACCACATGAAGGCAGAGTGAGACACTTTAATCCTAACTGGGGCAAAGTGGAAATGATCCAAACCAGGGGGGTTTATCTGATATTTACCCTGAATAATATATATACATCAACTCATATTATACTATACTCTTTTTATTGAAGAGTTCCTATGCTTCTTTGGTTCTCTTCTGTATCCCTCTAACACTACCTGAGTTGATCATTTGCAGCATTTGTTACAATACTGATAATTGGGAGTTGATTAATAAGTATGCAAAGATGTTTGTCAAGGCTGGCGTAAAACTACGGCAAACCTCATTTGACATGTGGATGGAATTTGCTGCAAAAAGAGGTGGGCATGTTGTCAGTTTTCTTTTGGACCTTATATCTTGTTTGTTTGTCTAAAATCATTAGCGTTGATTTTGTTTTGTTGAACTTTGAGTGACCCATAAACTTATGGAGACTAAGAAATTATATAGTATTTGTTTTGCTTTAATGCATTGGCTCCTCATTGTTTGTCCAAATTGCATCTTTTCCCATGTCGGCAAAGTTGTTTTTCCTCACTCTGAAGAAAATGAACTAAGCCCCGAAAGAGATATCAAAATCATATAGGCAGGGTTCTGGAACCATAAATCAGGATCATGGTCTGATTCTAACGTTGTCCTTAGGGCTGTGGTATTGATCATGATCTCATATGTTCTCGCCTATTATATGCCATATAGTATACAGGATTTTGGAGCTAGAAAATTCAAAGTTGATCTTATTGTTTTTCAGTGCCAATAGTTGCTAACTTTATATAATGGATCAGGGATCTGCGGACACGCAATTTACATCCTTGCCTGTCCTTTGTCTTTTTTGATAGCATACATGTTACCTTATAGTGATGTCTGCTTAGTCTTCAACAGTAAGTGTGATAATTTATAATTTGTTAATATACAAGATAGTATTTCAATATAAGATGTCTGTTGTTACTGTAGTAATATCTATGTGAACCAATAAACAATAGGCCAATGTTTAAGAGCCTGAACGAATCCATAGCAGAAATGGTCTGCATGATAAATTTTTGGGTTACTATTTGAGGGATGGTGGTCATGCTAAATTGCTTGTGTCTTCTAATTTTGATGAGCATAGATTTCTTCTTAGATGTTCCATAATAAAATAGTATCATCATTCCCTAAGATAATTGCGAGCTTAAGCCAGAAGAAGACAGAGCAAATGCATGACCCATAATCATTTTTATTCAAAGCATAAAATAGAATATATACATGGGCAGCTCCTATAATTGTGGAGCAGATAACGTTAAAGATAAAGAGAAACTCTTAAATTACTGCAACGGGAAAAACAAAAGGAGAAAGATCAGGAATTGATATAGATAGGCATAGCTAATAATATTGGGCCCCGTATTGGCTTTATATTTCCACACTCTCCCTTAAATTGGAGCATAGATATTAAACATGCTCAACTTGGTAATTAAATAGTTAAATTGTGATTGTGAGAGCCCCTTGGTAAGGATGTAAGTTGTTTGTTGATTTGAGGGCACAAAACGCATGCAAATGATTCCAGATTTCATTTTTTTTAATAAAGTGTTTGTCAACTTCAATATACTTGGTCCTATCATGTTGGATAGAATTATGTGCAATACTGATGCTAGCTTTGTTATCATAGTATAATTTCAAAAGAAGATCTACAGTCTGTCTGAGTTCATGAAAAATTTTATAAACCCATAATTCTTCACATATCCCCTGAGTCATAGCTCTGAATTTGGCTTCTGCACTGTTTCTAGACACATTTTGTTTCTTGCTCCGCCAAGTAATAAGATTGCCCCAAACAAAGGTACAATATCTTGATGTGGATTTCCTGTCTGTGACTGATCCAGTATAGTCTGCATCTATGAAGACATCAATGTTCTTGTGATTGATTTTTTTGAAGAATAAACCCTTTTCAGAAGATGATTTTAGATATCTCAGGATCCTGTAAATTGCTTGAAGGTGTTCTTCGTATGGAGCATGTATAAATTGACTAACCAAACTAACAGAATAGGCAATATCTAGTCTAGTATGTGAGAGATATATTAACTTTCCAACCAACCTCTGAAATCTTCCAGTGTCTACAAGTGTACTCCCATTTTCTCATAGTTTTACATTTGGGTCAATAGGAGTTTCAGCTGATTTACACCCACTCATCCCTATTTCCTTTAGAAGGTCAATGATATATTTTCGTTGAGAAATTATTATTTCCTTTCTAGAGCGAGCAACTTCCATGCCAAGAAAATATTTAAGAGCTCCAAGGTCCTTGATTTCAAATTCCAATGTAAGATTTCTTTTTAGCCTTTCCATTTCAGCCATATCATCTCTTGTAAGAATGACATCATTAACATAAAAAATCAATACAACAATTTTTTCTTTTGGAGAAAATTTAAAGAACGTGTGATCAGTCTAACCTTGAGTGTATCCTTATCTTTTTGTTGATTGAGTAAACTTTTCAAACCAAACTCTTGGGAACTGTTTGAGGCCATATAAGAATTTTTTTTAATCTGCACACTCTGTGGTTAAACGTTTCCTCAAATCCTGGGAGACACTATATATACTTCTTCTTTCAAGTCACCATTTAGGAAGGCATTTTTTACATCCAATTACTGTAATGGCTAGTTTAAATTAATAGCAATAGATAGCAGTACTCTATTTGTATTCAACTTTGTGACAGGTGCCAAAGTTTTAGAGTAGTCCACTCTATATGTTTGAGTGAATCTTTTAGCCATCAGTTTGGCTTTGTATCTTTTTATGGAATTGTCTGAATTGTACTTCACATTGAAAATCTATTTACAGCCCATTATCTTCTTTCCTGTTGGTAAGACTTCAACACTCCAGGTATTGTTCTTTTCAAGAACTCTTATCTCCTTAAATACAACTTCCTTTCACTTTCGTAATTTGAGAGCCTCTGTACAGTTTTAAGAATCTCTATACTAGACAAGTGAGATGTAAAAACAGCAAATGAAGGTGACAGATTTGAGTATGAGACAAAGTTAGACAATGGATGGTTAGTGCAAGATCGAACCCCTTTTTGAAGAGCAATAGGTATATCACATTCAAGAGATAGATGATTAAACGAGTTATAATTACTTTTATTTGTCTCTGAGTTAGAGTCATGATAGTGCTGAAGTGTAGCTTCATCTCGGCTATCGCTATTTTTCTTTTTTGAGTAAACAAGCCCTTTCCAAAGCAGACGGAAAGATTTGCACATGGTTTTTATTGATCTGGAAAAGGCATATGACAGAGTGTTAAGAGAGATCCTATGGAAGGCTTTAGAAAAGAAAGGAGTACGTATTGTGTACATTCGAGCAATCAAAGACATGTACGACGGGATAACGACTTGCGTGAGAACACAAAATGGGGATACAAAGGATTTTCCCACAACTATTGGACTACATCAAGGGTCTTCTCTGAGTCCGTATCTTTTTAACTTGATTTTGGACGCAGTTACTGAATATATACAAGAGTTGGGGCCTCAATGCATGATTTTTGCAGATGATATAGTCTTAGTTGGTGAATCGAAAGAGGAAATAAATATGAAGTTAGAGTCATGGAGATAAGTTTTAGAAACACACGGTTTCCGGATAAGTAGAAATAAAACAGAATATATGGAATGTAGTTTTAGTAAGAGACGAACAAATACGAATGTCGACGTGAAACTTGGAGACTATATATTAAAACAAGTTACAAGTTTTAAATATCTTGAGTCCATTATACAAAATGACGGTGAAGTAAAGGAGGACGTAAACCACAGGATTCAAGCTGGATGGATAAAATGGAGGAAAGTTTCGAGTTTCATTTGTGATAAAAAAGTGCCGCTCAAAGTTAAAGGAAAATTCTACCGTACGGCTATAAGACCTGCTATATTGTATGGTACGGAATGTTGGGCGGTTAAAAGACAACATGAAGATAAACTCAACGTTGCAGAGATGAGAATGTTGCGTTGGATGTGTGGACACACCAGAAGAGATATGATTAAAAATGAGTGCATTAGAGAGAAAGTTGGGATAGCACCTATTGTAGAGAAGATGGTTGAAACTCGCTTAAGGTGGTTTAGCCATGTGTGGAGAAGATCTGCAGAAGCCCTAGTGAGAAGAGTTGATCGGATGGAGAATAGTCCAATAATTAGAGGTAGAGGGAGGCAAAAGAAAACAATAAGTGAAACTATTAAAAATGATTTAATAGTTAATAACTTATCTATTGATCTCATCCATGATAGGCCACTATGGCGCCGTTTGATCCATGTAGCCGACCCCACCTAGTGGGAAAAGGCTTAGTTGTTGTTGTTGTCTCATGTTGTAGTATTATAGTAGGTCGTTCCTCATTTTTTTGCTCATGTTCTTCAAAAGATTGATTTTAAAAATTTTTAGTAGATGTAGGCTGAGGCTCATTTTGACATTCGCTCATGGAAGGAGGATGTTCAGAGTATGAGTCTCGGTCATTTGATGTAGGTGCAGATGATTCTGAGTGTTCTGGCAAAAGAAAAACTTCAAAGAAATTATTAGAGAAATCAAGTGAATCTTCCTTCAAGTTCTCTCCCTGAAGATGAATGATTTTGAAATTCGGTTGATGTTCAAAGAAAGTGACATCCATAGAGATATATGTTCGTTTTGAAATAGGATCAAAACAGTTGTAGCTCTTTTGGCTTGGGGAGTACCCTATGAAGACACACTTGATAGCTCATGGTTCAAGTTTTTCACCTCTTTTGTGGTAATGAGTAAAAACAGTACACCTAAATATTTTTAGAGGCAAATTAGCTGAAAGTCTAGCTGATGGAAAATAATGCATGAATGTATGGAAAGGAGTTTTAAATTGTAAAATTTTTGAAGGAATTCTGTTTATTAAATATGCAGCTGTTAGAACTGCATCTTCCCATAGATACATGGAAACATTAGTAGAAAAAAGAAGAGCTCGAGTTACCTCCAACCAATGTTTATTTTTTCGTTCAGCAATGCCATTTTGTTGTGGTGTTTCGATGTAAGGATTTTGATGAACAATTTCTTTTTCTAGAAATTTTTTTTCTAAAATCTTATTAAAGTGTTTTTTTCCATTATCACTTCTAAAAATTTGTGTATTGGTTTGAAATTGAATCTGCACAATATAATAAAAGTTTTTGAAAATTTATTTAGCTTCAGATTTCTCTTTTAATAAGTATACCTAACATAGGTGATTACAGTCATCTATAAAGGTGATGAACCATCGCTTACTAGTAAGTGTACTTATCTTATTAGGACCCCACACATCAGTATGTATGATTGTAAATGGTTTTGAAAGTTTATATGGTTGTGATGGAAATGAAGTTCGGTGATGTTTTGCTAGTTCACAAATTTTGCACTGAAAAGAAGATGTATCTTTATTATAAAATAAATGAAGAAATAGATGTTTAAGATATTGAAAACTAGGATGCCCTAATCTAAAATGCCATAACATAATGTTATTATTCTCAAAAACAGAAATAGATTTAAAACAAAAACTATAATTTGTACTTGGTGATTGTTGACTCGGTTTTGATTCTGAATTAAGGAGATATAGTTCACTATTTTTTCTAGCACTACTAATCATCAATCCCCAAAGTCAACTCCTGAAAAGCACAATGAGTAGGAAATAAATTAGTTTAGCAATTTAGATCGCTGACAAGTTTATTAACAGACAGAAAATTACAAAACAAGTTAGGAACATGAAGGACATTATGTAGGGTAAGAGAAACTATAATAGAATCTCTTCCAACAATAGTTGATTGAGAGCCATCGGAAATTTTTATTTCTTGATTTCTTACACATGAACTATAAGACGAAAAAAGACTGGATATACTTGTCATGTGATCATTTGCACTTGAATTTATGATCTAAGTGTGATCAAAGTTAACACTTAGAAGAGAAATTTTAGAATAGTTATCTTTTTGAGATAAAGAATAGGAGGGAGACCTTTGAGATTTCAATAATTTGTACAGTTGGTCTATTTGTTCTTTTGTGAAAGAAAATAAACCTAAGGATGACTATTGGTCTTGATTAGATACAATAGCTTGAAATGCATGCCCATCTTCTCTAGGTTTCTTCTTTTGATTCGGTGGCCTACCATTGATTTTTCAGCAAGTTTCTCGTGAGTGTCTGGGATGTTTGTAATAATTCCACCATGATCGTTCACTAACTCTCTTAGTTGTCTCATGAGCACTTCTCGTAAAAAGACCAAAGTTCTCCACCTCTGAGTCATGAGGGTGTTTGTTCATCATAACACTCTGTCAAACTTCTTCCCAGCAAATTTCAAAGAATGCTTCTCTAATAGTGGATAAATGATTTTTCCCCAGAATACGATCCCATACTTTATCTAACTCTTTGTTTAATCCGGCTAAAAACATAAACATTGATAATTTTCTTGATATTTCATAAATTGGATACTGTCTTCAGAACATTTCCAATCATCGTCATAACATAAGTCCAAATCTTGCTAAAGTACCATTAACTCATTATAATAAGATGTGATATCTCGGTTTCTCTACTTTGCGTGCCACAATTTTGATTTCAGCTCAAATATTTGTGAAGAATTTTCAAGGTCTAAGTATATTTCCTTGACAGCCTCTCAAACATCTCTAGCAGTGGGTAAAAGCATAAAGGGTTTTCTAATTGCTGATTTCATTGCATTTATTAGGCAATAATAATTTTTTTTTCATATTTTCCATTGTTGATTGCCTTCTATTGGTTTAGAAATTTTTTTAGAAATTTTTCCAGTTAAATACCCAAATTTTCCTTTACCATTAAGTATTAATTTCACAGTCTGGGTCCACTCTACATAATTCCTACCATTGAGTCTGTGGATAGTTACCTGGAGGGAGGTTGCAGATGATTTCAGTCTGTTGCTCCCCTGGTTCATTGGTATAACGCTGCTTCATTTATTTTCTAGGTTTTGGGCGTCTGCAGTACCTCTCCTTGTGGACAATACAGTGCTTTCTTCAAGTATTGGTGATTCCTGGCCTATTCTGCCATGTACAGGTGAGTTTTGGCTGGTCGTTCCCGTCAAGGCAATTTTTCATGCAGTGCGGCTTTCTATCGGGTTTTGACTTCCCACCATCAAGTTTGCAATTTTAGTTTTGGGTTGTGCTCATGGGGGTCTGGGTTCGCGTCTAGCTTGGATACGAGTCCTCTGTGATAGAGGAGATAACCAGAGAAACACGAGTGGGTCTTTACCCCGGCTCTGATACCATGTGAGCTTAAGCCAAAAGAAGACAGAGCAAATGCATGACCCATAATAAATTTTATTCAAAGCATAAAAGAGAATATATATATGGGCAGCTCTTATAATTGTGGAGTAGATAACGTAAAAGATAAAGAGAAACTCTTAAACTACCGCAACGGGAAAAACAAAAAAAGAAAGATCAAGAATTGATATAGATAGACATAGCTAATGGTATCAGACCCCGTATTGGGCTTTATACTCCCACAGTAATTATGTTTTCAGACATAGTGATTTGCTGCCTATCTTGATCTGCTCTCTCTTTTACTCTTTATTTATTTTACTTTTTACTTTATTTTTGAAAGTTTTAATTATCTTTACTTCCCTCTTCATTTCGAAGAATGTTGTTATATGAGGAAGTGGATGTATAGGAGTACTACATGATTTGGAAGTTATGCTTTTTTTAGTTTGAGCATGCTGAATCAATTTCTTGCTACGATGAATTGATTGTTTATGAACCTTTTTTTTATTTGCTTATTTGTAGGAGACACAGAATCACTGTGGAAAATTGAGAAGCTGAGATCTGAGTCAATGAAGCAGCACACTTTCTCAAGCGGGTTGTCGTGTGCCAAGGTAGAAATTTATCTACATCGTTGTCTGATTGGATAAGTGTTTTTAATTACAACAAGGTTTGCAAGTTTATATGTTGTGTTTGCGATGCAATTTATCGTGTGAGATTTCAATGAGTTTTGATAAGTAGATATCATATACTCTATGAAACACAGACACTTCATTTTGGTGCGTGTCGACGTGTCGGACACAAATAGCCCTGGAGACATTCAAAAACATGTCCGACATTGTTGGGCATAGGAGACATTCAAAAACATGTCCGACATTAATCAATTGAGCCCTACCTAATACCTCTACCTCTGATCAGCTCATTTTCCTCATTTCTTTGGTTTGTCTCTGCCTTTGCTCTTGTTCGCCGCTTCTCCTTGCAAGCTCTTTGTTTGAGTCATCGTGCCTCTTTTGTTCGGTTCATTCTCCTTCACCGGCCTTCAGTCTTCATCACCGCGCACCTCTCCGTTGCAGCTTTGTCACATTGTCTCGCGGGTTGCGACTCTGTTCCATTATCACCTAGCCGTAGCTCTCAGGTAGGCTATTTCATTCTCGCGCAACTATTTCTTTTTTACTGTTCTCCTTGCTTGATTTGATGGTCTCCATTCTCTTGCCTCGTTTGGTTTTTCTCCAAGAAATGGCTATTCTGTTTTTGCTCTAGGATAGAATTTTTTTTGATAGAAGAAGAAAATGTATTAGCCTTTTTCCATTCACTTGCTGGCTACTACTTTTTTTTTTCCTGGTGTTTGAATGATGCTTTGTTCATGACTTCATGCTTGGTTCTCCACGTTCTATTTCGTGCAGCTATCTCTGTTAATGCTTGCTTCTCCATGCATTTACTTATGGCTTCTGTTATTACTTATTAATTGCTTCTAATTCTGTGATTAACTATGTATGGATGCATGCCAATTGCTTCTATTTGATGGATGCCAATTGCTTGCGGGTTAGTATATGATGGATGGATTAGTGAGAAATTGGGAAATAGCAGAGTATGTGATTCATGGGCTACTTGCTTCTGTTTGATGGATGCTGTAATATATGATGGATGGGTAAGTGGAAAATAATAGACTCTATGATTGATGGGTTAGTAAAAACTGGTTAATAGTAGATTGATGGATGCCAAATTGCCAATACTTCTGTTTAATTCTCTTTTTATTTTATTTTATTTAGGATGTCTAAAAGTTTTGATATTGCAAGAGATGACTACAAACCTCTATGGAGGTTTGTTACAAAAGGGGAAAAGGAAGTAAGGGGTGGAGGAAATGTTTCTTTTACATGCAATTATTGTGGAAATGATTACAAAAGAACTTATTCTAGAGTCAAGGCTTACTTGTTAAAGCTATGAAAACTTAGTATAGGGCCATGTAGTAAAGTTTCTAATAAGGATCTTGTTGACATGAAAAAATTAGAAGATGATGCTTGTGAAAGAAAAATAGCATCCATGCCAAAGAAAGTTCTATTGCTTCCATCTACTCATGCATCAAGGATTGATTCATCTAGTAGCACCAGCTCTTCATTCAATTTATTTAGTGTTGGGAGTTTAGGAATTGGAACCAAAAGAAGCAAGGATGTAGAGGAATGTCCTCTTGAGAAGGCATACAATAATTATGAAAGAGATGAATTAAGAGTTCATATTGGTAGGATGTTCTATTCATGGGGCCTTTCATTCCATCTTGTTAGGAACTCTTATTATGTGAGTTCTTTCACTTATACTTGCAACTATAATTTGTCTGGTTTCATACTTCTAGGCTACAATTTGTCGTGGAATTTTTTGTTACAACAAAAGAAGGAACATATTGAGAGAATGTTGCAATTTATAAAAATAACATAGAAAGAAAATAGTGTCACCATTGTTTGTGATGGATGGTCGGATCCACAAAGACGACATCTTATTAATTTTATGACAGTGACAGAAAGTGGTCTATGTTCATAAAAGCTTTTAATTGTGAAGGTGAGTACAAAGACAAAGAGTTCATAGCAAATACTAATTTCAATGTAATTAGAGAAGTGGGAGTGAAGAATGTGGTTGAAGTTATCACTGATAATGCTCTAGTTTGTAAAGTTATAGGGTTTCTTATAGAGGTTGAGTATCCTCATATTTTTTGGACTTCTTGTGTGGTCCATACATTAAATTTAGTCTTGAAGAGCATTTGCAATGTAAAGATTAAGGAGGGCAATAAAGTTGATTTTAATGAGTTCGGTTGGACAAGGAAAATAGCTGCTGATGCTATAATGATAAAGAATTTTATCATGAATCATAATATGAGAGCGGTTATCTTTAATGAGTTTGTTCTTTTGAAGTTGCTTACCATTACAAATACTAGATTTGCTGCAATTATTATTATGTTGAATAGATTTAAACTTGTAAAGCATGGCTTGCAATCAACGGTGATTAGTGATAGATAGAATCTTTATAGGGAGGATGATGTGGGAAAAGCTCAATTTATGAAAGATAAAATTTTCAATGATGTGTGGTGGGACAAAATTTATTTTATTCTTGGTTTCACCTCTCCAATTTATGATATGTTGAGAATGACAAACACTGATAAGCCTATAATCTTCACAAAATATATGAAGGGTGGGATAATATGTTTTAGCAAGTGAAGACGACAATATTTCTCCATAAAGGCAAGCTTGATTTTGAGGAGTCCACTTTTTTTAATGTGGTGTATGATATATTAGTGCAAAGGTAGATTAAAAGCAACATACCTCTTCATTGCCTAGCACATTCTTTGACCCCTAGGTATTCTTATTTTTATATTTTGTTAAGTTGTGTTTTTTAACTTCATTATGTTAATGGTAATAATATATTATTTTAATTCTCTTTATAGGTATTATAGTCAATATTTGGTTAAATGAAGCTTCTAATAGAGTTCTCCACACAAAGATGGAGAGATAACAAGAGAGAGAATGAAGTGTTTGAAGAGAATTTTTCAAGATCCCGATGACTTGAAAAAGGTTTATGTGGAATATGTGAAATTCTCTACATGTTTAGAAGATTTTGCTGAATCGGACTCTATTGATGAAAGAGGGGATATGGAGCTACATTTTTGGTGGGCAATTCATGGCCACTCCACTCCACTTCTTCAAAGCCTTGTTTTTAAGTTTGTTCAATAACCATCTTTCTCCTCTTGTTGTGAGAGAAATTGGAGCACATACTTATTCATTCACTCATTTAGAAAGAACAAATTGACACCAAATGTGCCCATGATTTAGTGTTTGTTCATAATAATCTTCGGCTTTTGTCAAGAAAAAGCTCACAATATATGCAAGGTGATACTAAGATGTGGGATATTGGAAGAGATTGTTTTAATGACGTATTAGAATATGTTAGAATTTTATCGGTTACAAATCTATCATTACATGAACTGAAATTAGAAAGAGTTTTTTTCACAGATAAAGTGAATGAAAATAATGGCGGTGATCAAGAGGACATTGAAGAAGAGTGAATGTTGATTGTGTTATAAATTTATGACAATTTTTGGATATTAAGTTGTATTGTGAATTATAATTTATAATTTATAACTCATTCTATGTTATTGTGTATCTATATATATAATTTTTTTTTAATTTACATGTTCTCAACGTATCGTGTCCTGTATTTTTTGAAATTTATGTGTTCCGTGTCCGTGCTTTATACTTTTTGAAGACACATTTCATGTTATATTTAATTGGCAATTTTGTTTTACCAATTTTACTTGTGAAAATCATAATCTGTAGGCCTCAAATAGAGTTAAGTTGCACCTTTTAAAAACCCAATTTGATAAACTTTATCAAATTTTACCTCCATTTGCACTGCCATTTGTCTTTGATCTCTGCGCGCGCTTGTGCATGTGGATGCATTGTGCGTGCGTCTGTGCGTTTGTCTCATTGGTTGTTAATCCTCCCCAATGAGATCTTACGTTCAATCTTTTGGGCTAGCTCCTTTCAACTCCCAGCCGCTCCTATGCTAATCTTTACACCGAATTGTTGGATATAAATCTCATAGGCTTGGCAAATATAGGAGTAGAGTTGTAAAGTGGGGTCACTGGGGCTTGACCAGTAATATTAAAGTAACTTATTATCATTTTTTTATACCTATATATATATATATATATATATATATATATATATAATACACCAAACAATAAAATAATTACTATTATGTTAGTTTTCACAAAAGCAAGTGGAGCTTTTGTTAAGTGATTAATTAAAGCTTTACTTTTAACTTTCACTTTTAAATAATGGATAATATTTTTCCTTTTATAATGATCCAAACAAGAGAAAATATTATTATCTATGTTGTCCGAACAATAGAAAATTAACTCATTTTCAAGGAATGTATTTTCATAAAAAAGACTTTCCAAATAGAAGGATCTTTTCCACCAAAACAAAGGGACCCTAAGTTGCGGTGAGCCTTACCCCAATGTCTACAGCTGTTGAGTATCTGGGTTGGGTCATGGCAGTGTTGCTATTGGAAAGAGTAAAACCAAGCTTTTGTTCATGACTGTGCAGGTTCTTCTGTTGGAACGTAAACCTAGTGATGCGGCTGCCATCATTCAAGCCCTAAATCAGGTGTGTCTTATGCATATTCTTATGTTAAAGTGATGTGTTTCACCGAGGAAAGTGAAACAAAATTTTTCAATAGCTATAAGAAAAGAAATCATCTTTCAGATAAGAGCAAATGTCAAGTTTTGGCACAAGTAAATAGCTTTTCGAAAAGGGACTTCAAAACCTAATTGATTCTGCTGCTAATGAGGAAGAAAAAATTGTGTCCCACTTGGTTATGTTTTTGGAGTTGTTTTTTATTTTTTTATTTTTTTTAAGTTTGGATTTTATGAGATGATTATTTTTTGCTGATGATTGAACTGAGTCTGCACGTGTGAACTCTCATTTGAATTTTTTTTTTATCAGCTGTTATTTGACTGTTATGGATGAGGTCTGGTTTCACATATATTCCATGTCAATGTTTTCCTCCATAAGTCTATGATTTGTTTGTTTTGCCGAGATGGTGGTCGTAATTTGATTAGAATGATTATTTCCCAACTTTCTTTTAACACCACTGTTGTTAATGGTTGCCAGACTTCAAAAAACTTGGGCATCAAGCATGAACTTCAGAAGCTTGTATCTGAGTGGCCTTTGGAAGTTATTAAGCACCAAAAGGAAGAGGACAGAAAGGTATATTTTACGAGAAGAAAATGGAAAATTACAATTAAGGAATTCCTAGTGAAATTATTTTCAGCCTAGAAACTATCAAGCAGACAAGTCGTAAGTTGACTTAAATGATTAACTCGTTAATTGGTAATTGAACATCTTTAACGACTTTTTTTTTTATTATTCTTTCTTTCTTTCTTTTGCTATATCCTGAATTGTAGTTCTCCCAAAATTTTACTTCTGATTTTGATGGGTTCTGGCACTATGCGAAACTATTGTGTGATGTTGTGCTTTTTTTTTTTTTTTTTTTGCCGTACTGCTAGGCATTAGCAGCTTCTTTGAAATCTGATATCCCTGCCCTGGTTAGTGATCTACTACGCATGGGACTGAAGGAGAATATAAATTTGGAAGATCTGAACAGAAAAGAAGATATCCTAAAATAACATGAATTCAGAATTTGATGATGCCGTTCTTCAGAAAATGCTTGCCTAAGAATGACCTCCCTACAAGGATGAATCTCAAGCCCTAGTTAGATGCTGAGACAGTCATCATGGAATATTTTGTTGATTTATATTTTGAATTATGTTTCTTCTATGCAAATCCGTACCAACCATTTCTTAAGTGTACCCGAAGTGTTGGTAGATTTTGTAAACATGTTCGTGGAATGTAATGCTTCAAAGATTAATATCTGATTTTTGTCACTACATGATGTTGGAAAAAATATTCTGGCATGTCTCTAAGGTGCATGCAAATGATTTTCTTTTAGTGTTCTGAGAAATAATCTAAAAACTGATGTTCTATCTCTGCCCAGTGAGAAAGATTCTATTATGAAGCACTAGATATAGCAATTTGCACCAAACCCTGGGAGAAATAAAGTTGGTTTCTTTTGCCTGACCGTCTTCAATTATTACTAGTTTGATGAATATCTTGTGGTAGTTTGGTGGGTGGGAAAGAGAACCAATTTATATATAAAGAGAAACTTAATCTAGTATGTCCATTAAGTAATAAAAAATAGCATCATCAATGGTTAGGATTATTTGGCAATTTAAATTAAATGTTGATTACTTAATAGCACACTTTATTTTGAGATATTTTTTATTATTCACTTCAACCCCTTTCTTTATTGACTTAGGCCCAGTTTGGGTATACAACTTATTTAAGTACTTATAGAATAAGGTCTTATATAAAAAGCGTTTATAGAAGAAGGATTTTTAAATTAAGTTATTTAACGTTTGGATACATATTTGAAAAAATGTTTTTTAAACTTATAAATTTTTTTAAAAATTTGGATATAATTTTGATGGAAGGAGAAAGGTGAATGGTATAGTTTTGATGAAATTTTAACTTGTAAAAGTGCAAAATAACTTTCTGATCATGTGAATTTGAACTTTCACAGAGATTTTTTTCAATAAGTTTAAAAAATTGACTTATGAAATAAGCTAAAATTAGTTTATTGAAAATTGATAAGTTACTTATTTAAACTTATTCAAACACTGTTTTTTTAACATAAAAGTACATATACTGATAGATAAGCTGTAATAAGCTGTAAGTTTTGTTATTCAAACGGACCCTTAAAGAGGTAACTTGATAAAACATAGGTGAAATAAAAAAAAAAGGTTAAGAAGTATAATGAAATTGCTACAATCGATTATGGAAGATCTGATTTATAAGTTAGAGATGAATGCTACAAAGAATTTTGATAAGTTTGAATATTTATTTAAAAAAAAGAAGAAAAATACTCAAATTTTACAAGTCATAATATGATCTTTCATTAATCATTCATGCTTTTTTATACATTATAAGTTTTAAACAAATTCAATAACTTAAAGTTCTACTCTAACTAAATAATCTAATAATTAATAAATTAAGTAATTTAGTGTTAATTAAATTACATATTATTTATTGAAATGGATAAATTTATTATTAATAAATTAAGTAATCTAATCTTAGTTAAATAAAATAAAATAAAATATAAAAAAATGTGGTCGTAGATGTGGCCCATATTTAGCTTTAGTGTTATTGACTCTATGTCCATATTTAACCTTTATCTTGCTTCTCTTGAAGTGTCTTCAATTGTTAGTAATAAATAAGTCCATTTCAAATCTTTTAGCTCTTGCACGAGTTAAAGCCCCAATTAAAGGTATCTTCAATTGAATTTTGACAAATTCAAGTCGTCTTTATCTTTCATATAAGAAAGATCTCTTACAATGAAAGTAGCTCAAACTCCCTAGCCAATAGGCAATTTTATCTTGTATATGTTGTCATTTACCTTTACTATGACTTTAAGGGAGCGTTCGGTATAAGGTAAAAATTTTTGTTTCTGGGAACCATTTTTTTTGGAAAACATGATTAATGAAAATTATAATTCTTAGAAATATGTAAAATATGTTTGGTTAGACTTTAAGATTGACGGGAATTTTGAATAATATTTTTTTGGAAAACTTCTATTTTTCTATTTGGTTATACTTAATTTCTTGAGAATCTTTAGTAATTTTTCAAAAATGCCCCAAAAACTTCACTTCTTCAGCCAAAATTCACATTTTTCCAACTTAGCAAAATATTTTTTTTCCATCAAGACCTGAAGTACTAATCAAAGATGCTGGTTGTGTTCTTCTTCACTCTTAGAGTAGATTAAAATATTATCTATGAATACTACTACGGACTGATCCAAGTAGGGTCTAAAAATGCAATTGATATAATCCATAAAGATTGCAGGTGCATTTGTGACCCCAAAAGACATGACTAAAAATTCGTAGTGTCTATATCGAGTTCTGAAAGCTATTTTTGGAATGTCTTCTTCTTTAACTCCGATCTGATGATATCCTGATCTCAAGTCTATCTTAGAGAAAATAGTAGCTCCTTTTAATTGATCTAATAGATCGTCTATTCTGGGCAACAGATACTTATTCTGAATAGTCGTCTTATTCAATTGTTTGTAATCATTACACAATCTCAAACTACCATTTTTTTTCTTTACAAACAATACAAGTGCTCCCAAGGTGATACGCTAAGTCTGATAAAGTTCTTTTCTAACAACTTTTTGATATGCTTTTTAAGCTCTTGCAGTTCCACATGAGACATTCTAGAAGGAGTGATAAAAATAGGCCTCGCCTCTGGTGCTAGATCGATGGTAAATTCCTTTCTCTCTTCGGTGGAGGTTTAGAAATCTCAAAAGGAAAAATCTCTGGAAATTCACAGACTACTGGAATCTCAAGCAATTCTCGTTTCATACTCGGGTTGATGGTATACAGGAAAACACATATCAGATCTGCATCCCTTATCTCTTTATAGAGTCGGTGATCAGTAATAATGCTATACTTTTGGTCCTCTGGTGGGTCCGAGAGAAACTCAAAAGTCTTATTGCAACAATCTAGTAGGACTTAGTTTTGACTTAACCAATCCATACCCAAGATGACATCTATATCATCTAGAGGTAGACAGATCAGATCCACTACAAAAGATATGTCATTCAATACAATGGGACAATTCAAACACACTGAGGAGGTAATTATTTTTCCTCCTGTAGTTGTCACCACCAATAACTTGTATAGTAACTCCACAATAGAGAGTTGTAACTTCTTTAAATATTCTAATGCTATGAAAGAATGGCTCGCACCAGAATCAAACAATACAATCAGAGGTAGATTGTTGATACAGCACGTACCTTGCATCAAATTAGGAGCTGATTTTGCCTCAGAACTGCTCAAAGTGAAAACTCTTCCTGTTGTTTGTTGAGTTCGTGCAGTACCTTTCTCATTTTCTAGTGGACAATGCCGTGCTACGTGCCCCTTCTGACCACATTGGTAGCAAGTAACTAGACCAAAATAACATGGTTTACCCCATGGGATTTTTTGCATTTCCCACACTGACCCGTTGCCAGCTTTTTTAGAAAAGGTCTGGGTTCCATAAGTGCTGATTGTTTCCCTTTCATGATATTCTTCCCTTTGGTATTTCTATCCATAACTGGAAACTCTCTCTTCTGCTTCAACTGAGTCCGCCTCTCCTTTTCATCCTCTACTACTTTTAGACTTGTCGCTAGCATCCGACATTTATTTACCAACGAGGCATATTCCCGAATCTCTAATGCCACCACAACATTCTTAAGCTTTGGGTTCAGTCTTGATTCAAACTTCACTTCTTTCTAGACTTCATCCAGATTATTCTTCAGAGTACTTGAGAACTTAGACAGTTTTTTAAACTTGGTAATATAGTGCTCAATGGTCCTATTTCCCTGTCTAAGCTGAAGAAACTTAATCTCTTTCTCAGCTCTCACATTACTAGAAAAATATTTGTTTAAAAAAGTCTCTCGAAACAAGTGCCATATAATTTCCATGTCTTGATGTACCAGTAACTCTCTGGCTCCTCTCCACCAGTATTCAACTTCTTCCTTCAACATATATGTCTCAAAATTGACCTTCTGCTTATTAGAACAATTTAGAACTTCAAAAATCTTCTCGAGTTCCATCAGCCATTTCTCAGCAACTATGGGATCATATGCACCCACAAAAGACGGAGGTCGCGTTCTCATAAATTCAGACCATCAATTACCATTTCCAGTTCTATTTTCATTTTGGTTTCCTTCATTTCCCCTAGCCTCATCATTATTATTAATATTTTGAAAGTCTTGTAGAATCTGATTCGTAGAAGCTACCTAAACTTGAATAGCTGCGGTTATGTTATTTAAGGTAGCATCTACACTGCCTGACAGATTCTTTCTTGGTGGTGCCATAACTCATTATATCAGTAAAGCAAAATATTAGTCACTATTGAGGTGATCAAATTCAACAGTAGTTCAAAATTTTACAATAGTTATCACTCCACACAAGACTATAAATAGAAAAGCCTAGTACTTTTCTACTGAATTTATTCGCTACCTTACACAACGTTTCCACATAACTATTCAAGACTTCTTTAAGTCAATCTATGTGACCACCCACCCCATGGTTGCCTAAGATCGACTGTCTCTAATACCAACTTTGTAACGTCTAGTTATTTATTTATTATTATTATAGCAACTTTGTAAAATCAAATTTACTTAAATTTTTTTTTTTCACATTACGCATGTTAAATACGCCATATGTATAAATACAATATATATGTATACATATTTATTACAAACTTCTCACATGTTACAATTATACAATACAACATTTCAAAACACAATATATATGTAGACATATATATTACAAACCTCACACATGTTATAATTATACAATACAACATTTCAGTACATAAATAAGAGTCCCTATGCAGCACTTCACCCTTGAAATACAAAGGGTGAAGAGGTGGTGCTGACATCGAGATCTCCATCAGTAACGCAATTCTCTGTTGCATCTCATTTTTTTTATCTGAACATAACACCATAATAATAGTGAGAACAAATGTTCTCAGTAGACTTAACATAAATAAAATATAATGAGAAAAATAGGAGTGATGTTTAGATGTATAAGTTACAGAAAATATTAAGACTTAAAGATAAAATCATCACTTTAGTTGATGCATAATTAACATACTATATATGTACTGAAAATTCACTCTTTTTTTTTAAATACTCAGACATATCACATTTCTCAATTCACTTATTTGCTATACGCATAGTGACCGATCGACTACAGTCACAAAAAGTGATAAGAGAATGTGAGTTAATCACCCATCTGCCTCTTCACATTACTTATATCACCCGGTTGGAGCGGCTCTACCTTGACTCACTTAGGCTAATAGGGCATTCCCTACTTGGTATTGTCTCAAGCCATACAACTCTCGATATTCATCTATACTTATAAATGTATATATATAAATGCATATTCATCAAATGCAATATATAATTATCAAACAACTCTCCATGAGTTCTATGCTTGCCATTTAATCATTTTCATAATATGATGCATCATTTTTATATCAAATGATTAATAATCATTAATCACATATCAATATTCAATATGATTCATTTTAAATCAAATAAAGAAAAAGAGTAATTTGTGATATCAAAATCATCATTTTAAAAGTATTCTTCTTGGATATATGTTTCTTAAAAATATTTCAACAAATAAGATTATTTTTAGGTAAAGCACCCAACACAGCCTGGCCCTATTCAAGACACGGCCATGCTTGAAAAATACTTCAAACATGCTCAAAAACAGCTCCGAACACGCCCTATCCATGCTAAAGCAAATCCAGAATACGGCTTGGCCGTGTTCTGTGATCTTGCTTCACTTATTCAACCATATTTCCCTCATACAAACTTCGATTTAGGTGATTTCAAATACTATAAAACACAAAGACAATTATCTACAACTTTCATGTTTATCTTGTCTTCAGATTCCTTACGGATTATTCTCAGAAAATTAAAAACAAAAATACTTATTTTACCAATATGGATTTTAGACTGATTCTGATCTCTGCTCAATTAATTAGCCATATCTCCCTCATATGGATTCCAATTGAGGAAATGTCAAAGCCAATGAAAAGTTAAAACAATTATCTACAACTATTATGTTTATCCTTTCTTTAGATTCCTTACGGATTATTTCTAAAAAATTTAAAATAAAAAAGATTATTTTTACTATCCTGGATTCTGACCTCTACTAAATTAATCAGTCATATCTCCCTCATAGAGAATCCAAAATAAGTAATTTCAGAGTCTATAAATCTATGAGACATATATTTACAATTCATATGTTGACCATTTCTTTAAAATTATAATATCCCAAAATTTTTATTTTTAAATAATATTTTATTATAAACAAGTATATTGTTTTTAAAATGACTATGGATGTTTTGCTAGAAGTAAATATATTTTTGTTTAAAATAATTATATTGGACTCTAATAAATTTTTGTTGTATTTTTAGAAATATTTTTTCTTTTATTATGTATAAAGATATTTATTTTGTGATCTGTTTTATTAAGATTTTTATCAAGAAAAATCATGACTTAAGAGTTAAACTAAAGTTTTATGAGAATGTAAATTTTTAGAAATTTTTGAGATGTTTTAGAATGAAAAATGAAATTTATATGAATATATATAAAATAAAATCTCATTATTAAATTATTAAATAATAATAATTATTATTATGATAAAAAAAAAAGAGAAAAGAGAAGGGGAATGGAGACGAGAAAACTGAAAAGTGCAGGAGAAGAGGATGAATAGTATAAATAGTGTGAATAATAATCTTCATTTTTCTCTCTAGATCTGGAGTGTCTATAGGCCTTTAATCTCAAAACTAAGTGTACCACTGGATTTAGGATGGAGAATATTACGATTTTGACCGAATAATTTTTCAAATCAGCCATTGAATCGTCGTAGATCGGAAGTAGAAAATTTTAGAAAAATGTGAACTCTGAAACTCTTACTTAGAGACCTCAAATTAGAAATTTGACACCGTAGATGGATTCAGGAGCTAGACAAACCTTAGCATATAAAATTTTTCAACTATCTGATAACTTTTTATTCTTGGTGAATAGTATTTTTCGGCGGTGAATAGTATTTTCCGGTAATGAATAGTATTTTTTGAAGGTGAATAGTATTTTTCGGCCATGAATAGTATCAAGTTCCCGGAGTCATTTTCTTGATTTTTAGACGCTCCGGACACGTTTTTTAGGTCTGTTTAGTTAAATGTAGATTGGAAAAGTGCATTTTTTTGCTGTGCATTTGGAGCCCTTACTCTGTGAGTAGACGATTCTTTCTATGACTTGCCCTATACTCTTCTTGATATTTGAACGTGTATTTGAATATATTTATGAAATATTGACACTTTTATATGATTTTGAAATGTATTAAAATTATGTGAATTGCTTACAATTTGAAATATGGTTTATGAATAGTATAGTTTTGAAAATGGATTTCTGAATTCATGGTGTATCTGATTTCACATGTATTTCTCATTAAATGATAAAGTGAATATTTATGCATATGACATTTTCTGTGAAGGAATCCTATTGGAAACACTGTTTGCTAACAACAGGTGATGTTAGCCCTGGTGCGCCTTGGTAACTTAGCTAGCAAGGGGTGGTGCTAGCCTCGTGTAAGGGCCAACACACGGGAGATGATATGTGAAGGAGAGCGGAATGCTTCTTATATGGGTGAGATGCCAGTTATATGAGATGTGATTTGTCTTCCCTTGCCGTGTGTTTGAAAAATACCCATATAGAGTCTCTTCGCGTGTCCTCTTGAATGGTAGTAGAGCAAACCTTAGCGGAATGCTGAGTTTAGGCAAATCCTATACCACCAAAGTATGGAAGGGGTTAAACTCTAATATGGTGGTTCTGATATGGGATCCTCCAAATGTTTTCATAAGAATTATGTTGATGTATATCATGATTTTATTATCGTTCTTACAACATTACTTATGAATTGAATATGAATATGAATATGAATTTGAATTTGAACAGAGATTATTTGAAATGCGGGTCCTATATGGATGTACCTCTGAATTGTTATTTTTCAATGTAAAAAGTTTTAAAATAAAGAGTATATCCATATGTTGACTTAAGAGGTCATAAAAGGTTTTATCTGCTCACTGAGTTGTCAAACTCACTACACGATGTTTATATGTTTTTCATATAAGGATATAGAGTTTGGTTTTCTCCCTTCAGATAGTTGACCAGCTAGACGATATGATCTCTGACTGAACCTACTTTGTTTCCATGGCTCATAGATTTTGATTTATATTGTATTTGTACTTTAGAGTATGCTCTGAACGCCACAGGCATGATCCCTACTTCTGCTGTACTTTGATGTTTATAGATTTGGTGTATATATGGAAATACATATCTGTAAAAGAGTGTATTATACATGTTCTGAAAAATATATGATCGTAAAGTATGTGTTTCACGTGCTCTAAAATTAGGGGCGTGACAAAAATCCTTGCCAAATTGTTTCAGAATTCCAAAAATAGAGGCTTCACAAATTATTCTGAAATTCAGCTTAGTCTAACTTTTCTTTTGTTTTTCTTTTATGTAATACCATGCACCCATATGTATGTCTATACAACCAAAATAAAATTTCATATAAATATCTAGACTACATGTTATCCAAAATCACATCTACACAAATCTAAAAGCATATATATAATTTTGTACAAAATTTATGAGTAGATGTTAAACCTACCTCAAACAAATCCTTAAACTTGATGCTTTGATTTCCCCTTCCTCTTCCTTCTCCTTTTTCATCCTTTTTCTCTTCTTCCTCTTTCTCTTATTCTTCCTCTTCCTTTTCATCCTCTTTCTTTTTCCTCCTCTTTCTTTTCCTCTCTTTTTTTTCTTTTCTTTCTCTTCCTTACCGACACTCCTTTCTCTCCCTCATAATTATCATTAATTTTCCCTACCTACCTCCCTCATTATTATTAAAAGTTTTCCTACCTACCACCCAAAAATTACAACTTTGCAATATTTCATTATTTACAAAACTGCCATCCTAGATTATTTACAAAACTGTCATCTCCAATAATTTACATAAATGTCATCTCAAAAAATTTACATAAATGCCTTTTCAATTAAATTACATAGATGTCATTTTAACCATCTTATGATGTTGTTTGACTTAAGTAAAGTTGTAAAATAATTTAATCTTCCTTTAAGATCCAAAATGCTTTCTCCCCTCTAAAAGAAATAAATTTCAATTAGTAACATAAGAAAAAATCAGGGATGTTACAATTAATCTTTTCTTGAGACATATGCCAATGAGCGTTTGTGCCACCCTTTCCATGATTCCTTACTCCACCTCTTGCTACACTGCACGACCTAGCCCTGAAAGTGAAGAAATAACCATTTTTCCCTTTAGAATTTTTCTCCAAAAATGAGAATTCTCTTCTCTATTACTTATAATTATACTTATAAAGGTTATCTATTTAATTCCTTTTGACCTTTCCTAATGCATTATTTCATAAAAAAAGATAGAAATTCTGGGGTGTTACAATTCTTCCCCCCTAAAAAAGAATTTTGTCCCAAAAATTTAGAATTTACTTGTCTTCATGGAGTTGTAGATAAGAGTATCTCATATCCTCCTCTCTTTCCCACGTAGTTCTTCCTCAGCCAAACCTCTCCAAATTACCTTCACCAATTGAACAACTTTACTCCATAGTTATCTTACGCTTCTATCCAAAACTACAATTGGCTCCGGTTGGTAAGTCAGGTTCTCCTTCATCGTTACTTCTTCTTTCTGAATTTCTTGTGACGGGTCTGGAAAATATTTGTGAAGTTGAGAGACATGAAGCACATCATAAAGATTTGATAATTTTGGGGGTAGAGATATCTGATATGTCAGTGGCCCAACCTTTTTGAGTATTTGATAATGACCTATATAACATGGGCTTAGTTTCTTTAATTTCATGGCTTGACCAATTCCCATAGTAGGAGAAATTCTCAGAAACAAATGTTCCCCTTCTTGAAAATGCAACGGCTTCCTCCTTTAGTTGTAATAGCTTTTTTGTTGACTCTGGGCAGCTTGCATCTTGTCTTGAATAATTTGTATTTATTTTGTAGTATGCTGTACTAAATTAGGATCCAACAATTTCCTCTCTCGCACTTTATACCAATACAGAGGTGACTTGCATTTCCTAACATTCAAAGCTTCATATGGTGCCATCCCAATGCTCTAATGATAGCTGTTATTATATACGAATTCCGTTAGAGGTATATATTTATCCTATTATTTTCCTTGTTCTAGAGTACATACCCACAACATATCTTTCAAAGTCTATATAGTCCATTTAGTTTGACCGTCTGTTTGCGGATGATATGTAGTACTGAAACATAATTTAGTGACGAAAACTTCCTGTAACGCTTTCCAAAACCTGGAGGTAAATTTAGAATCTCGATCTGAAACAATGCTGCTTGGGACTTTATGCAGTTGAACGATCTCCTTCATGTATAAATGTGCCAGTTTATCTAGTGTGTAATTGATTCTTACAAGTAAAAAGTGTATAGATTTTTTCAATCTATCGATTATTACCTAGATTGCATCATAGCCTGCTGCGTTCTTGGTAAACTGGCAACGAAGTCCATAGCAATGCTATCCCATTTCCATTCAAGAATCTCTAAAGGTTGTAACATTTTAGAGGGCCTTTGATGTTTGATTTTGACTTTTTGACAAGTCAAACACTTTGTTACATACTCAGCTATATCCTTCTTCATTCTTGGCCACCAATAGGATCTCTTTAAGTCTTGATACATTTTAGTAGCTCTCGAGTGGATAGTATAGTTACTTTGATGGCCTTCTTCCAAAATCTTGAACCTTATATCTTCCTTTCGTGGCATACACATTCTTCCTTGATAGAGAATGATCCCATCTTCTAACCTCATAAAGTCAAGTGAATCGTTTCGATTCTAAAGAAATGGATCTTGCGCTTGCACTTCCTTAATCTGTGCCTTCAGATCAAATTTTACCCATAACTCACAAATAAGCAAACTCTTAGTTGTAGCTACAATAGACAGTCTTAAATTTCTGAATTCCTCGATCAATCCCATCTCCTTTACTAGCATATGGCTCAAATGTAGAGATTTCCTACTTAATGCATCTGCTACCACATTTTCTTTTCTCGGGTGATACTTTAGTGTAAACTTATAGTCATTGACAAATTCCATCCACCTTATCTACCTCATGTTCAAGTCTTTCTAATAAAAAAGATATTTCATACTCTTATGATTTTTGTATACTCAAACACTGCACCGTATAAATAATGTCGCCAAATATTCAAGGCAAAAACTATAGCAGCTAATTCTAGGTCATGAGTGGGGTAGTTTTCTTCATGTGGTCTTAATTGCTTAGATGTGTAGGCAACCACTCTTACCTTCTTGCATAAAAAACTTCCTAGTCCCCTCTTGGAAGCATCTATATACACTTCGAAACGTCCCAAAGGATTCGATATAGTTAGAACCAGGGATGTAGTGAGCCAAGTCTTAAGCTCTAGAAAACTATTCTCGCATTTTGGAGTCTATTTGACCAAACTCCTTTTTGGGTTAATCTGGTCAAGTGTAAAGCTATTTGCGAGAAATTGTATATGAATCTCTTGTAATATCTAGCCAGACCTAAGAAGTTTTAGATTTCGGTTACTATTTTTGGCCTCTCCCCTTTGAGAATTTCTTCTATTTTACTAGGATCTACTGACACACCATTTCTCGATACGACATGGCCTAAGAATCTTACTTCTTGCATCCAAAACTCACATTTCTCTAATTTAGCAAAAAAGATTCTTCTCCTTCAATGTTTGAAGTACTGTCCGAAAATGCTATTTGTGCTCTCCTACATCCTTTGAGTATATTAGGATGTCATCGATGAAAACCACCAAAATATTGGTCCAAGTAGGGTCGAAAGATATGATTCATATAATCCATGAAGACTACAGGAACATTGGTAACCCTAAACGGCATGACCAGGAATTTGTAATGTCCGTATCGAGATAGAAACACCGTCTTTAGAATGTCCTCTTCCTTTACTCGGATCTGGTGATACCCCGACTGTAGATCTATCTTACAGAAAATAATATCCCCTTTCAGTTGATTTAATAAGTCATCTATTCTCGATAATGGATACTTATTCTTGATGGTCGCTTTGTTAAGCTATTTGTAATTAATGCATAGCCGTAGGCTTCCATCTTTCTTCTTTACAAACAATATTGGGGTTCTCTAAGGTGATACACTGGGTCGGATAAAGTTCTTTTCCAATAAATCCTTAATCTGCTTCTTAAGTTATTTCAACTCCACAGGGGACATCCTATAAAGTGTAATAGAAATAGAAGTTGCTCCTGGTACTAGATTAATGGAGAATTCCACCTCTCGCTTAGGTGGTGGTTTTGAGATCTCAATACGAAAGACTTCCAAAAATATCTTGAACTACCAGAATCTTTGACAATTATTGCTCAACTTCTGGATTAAGAGTACACAAAGGGGAACATTCTGAATCTGCATAAGTTAACTTCTTCTGGAGTTCACTAGCTTGATTGATTCTACATTTTGTTTCCTTGAAAGAGCTAGAAGGAAACACAAGGGTCTTTGTGCAGCAGTCTAAAAGCATCTGGTTTCGGCTGAGCCAATCCATCCCCAAGATAACGTCAATGTCTTCCAAAGGTAAGCAAATCAAATCTACAACAAAAGATCCACCATACACTTCAACTGGACAGTTCTTACAGATTGCTAAGGTACTTACTTTCCCTCCCGTAGGGGTTATCACTATTAGCTTAAAAGTCAAGTCAGACACAGGATAATGCAATTTCTCCATACAATGAAAAGCTATAAAAGAATGACTAGATCTTAAATCAAAGACCACAATCAGAGGACAACCATAAAGATAACACGTACCGTGAATCAAATAAGGAGCTTGTTTGGCTTCAACTCCATTCAAGGTGAAAAACCTTTCCTTAGCTGGCTTGGCTTGTTCCACTTTCTTCCCATTTTCTAGGGAACATTGGTGAGCCACATGCCCTTTTTGTCCGCATTAGAAACATGTAGTCTAATTGTAGAAACAAGGTCTATTTTCATGAAATCTATAACAACTCCATTTTTTTACATATATACATATATATATTTGTGAAATCCCATGAAGTCATTACCTTTTTACTTTTAATTATTTAACTTATAATAACATTTAATTAAATTAACCAAGCAAAATTAAGGTTAATGGTATACCATTAACATTAATACAATTTTGAGTTCACATATACATCATTAATTAAAAACGTCTATACCAAAAATTAAACATATATATGTCTACATCTTATTCATCCATATTGATTAGTTCTGAGAATATGGGTACGGGTGGTTGCACCTTCACCAAGATCTTAGCCAACTCGACCTAACGTATGCTAAAAACTGTTCATAGAGAATATTAGCATATGTAGTCTTCTGAACATGATATAAAAATAGTGAGAATTAAATCCTAGTAGGTTGAAATATAAATCATAATTATTGTCAATATAGCTCATCATGTCATGTTCATCTGTATAAGCTATAGCAAATACCTTAGGTCACATGAATGCACTTTATCTATGCACATAAAAATCGTACAGTAATGACATGTATAGCATGAATAATTATTTTCAAGATATCACATAATGGTTATCATCTTATTTTCATATCAAGCTTCTCCGATCAGGGTGAGTATTTTCTACTCTATAGTACAGGCTTTATTCACTTTGTCTTTCTTTTCTCATTATCATATCCATAGTTGTGAGTAGGGCATCCCTTACTGATGCACTACACGGACCAACATGTGATCGTGCTTGTTTGTTTTCTTTTTTTTTCTTTTCACGTTAATAGCCAAAAATATGATTTCAATAACAAGTATGTTCATTATACTCATATGCCATCATTTATCATCAAAGCATAATCATTACCAAAAATCATTAGTAAAATGCAATCATGTCATGATCATAACCATTTTCGAATATCACTTTATAAAATATTTCCATTTCAAAATTACATACTTAAGATGGTAAGGAGTTCATGTAATGGTAATGGCTAGGGCATACACTAGTTATTTATTATTTTCATTTATAAGATTCGTCTTCTTTCTTAAATATTATTTTCATCTTTTCATTTTCTTTATGCTTGGCCTCTTGTTATTTTCTTCCAATGTATATCATTTCCAACAAATGTTTTCACAAATTTTGTAGGGCTTTTCTCCCTAATTTAGTTTCTATTAATACCCTATAGTTAATGAGGTTCATTTAGAGTTAAAAAATGTTGAAAATAAGCTTTACTAGCTCCTAACACAGCCTTGCCAAGTTTCAGGACATGGCTATACTTGAAAAATACTTCAAAAGTACTCAAAAATAGCCCTGAACATAGCCCACCAGTGCTAAAGCAACCCAAAATAAGGCCTGGCCGTGTTTAGTGACCTTTCCTAAATTATTTAACCATATCTCCCTCATATGAACTCCAATTGAGGTGATTCCAAATCCTATTAAAATATAAGACACATTTCTACAAATTTCATGTGTATTATTTCTTTAGATTTCTTACGAATTATTCCCATAAATTTGAAAATAAAAACACCTATATTTACTAACCTGGATTCTAGATAGATTCTGACCTCTGCTAAATAATCAGCCATATCTTTCTCATATGGACTCCAAATTAAGTGATTTCAGAGCCTATAGATCTGCAGGACATATATCTATATTTATTATGTAAACCATTTCCTTTAATTATGTATAGAGTTTTCCCAAAAATGCAAACACAGAACATACTTTACAGATTTTTTTCTGGTTGGCTAGTTTCAGACCACTACTTACTATTCTGACCATATCTCCCTAATATGGAATCCAAATTAAGTGATTTCAATGCCAAAAAATTCATGAGACATATATATATATATATATATATATATATATATATATATATATATATTTCTTGTTAACCATTTCTTTTATGGCCGATCATCAAAGTGACAATTTTTGTAAATTTCATCCATGTTTAGGATCCAAATTCCATATAAATGTTACAAATTTCAAAACTTTTCTTCAAAAAGAGATATTGTTAAACCTACCTAAAGATCTTCCTAGCTCACTTAGTGAATTCTTTTTCTTGTTTCTTCTTGAAGGAAGTGGCAAGATTCCTCCCTTCCCTTAGCTTTTCCAACAGCTTGAATAAGAGAGGGAGGGTGAATTTTGAATTCTAAGGATGAAGAGAAAAGATGGATTCAAGTAGAAATTAACACAACAAGAAACATGAGATTTAGTGGTGACTTTTCTGTGGCAACCAAAAAAGTCGTCACTAAAAATCACTTTTAGTGGCGACTTTCATGAGTCGCCACTGAAAGTTGACTTTTCAGTGATGACCCACTTGAGGTCGTCACTAAAAGTTGAAAATGGATTTTTAGTGGCAACCAAAGTCACCACCGAAAGTAGAGAAATTTATTTTTTCTCTTCTCACATTTTGGAATGTTTAATTGTTTATATTTGTCACTTAAGGCCAGCTCAAGTAGTGCTCAAGTGTTTCAGGGATGGATGTTTTTTTAGTATAAAAAAATATTAAACTATATTTTTAGTATATAAATTTTTAATTATAAAATAAGAAAATAAGTAAACTATTTACTAACAAAATAAATTTAAAAATAAGTTAATTTTTAATAAAATACTAAATTGATAAAGTGAATGTTTAAAATTAAAATAACAAATGTACATATCTTTGAAAAATCAAAACATACCCATTTACTTTAAAGGAAATTATAAAGGAAAATGAAAAATTTTATAAAACAAATGATAAAAATAAAATAAGCAAATGATAGAGGGAATGAAAAATCATATTGAACCCACTCCTAGGCACAACAGAGGATTTTGGAGGCATTTGAACATTGAACCCACGATAGGCACAACAGAGGCATCTAGAGGTATTTGAACCCCGCGCATAAGGCCCTGAAAATTTCTTTTCTCGGGAACAAGAAACCTTCCCCTTAAATTTTCCTCACCAAAAATCATCACCTGGCGCATGAGAACCCTTCCCCCAAAATTTTTCTCTTCAAAAATCACCACTTATTTGCCCTTTTCCAATTGCCATCACCGAAGTCACCACGGCGGAAGTCAATAGTGGTGGCTCACAGTGAAGCCTCTAGAACGAGAGACATGGATTTGTTGAGTACATAGCTGCCAACTGAGGTACACCATTGAAGTACCTTCGGACGAGAAAGCTTTCATCGTCAACGAACCCTTCCTACGAATTACTCTGCGTGTGTCTGCTTCAGTTGTGTGTCTACCTTCACCACAGGTTGGCTTGTTTGATTCTATAAAAATAACTTAAAAGCTCCGCAATGTTTATGTCTAAATGTGGTTTGATTCTCTGAAAACAACACTGTTTGTGTGTTGGTGTATGAAGCATTTTTTGGGATTTAGAGATGCTTAGTTGTGAATTATGCTCGGTTGTGTATGATTGCTTTGATAGGTTAGTGTCGATGTTGATTATTTTAAGTGTTGCTTTAGCTATATCATTCATATTAGGTTAAGTTTCTGGGCCAAATATTGGGTCTTCCTCTGCTCATTTGGAACTCGATATTTGGAAAACAAATTAGAATTCAAAAGTTACTCCTAAGGTTAAAATGTTAGTGTGGAAAGCTAATAATGCACTGCCAACGAAGCTTAATTTGAAGAAAATGTTTGTGGGGTGTCTTTCTTTTTCTTGTTGCTCCATATTGTGCAAAACAGAGGTAGTATTAGGAACATGACCTCTTGTCCTCATCTCTGCATCTAACTTCCTCATTAACACTAGAATCTCATCTTTCATTGGATGAGATGTCTCTCCAGTATAAAACACACGGCTTTCCTTTCCCAAGTCAATGCAACTATAACCTGGTTCCTTTTTAACTTCCATCATCGCCATTAACTTTCTCACTTTTGACATATTTTTCCATAATACTAGTTCCAGCATAGATATTAGATAATAATATATAGCTGGAAGGATCTTCTAGTTTTAAATTTAATAGATAATAATATATAGTTGGACAAATTTAATGTTCTGTTAATTTTTTATTTATTTTGCAAACAAACATGTCTAACTGCATAAAATATGTACATGCAACAAAAAATTGTAACTAAAAAATGCACATGATGTTTTACACTTGTTCGAAAAAAAAACTTGCTCTCTCTGTGTTATAAGTTACAATATCTACCAGGTTATGATATCCACATATTTATAGTCACTTATTCTACACTTAAGGTTTAAGGGTGTCAGTACAATCCATAAACTAAGTAACCAATGTAGCATCATTAGAAAATAACCAATGGGATGTACAGAATGAAAAACTTTGAAATATGATCAGGACCATCGAAGAATGATATTTTAACTGGTATGGTTTGGATTTAAACAAGATCTTCCCATTATGGTCTCAACTGTTGCTCCTGTGTCTTCAACATAAAGAATAAGCTTTACTTCTACACATGCTCTGAAAAGTCAAAATGTGAAACCAACCAAATGTTAGGATTCATGTGGCGTGGATAGCACATGGAATAAGTAATGGTGTAATGCAAGTATTCAATGGATACCTGGTCCCCAACTCCCAGCCCCAGATAATACTTTGTAAACTTTGTAACCTATCTTGTCACCTTTTGAACAAGCAATATATATAAACTTCTTGCTAGGTCTTGTCACCTTTTTGATGTGGTGTTAACAACATATGACATTGTACGAAGTGCTGTAAGTTTTTATGGATTGTCATTTGTTATGACTTATGAAGAGAATTGGTAATTGTTTTATAATGAGAAGTGGTGGTAATTTGATTGTCATTTTGAATTCACAATATATGCTTTGTACTAATTGGCTCCCACTCTAGGAGAATTCAAATATGACATGGTGTTAACAACATATGACATTGCACTAATAGATCAAGATTTTCTTGATTATTTCATTCTTTTTTCCCTTTTATTGTTCCTAATTGTTGTAGGTTTTTATAGATTGTCATCTGTTATGACTTATGAAGAGAATTCATAATTGTTTTATAATGAGGCAGTAGGTTTTTATGGATGTTCTTGCTGTAGGTTTTTATAAAACGTATGGTTAGGTTTCAAGAATTATGTGGTCGCTTGATTTTTGCTTTTGTTGGATGGCTTTGTGCATAGGTGAATGTTTTCTATGTCCTTATTAGATCTCTTTCTTTATTGTTGAGCAAATATGTGCAATTCAACAAGTCTGACGTTGTAGATTCTTGTGCAAACTTTCTGCCATGGAAATGAAAGTCCAAACTAGTATAGCTTTTCTAACCATAAATATTCCTTAGCAACTGATTATGAGGGTAAAAGAAAATGACAATGAATGGTGCATTTTCGTTTAATATTCACTACATAATGTGGGCTCCTATGTTACTGAGCTACTGGATCTAAGCATTGGAACATAATTGTTTATGACCATTTTAACTTTTGAACATATTTATTGCTCATTAATGATTATATATTGAAATAGCTTTGTTATTGAATACCTTCCTTTGGTTTTAGGTGTTGAATAAAGTTGAATAATTTCCATAGCTTAATCAAAATAAAGTTGAATAATTTCCATAGCTTAATCATCAAGCGGCAATGCCCCATGTATAATGAGAGTGATGTTGTGCAGGGACACTCCATTCAAGTTATCATTTTGCATAGCTACTAGATGCCTTCTTTCCTCTGTCCAGTGCCATCTTTCTCCATTCTCTTCCTCCTATTGTCTGGCCCCCCATTGCCTTGCTATTGATGGTAAAAGATACTTTGATATATTAAGTTTCCAGAAATATAAATGCAACGCCATATAAGCTTGATTATTTTTTTTTTATTAATGTTTTTGTGATTTTACAATGCTGTAGATAAAATGAAGCTCTCTATCAATATGTCATGCTTAATAGTTAGAGTGAAGTAATGACTAAATTAGTTATTATTATGTGCATAATGTTAGAATTTTCTTTTTAAGTGTCATATGTTATATTAACTTTGTTAAATTTGGTCATATGAATAGGGACAAATTCCACTTGGCCTTATGGGAAGTGCTGCACCAAGTTCTACAATTAATGCAACACCATCTCAAAGAGAGCCACCAAGTTGACTTTTTTTAATTTGTTAACATTTTATTATGTAATTTTCTGTTAACTAACATTGTATATTTCACTCAACAATCATGTATTATGTTTCAAATTCTAGTTTAATATATATACTTTTTTATTAATTTCTTTGGTTATACTTTTTAATCATAGATGAGGGTTTTATTTAAATGGCAAAGAAAATTACAAAAAAATTGTAATAGAGGATTCAGTGGCAACTTTAGTCGTCACTGAATTAATAATTTAAGGATTCAGTGAGGACTTTAGTCATCACTGAAAGGTTACGAAATTTTAAAAAACATTTACCCAAGTTTCAGTGACGACATTCCTTAGTCGCCACTAAGGAATGTCGTCACTAAAAGGTTACAAAATTTCAAATTTTTTTTACCCAGGTTTCAATGGCCACATTCCTCAGTCGCCATTGAAAGTTACATTCAGTGGCGACTAAGTCGTCAATGAATCATAATTTTCAGTGAGGACCTACTAGGTTGTCACTGAAAGGTTAGATTTAGTGACGACTCAGTCGCCACTGAATGTCTACCTTCAGTGACAACTTTAAAGGGTCGTCACGGAATACCTAGATTCAGTGGTGAATTAGTCGCCACTGAATATATACATTTAGTGACGAATTTTTTGGGTCGTCACTGAAAGCTTCAGTTATGCATTTATTTGCGACCACTTGGTGACGACTAAAAGTTGTCACTCAATGTAATGGTGGTTTTTGCTTAATTAAATTATCAAGTGGTCCTCCTCTCATAATTATGGGTCTACCTTATCACAATTAGGATGCACTTGGCTACTTTTTTGAGGAAGACAACTCATGTTTTTGTCTTCCTCTCCCTTAGTCAAGATATGCATATCAAAAAGATATTTGTATTTTGAAAATCATGATAAAATGTTCTTAAGACAAGGGATAAGATCCCTTTGATTTAGGGATTCATTTCCTTTTTCTTTTGTCTCACTCAAGTATGATATGTTTTCCTTCTAAGTAGCAAATTTTTAGCCCTTGAGTCTCCCTTGCTTGGCTAAAATTATTTGTGTCGGATTTGGATGTTTTGTCCCGATATAATGTATTATTACCTACTATATCATCACATCCTACTATATCATCACATGACTTGCTAAAATTATTAGTGTAAGATTTATATGTTTTGTCCTAATGCCACGTATTATTACTTACTATATCATCACTTGGCTTACTAAAATTATTAGTGTAAGATATAGATGTTTTGTCCTAAAGCCATGTGACCTAATCTTGATTACTATTATACTACTATTTCATCACATGGTTCTTATTTTTCCCTCTTGGATTTAGACTCATTCTTGCCCATTTCCTTTGCTTTGGCTGAAGTTCTACATCTCATGGAGGGCTTGGTCACATTATCATGATTTTTATGCTATCGGTCCAACTTCTATATCCTATTCTAAGTCTATGTTATATCTCTTGCTTAGGCTATCCAATTGGTTTGCTAAAAAGTCATGTGAAGTGGTAAAATAAACTCTATGATGTGTCCATAGGTGAAGGCCCAATGTATGGGTGGAGATGTTAAACTTAGGAACTCTAACTCTTGAATTAGGAAAAATTACCCTAATCCAATCTTCTTGAAATTTTAAAATATTTACTTACTTACAAAAATTTATCTTCCTTACGAAAAAATTTCGCCTCTCTTTAGGATGTTATTTCTAATTTTTTTCCTATTAAGTTTTCTCTCTTTACCTAATCCCTTAATGTTAGAAACATTTTCTATGTATACAGATAATGTGAAGAATTTCTAAGACTTATATTTTTTCTTAGAATTTTTCAAGTTACTCTATTTGAGTTGGAAAAATTCAATCTCCTTCTCGGCCTACATAGTACTTTGAAAGTACTTCTCTAGGAAAATATTCTTAAGTACTTGCTAGGTGATCTACCTCCTTTGGTGAGTTAGCAGCTCTCTGGCCCCTCTCTACCAACACTTAGCTTCATCCTTCAGCATATATGCAGCAAACATAACCTGCTGCTTATTAGTGCAGCCCATCACCTCAAAGATCTTCTCCAATTCCCTTATCCATCTTTCAGCTACCGTTGGGTCATACCCACCTTGGAAAGAAGGTGGTTTGGTTCTCAGGAAATCAGATAGGCCATTATCATTTTCAACCACCCAATTGTTTGCATTATTTTCTCCATTCAGGTTGTTACTATTCTGGAGATGTTGCAGAATTTGATTGGTGGCTGTGACTTGGTCTGGAATTGCTGTAGCCAAGTTTTGAAGGGTTTCTTCCGCACTGTTTGCAAGGTTTCTCCTCGGTGGTTCCATATCCTACTGTGGAAAAAAAGAGAGTTATGCTACTATTGAGTTTATCAAGCCCAATAGTTAGTTTAAAAATATTTACAGTAGTCATAACACTACCTCGGCATATAGATAGGAAACACTAGTAATTTCTTACCTATATGAAATCACTGATTCCCTACACAACATAACCAAAAACACACTCAATATACTATAAGATCGATTCAGATAAACATCCACCCACTGGCCATCGAGGATCGACCTGCTCAAATACCAATTATGTACCAACTCAATCATACTTGTATGAGACAAAAGAAAAAGGAAATGAATCCCGAAATCAAAGGGACCTTGTCCCTTGTCTTAAGAATATTTTATCATGATTTTCAAAATACAAATCTTCTTTTGCTATGCATATTTTGACTAAGGGAGAGGAAGACAAGAAAATGAGTTGTCTTTCCCCTAAAAAGATATCAAGTGCATCCTAATTGTGATAAGGTAGACCCATGATCATGAAAGTTAAATTATTTGATATTCTATTTAAGCAAAACCCACCCTTATAACATTAGAATTTTGTCCAAGTAAGGGAGAGAAAAAACATAAGCAAGGTAGAGCGAGGAAAGGAGAGGAAGAGAGGAAGAAAGAGGAAGGAGAAGTCTAGAGGAGTAAGTGCTCAAGGTAAGTTAGCTAAATCTCTACTTAAATCCATCTTTTCTCTTCATTCTTAAGGTTAAAAAAACTCACTCTCCTTCTCTTATTTAAGTTGCTAGAAAAGCTCAGGGAAGGGAGGAATCTTTCTACTTCCTTCAAGAGGAAACAAGAAAACGAATTCAATAAGTAAGTTTAACAATATTTCTTTTTGAAAAGTTTTGAAATTTGTAACATTTATATGGGATTTTGATCTTAGAACTTTGATGATTGGTCATGGATGTTGCTATATCATGTTACATATTGATCTTGCATGTGATGTATGTTTGAATACTTAGGCTGGTGTAGATAGTTTTGCATAGATATGGCTATGGGTGGCAAAATTTTAAGCTTCTATTTTTAACATTCTGGAAAGAATTGGTAAGGAATAAAAATAAATGGTTAACATGAAAAATGTAGATTTGTGTCTCACGGAATTTTATCCACTGGAATCACTTAATTTGGAGTCCATATGAGGTAGATATGGTACAATTAGTAAGTACTGGTCAGAAAATGATTAATCAGGGAAGAATTTGTTTGGAAAGTTTCTGTGTTTGAATTTTTGGGAACATTCTGTAGAGAATTAAAATAACTGGTTAACATAAAAATTATAGATATATGTGTCACGGAATTTTAGCCACTGGAATCACTCAATTTGAAATTCTTATGAGTACGATATGGACATATTAGTAAGTAGAGGTCAGAACCTACTCGAGAAGGAATAACCTGTCACTTGAGAGAGTAATATCACCAAGAATCTTTAATATTTGGCTAATATTTTCAACATAATTGTTTTATATAATTGTGTTATCTTTAAATTGACACTGAGATCACCTAAATCAGACTTAAAATGAGGGGCTTTGATTAGAAAGAGAAGGTCAAATAGAATGAAAACCTACTTCAAGAAAATAAAGAGATAAAAATAATATTTAAAAAAAAGAAGAATCTTATAAATGAAAATAATAAATGACTAGTATATATCATAGTCATTGCCAATGCATGAACTTCTTACCATCTTAAGTGTGTAATCTTGACATGAAAATATTTTATAAAGTGATATTTGAAATGGTTATGTTCATGGCATGATTACCAATAATTATTGGTAATAATTATATTTTGATGTAAGTTTAATGAACATACTTGTCATTGAAATCATATTTTTGTCTATTATTGTGAAAAGAAAAGAAATAAGCATGGTCACATGGAAATCCGTGTGGTGCCTCAGTTAGAGACGCCCTACCAACGGTTATGATTATGTTAATGAGAAAAGAAAGAGAAAGTGTGGCATGTCGGATGGAGCAAGAAATCCTGTACCGGAGAGTAGAAAATACTCACCCTAACCGGGGTGGCTTGATATGAGAATAAATTGATAGCCATCATATGATATTATGAAAATAGTTAATCCTGCCCCATACATGTCATTACTGTACGATTTTCATGGGCATAGATAAAATGCATTCATGTGTCCAAAAGTTTTTGCTGTAGCTTATACAGATGAACATGATGTGAAGAGCTATATTGATGATGATGATTATGATTTATTGTTGAACCTACTGGAATTTCATTCTCACTATTTTTCCATATCATGTTCAGAAGATTAACTATGCAGCTATTCTCTATGACACTTATTATTACTGTACGTTGGATCGAGCTGCCCTACATTGGGCAACTACTGATTATGTCGAATATATCTGTAATAGACGTGGCTGAGATTCCAGTGGAGGTGCCACCACCTGCACCAGTGTCCTCGGTAGTAGTCTACGTGGATGATTAGGGCTAATATGTATATGTTAAACTTTTGTATAGATGTTTGTAAATTAATAATGTGTATGTAAATTCAGTATTGTATAAATTAAATAAATGTTATTTTGAGTTAAGTTGTAACGAGGTAATAACCTCATGGAATTTTACAAATATAGAAAAAAAATTGTTACATAAATGGAGTTGTTACATAATTAGTATTAGAGCAGGTCTATCTTAGATGGCCAGTAGGTGGATGGTTATCTGAATCGAGCTTATAGTGTCTTGAATATGTTTGTGGTTATGTTGTGTGAGGGACCTGTGATTTCATATAGCTAAGAAATTACTAGTGTTTCCTATCTATATACTGAGGTGGTGTTATGACTGCTGTAAATATTTTTGAACTAACTATTGGGCTTGATCACCTCAATAGCAGCATAACTCTGTTTTTGCCACAGTAAGATATGGCACCACCGAGGAGGAACCCAGCAAATAATGTGAAAGAATCCTTGCATATCTTGGCCACAACAATTCGAGACCAAGTTACAGCCACCAATCAAATTCTTCAATATCTCCAGAACAATAACAACTTGAATGGAGAAAACAATGCAAACCTTTGGGTGGCTGGAAATGATAATGGTCTGTCTGAGTTTCTAAAAACTAGACCACCTTCTTTCCAAAATGGCTATGACCCAACGGTAGCTGATAGGTGGATAATGGAATTGGGGAAAATCTTCAAGGTGACGGGCTGCACTTATGAGCAGCAGGTTATCTTTGCTGCTTATATGCTGAAGGATAAAGCTGAGTGTTGGTAGGAAGTATTTAAAGACATTTTTTCTAGAAAAGTACTTTCCAAGTACTGTACGGGTCGAGAAGGAGGTCAAATTTCTCTAACTCAGACAGGGTAGTATGTCAGTAGATCAATACATTGCTAAGTTTGAGGAGTTGTCTAAATTCTCCTCTTGTTTGAGGTTTGACCCTGATAAAGCATGGAAGGCTGTTAAGTTTGAAGCTAGATTGAACTCAGAGATTAGGAATGTGGTGATAGCCTTGGAAATAAGGGAGTTTATGCCTTTGATTAATAAATCTAGACTTTTGGAGAAAAGTTTAAGGGCAGTGGAGGATAAGAAACAAAGGCGAAACTTGTGGAAGAGGAAGAAAAGTTTTCCCAACCTTGGCAAGAACGTGAGGAGAGGTGGATATGGAGCTAGTAAGAGGCCATTGACTGCAGGTCCTCGACCTTTCCAACAAGACTTCACCCCAGTCAAGTGCACTAAGTGCGGACGTATGCATGGGAACCGGCCATGTTACATAGGACAAGACGTCTGCTTCAATTGTGGATAGAAAGGTCCTTTTTTGAAGAATTGCCCACAGAGAATGGGAAAATAGCTGGAACAGAGGCTTCAGGTGAAAGGAAGGGTTTTAACGCTAAGCGGCCAAGAGGTAGCTCAATCCCCCAAAATGATCCAAGGTACATGCTATATCTATGGATTTTCTCTTATGGTGTTGTTTAACTTTGGTGCTAGTCATTCATTTATATCAGAAGAATGTATTAGGAAGCTTCAGTATCCTATTTCTAAAACCCCCTATGAGCTATCTATAGTAACTCCTACGGGGAAAAGGGTCTTAACTTCCTCTGTAAGTAAAAACTGTTTGGTCACTATTCAAGAGAAAACTTTTTCTGTAGACCTTGTCTATTTACCTTTAAAAGGTATTAATGTCATTCTAGGATTAGACTGGATATCTAAAAATCGGGTCTTGCTGAATTGTTGCAATAAGACCATTGAATTTCTACCTCTTACTTCAGAAGAGGGGGTGTAGTTATTGATGCTTACTGCCAATCAAGTCAATAGGGAGTTGAAGAATGGAGTACTCGCATACATTCTTTCGTATTTATCAAACCTAGAAGTCGAACTGAAACTTGATGAAATCCCAATAGCCAACGAGTTTTCTGAAGTATTTCCATCAGATATTCCAGGCTTACCTCCCAAGAGAGAGATAGAGTTCTCTATTGATCTCCTACCTGGGACAGGGCCTATCTCTATTGTACCTTATTGAATGGCCTCGAAGGAACTACATGAACTCAAGAAACAGTTAGAGGAACTATTAGACAAGCAATTCATTAGACCAAGTGTATCACCTTGGGGAGCTCTTGTGTTGTTTGTTAAGAAGAAAGACTGAAGTTTGAGACTATGCATAGATTACAGACAGTTGAATAAGGTGACTACAAAAAACAAGTACCCTTTCCCTAGGATATATGACTTATTGGATCAATTGAAGGGAGCCTCCATCTTTTCAAAAATTGACTTGAGGTCAGGATATCATCAGATTAGGATTATGGAGGAGGATGTACCAAAAACAGCTTTCAGGACTAGGTATAGGCACTATGTGTTTCTCGTAATGCCCTTTGGGTTAACAAATGCACCTGTAATTTTCATAGATTACATGAATCGCATTTTTTGACCCTACCTAGATCAATTTGTGGTAGTGTTCATTGATGACATCTTGATATACTCTAAGAGTGAGAAAGAACATGAACAACATCTTTGAATCGTGCTACAAGTGCTGGAAGAGAAAAAGTTGTATTCCAAATTGGAGAAGTGTGGATTTTGGTTGACAGAGGTGAAGTTTCTTGGACATGTCATCTCTAATAGAGGGGTAGCTGTAGACCCTAGCAAGACGGAAGCAGTGATTCAGTGTGAACGACCAAAGATAGTTATAGAAGTCAGAAGTTTCTTGGGTTTGGCAGGATACTGCATAAGGTTTATTCAAAACCTCTCTCGTATAGCCTTTCCATTGACTAAATTGATCAGGAAGGAAAGTCCTTTAAAATATATTTATCAATGTGAAGCTAGTTTCTGGGACCTTAAGACAAGACGGGCCACTCCTCCTGTTTTAACTATTCCAGACCCCACAGAACATTTTGAAGTGTATAGTGACGCTTCAAAGAAAGGGCTAGGGTATATGTTGATGCAAGACAAGAGAGTAGTTGCTTACGCCTCTAGACAACTGAGACCCCACGAAGGAAACTATCCAACCCATGATCTTGAATTAGTAGTGGTGGTGTTTGCTTTAATGATTTGGCGACACTATTTATACGGAGGGACATTTGAAGTATACTATGATTATAAGAGTCTTAAGTACCTTTTTGACTAGAAGGTGTTAAATATGAGACAACGAAGATGGGTAGAATTCCTCAATGACTACAAGTTTGAGATAAAGTATCATCCAAGAAAGGCGAATGTTGTAGCTGATGCCTTGAGTCAGAAATATCTGCACATAGGTTGGATGATGGTGTATGAGATGCAGATTCTAGAAGAGTTTCGAAATTTGAAGCTGGACACTACTCTTATTCCAAAGAAGCTAATAATTAATGGGTTAAGTATAAGGTGTGAACTTAGATCCCAGATTAAAGAGGCTTAAGTTCACGACCAATATTTATTGGATCATATTGATCAGAATGATTTTTCTATTTCGGAAGATGGAGTAATCATGTATAAAGGAAGCGTCCGTGTTCCTCAAGAACGAGAGTTGAAGACTAAGATCCTGCAGGAAACGCATCAGAATAAATACAAAATCCATTCTGGATCCACTAAAATGTACCAAGATTTAAAGAGAATGTATTGGTGGCCAGGGATGAAAAAGGATATTGCTGAGTTTGTGGCAAAATGTCTAACTTGTCAGAAGGTGAAGGTAGAGGATCAAAAGCCATCGGGATTCCTACAACCTCTTAAGATCCCTAAATGGAAATGGGACAGTATTTTGATGGACTTTATGGTGAGCTTACCTAAGACTTCAGTTGGGCATGTCTTTATCTAGATAATAATAGACAGATTAACCAAATTTGCTCATTTTCTTCCCATAAAGATTAACTATTCACCAGACAAATTGGCCTAATTGTATGTCCAGGAAATAGTTAAACTACATAGGATTCCCTTAAATATCATTTCTGATAAAGATTCGAGGTTCACGTCGAGATTTTGAAAGGCGTTACAGGAAGCTTTTGGAACCCATTTGCAATTCGGTACTACCTACCATCTTTAGACTGACAGGCAAACAGAACAGACCATTCAAACCCTACCAAATTTTGAAGAAAGTGGGCACGTCAGCATATCAAGTTGCCCTTCCACCTAATTTGTCCAATTTGCAAAATGTTTTCCATGTATCACAGTTCCAGAAGTATCTTCCAGACTCTTTACATGTGATATGAGATGAACCAATCCAAATAAAGGAGAACATGACATACTAGCTAGTACCAGCAACCATATTAGACACTGATGTGAAACAACTGAGGAATAAAACTATTCCTTTAGATAAGGTGTTATGGGCAGGTTTGACTCCAGAAAAAGCAACTTGGGAGCTGGAAGAAGTCATGAGGAAGAAATATCTGAAATTGTTCTTATTAGGTCATTTTTGAAATTTTGAGGACAAAATTTCTTTTAGGGGGAGAGAAATATAACATCCCTAATTTTGTTTCATGTATTAATAAAAGTATAGAAGTATTCAAAGTAACATCCCTAATTTCGTTTCTTTTATTAATAAAGGTACATAAATATTTAATTAAGGAAATAAAATTTATTAGATAATTTTTAGATATCTAAGGAAATATAATCCTTAGAAATTCTTCACCTTATGTGTATGCATAGGAAATGTTCTAACATTAAGGGAATAGGTAAAGAGTGAAAACCTAAGAGGGGAAATTAGAAATAACATACCAAAGAAAGGCGAAATTCTGGGGGTAAGGAAGATAAATTTTTGTGAAGTAAGTAAAGGTCTTAAAATTTCAAAAGGATTGGATTAGGGTAATTTTTCCTAATTCAAGAGCTAGAGTTACTAAATTTAACATCTTCACCCATAAATTAGGCTTTCACCTATGGACACTTCATATTGAGTTTTTCCACTTCACATAAATTTTTTAGCAAGCCAATAGTATAGCCCAAGAAAGAAATAAAAGATAGACTTGGACTAGTATATAGAAATTGGATCGGTAGCCCAAAATCATGAAAATGTGACCAAGCCTATTACGAATGGTAGAATTTTAGCCAAAGTAAAGGCAATGGGCAAGAATGAGCCCAAATCCAAGGGGGAAAAATAAAAATAAAAATAAAAATCATGTGATGAAATAATAGTGTAATCAAGATTTGGTGACATGGCATTAAGACAAAAAATTCAGCAAGTGGTGTGATAAATATTTATATTCTACACTCATAATTTTAGCAAGTGGTGTAATAATACATGGCATTTGGACAAATCATTCCTATCCTACACAAATAATTTCAGCCTAGCAAGGGAGATTCAAGGGCTAGAAACTTGCCACTTAGAAAGGCAAATCTATCATACTTGTATGAGACAAAAGAAAAAGGAAATGAATCCCTAAATCAAAGGGACCTTGTCCCTTGTCTTAAGAACATTTTATCATGATTTTCAAAATACAAATCTTCTTTTGCTATGCATATTTTGACTAAGGGAAAGAAAGACAAAAACATGAGTTGTCTTTCTCCTAAAAAGCAATCAAGTGCATCCTAATTGTGATAAGGTAGACCCATGATCATAAAAGGTGAATTATTTGATAGTCTATTTAAGAAAAACCCACCCTTATAACATTAAAATTTCGTCCAAGTGAGGGAGAGGAAAAACATAAGTAAGGTAGAGTGAGAAAAGGAGAGGAAGAGAGGAAGAGAGGAAGAAAGAGGAAGGAGAAGTCTAGAGGACTAAGTGCTCAAGGTAAGTTAGCTAAATCTCCACTTGAATCCATCTTTTCTCTTCATTCTTAAGGTTCAAAAAACTCACTATCATTCTATTATTTAAGTTGTTAGAAAAGCTAAGGGAAGGGAGGAATCTTGCTACTTCCTTCAAGAGGAAACAAGAAAATGAATTCAATAAGTGAGCTAGGAAGATCCTTAGGTAGGTTTAACAATATTTCTTTTTGAAAAGTTTTGAAATTTGTAACATTTATATGAGATTTTGATTTTAGAACTTTGATGATTGGTCATGGATGTTGCTATATCATGTTACATATTGATCTTGCATGTGATGTATGTTCGAATACTTAAGTGTAGATAGTTATGCATAGGTATGGCTATGGGTAGCAAAATTTTAAGCTTCTATTTTTAACATTTTGGGAAGAATCGGTAAGGAATTAAAATAAATGGTTAACAGGAAAAATGTAAATTTATGTCTCACAGAATTTTAACCACTGGAATCACTCAATTTGGAGTTCATATGAGGTAGATATGGTCTGATTAGTAAGTAGTGGTAAGAAAAAGATTAATCAGGGAAGAATCTGTAAGGAAAGCTTTGTGTTTGAATTTCTGAGAACATTATGTAGAAAATTAAAATAATTGGTTAACATAAAAATTATAGATATATGTGTCACAGAATTTTAGCCACTGGAATCACTCAATTTGAAATTCTTATGAGAGAGATAAGGATAGATTAGTAAGTGGAGGTCAGAACCTACCCAAGAAGGAATAACCTGTCACTTGAGGGAGTAATATCACCAAGCATATTTAATATTTGGCTAAACTGTTCAACATAATAGTTTTAGATAATTGTGTTATCTTTAAATTGACAGTGAGATCGCCTAAATCGGCGTTAAAATAAGGTATTTATGCTCTGATTAGTAAGAGATGGTCAGATAGGATGAATACCTGCATCAAGAAAATAAAGAGATAAAAATAATATTTAAGAAAAAAGAAGAATCTTATAAATGACTATTATATGCCATAGTCATTGCCATTGCATGAACTTCTTACCATCTTAAGTGTGTAATTTTGACATGAAAATATTTTATAAAGTGATATTTGAAACGGTTATGTTCATGACATGATTACCAATGATTTTTGATAATAATTATATTTTGATGTGATTTTAATGAACATACTTGTTATTGAAATAATATTTTTGGCTATTATTGTGAAAAAAAAGAAATGAGCATGGTTACATGGTAATTCGTGTGGTGCACTAGTAGGGGACGCACTACCAACAGTTATGATTATATTAATGAGAAAAGAATGAGAAAGTGTGCCATGTCAGACGGAGCAAGAAAAACTCGTACTAGAGAATAGAAAATACTCACCCTAACCGGGTTGGCTTAATACGAGAATAAATTGATAGTCATCATATGATATTCTAAAAATAGTTAATCATGCCATACATGTCTTTACTTTACAATTTTCATGGGCATAGATAAAGTGCATTCATGTGACCAAAGGTTTTTACTATAGCTTATATAGATGAACATGATGTATTAAGCTATATTGATAATGTTGATTATGATTTATTGTTCAACCTACTGGGATTTAATTCTCATTATTTTTCCATATCATGTTTAGAAGATTAACTATGCAGCTATTCTCCATGACACTTATTATTGTTGTACATTGGATCGAGCTACCCTACCTTGGTCAACTATCGATTATATTGTATATATCTGTAATAGATGTGACTAAGATTTCGGTGGAGGTGCCGCCACCCGCACTAGTATCCTCGAAAGTAGTCTACATGGATGATTATGGCTAATATGTATATGTTAGACTTTTGTACAGATGTTTGTAAATTAATGATGTGTATGTAAAATCAGTATTGTATAAATTAGATAAATGTTATTTTGAGTTAAGTTATAACAAGGTAATAACATCATGGAATTTTACAATTATAGAAAAAAATTTGTTACATAAATGGAGTTGTTACACGTAGTACCTTGGGTTACATATGTATGTATGCTACTAATCTCTGATGTACGTAACTTTTGTATGTATATAAATACAAGATGTAGCACCTCGAAACTAGCATAATTTTTCAAATATCTAAATCGTAGAATGTTCCTTATTATCTATACATTGTTGGCAATGACCACCTAGCCCATAAGTTAACCTATTCACTTATATTGTTAGTTATCTTTCTTGGATAAGCATACAAGTACTTTAGGATATTCCAAGCATTTTCAAATCTCATTTCCTTATAGGCAACTAGCTAGGCATGATATGCATTACTTACAACATAAATGATCTCATGCCATAAGAAAAGGGGTACAGTCCATAACTCTTATTACATCACATTATCAGCTGTCTAAGAGGGACTTGGCATTCAACTAAGCCATCCCACAAATATTACACAACCAAAGAAAATACAATCATGATCATATGAGTCAACCTTGAGACCCTTGTTGCTCACTTCTTGCTGGAGTACCTGGAATGTGATTATGTGGACATAAAAAGTGAGATGATAATCTCAATAACTAGCAAATTTTTTAGAAAAATAGTACACATTCTATTCCTTAAAACATCTCAATTTATTTCATTGAAACATAAGCACTGACCATACATTCATTCATAATCTTGATCCACTAAGGACTCATAATATTTTGGTCTACTTATCCAATCCAGTCACATACGGCCATACCTTCAAAGGGTTATGCATCTCCTATTATTGGCCAATCGTGAGGGAAATGAGGTTTATTTGGCACCCTTTTGTGCACCCCCTAATTCCCGAGAATGCATACATTATATATCTTTAGACCATCATTCATCATAGCATAAAAGTCAGGCAACCAGTGAAATTTGATAAATTCATGTTCATAAACATAAAGAGTGTTTTAAGGAAAAGATAGCTACCTAAATTCTAGCACAATCACTTTCTTTCCAAGGCTTCCAAGGTTGCTAACAGCAACTAAAACTAAAACATATAAGAGTTCTTGGTTAATTCATGCATATTAATACCTAAAGTCATAAATTTCTAGTTTAAAAGCTTTTGCTCCTCAAGACAAAACTATTATTTTGTTGAGATTTGGGGTTATTATTAAATATGACAAAATTCCTCTAAAAATTTTAAAATTTTGTATGGAGGTACCTTTACATGTTTACGTTATTTCTTAATTCTCTCAGCCCTTAAATCTTCCATTCAACCCCAAAAAATACTTCCATAACCCAGAACAGTGCAGATTAGTTTCAATTCCATTTCTATTCTGTTTTGCATTCATTTGGGTTAGTAAAACTTCTTCAAAATTCATGATATTTTATATGAAGCATCCTAGATATGTTATATAATCACCATAAAAATTTCAAGTAAAAATAATTCATATGACCCCTTGAATAACCCAAGATTTAAAGTTGTCTCCTGTTATGGTCTGTTCTGACTCATTTCCTGACCTATCTAATTTCTATATTTTATTATATGCCTTAACTTACCCATAATTTTATACAATTTGGTGTGAACCTTAATTAGGATCCCTATAACATGTAATAAAATTTTCATACAAAATTTCAACTTCTAACCCCTTCAATAGTTTGTATTTCCATCAACAGTCTAAGCTGTCCAGCAGATTGTTCTCAACACTGTTTTCATTGTAAAAGGCCTAGTTGTAGATTCTTAAAAATCACGAAAGTTTCCAGAATTGATTATGAACCTATTAAGACTTTTCTCAACAAAAATTAGAGAATTTAAAGGCCATTTACTAAATTTACTAAGCCTATAGTTTCAGGTGCTAAAAGGTTTCTATATTCTCAACCTAACCCTTCCGTGCTCTTTGATCTTTACTCACTAATCAGACCCTAACTCACTCATATAGACTCGAAATTGGGTGCTTCCAGTGGATATGTGACCGTGAGAAATGTATCTACATCTTTGATGTTAACTATATCTTCATATTCCTTATGTATTAGTCTCATAAATTCGAAGACGAAGCTATTCTTCACCAGCCTGAATTCCAGACCCAATTCTGACCTCTCAGTACTCCCTGGAGTATAACTCTCTTATTTTAAGTCCGATTGATGTAATTCCAAATGATATGGAAAGCTAAGACATAGGGCTACAACGTCTATTTTGAATAGTTTTTAATATTTTAGACAGAAGCTCGTCCATACAGAGCCCAAAAGTAACCAAATAAACTCTAAACCGAATTTTTATAAGAAGCCAAACTTACCTTGTGTAAACCTACACCTATGGCTCTCAATTTGCAACTTGCTTCTCCTCTTGGTTTCCTTTGCAACTCAGCCATGTTTCTTGTACCAAATATGGGGTGAGCAAGGTTTCAAACCTCAGCACTTACTCTCACTCTCATTGCCTTATGTGAGGGAAGAAAAACTCTCCACATTTTTCTGGTTCTTTCACTCTCTTCCTCCTCTCTCAAGCTTTCTTCTTCTTCCTGGCTACTCTCTTCCTCTTCCTTCCTTTTGCCTCTTGAGTATTTGGTTACTTCCCTCTCTCATTTCTCCTGCTGGCGTGAGGCAAGGCTGGGCGTTCTTCTCTTTTTTTTTTCTTTTTTTTTTTCTGCTACACCAGAGATGCATATTGCTGGATGCTTAGGGTTGCAGGGATTCCATGGATTTTGCAGGGCAGGGGAGTTGGTTTTGTGCTGCCACTCTACATGGATTTATGCATGTATAACTATAGTATAATATACTCAATGGGTGGGTGGTTGTTTTGCACGTAAGAGGGACCTAGGCTGCCACACACTTGCATGCATAAATACTTCTGCTTGTCTTGGTGTGAACTTGCTGCATGTGGGTGTGATGCTGCTTGCTTTATGGAGCAGATGGGGGCGTGAATTTTGTTGCTTGTGGGTGTGTGTTTCTGCTGTAACATCTTATAATTTTTGTTTTTTCAATAATAATATTTTGTTATAAACAAATATATTTTATTTGTTTAAAAATGATTATGTTCTACTAAAAGAAAGTATATTTTTAATTAAAATAATTATTGTTTTGCTTGAAATAATTATATTGGCCTTTAATAAATTTTTGTTGTATTTTTAGAAATATTCTTTCATTTATTATGTATAAAGATATATATTTTGTGATTTGTTTTATTAAGATTTTTATCAAGAAAAAACATGATTTAAGATTTTAACTAAAGTTTTATGAGAATGTAAATTTTTAAAAAATTTTGCGATGTTTTAGGATGAAAAACGGTATTTATATGAATAAATATAAAATAAAATTCTATTATTCAATTATTAAATAATAATAATAATAATAATTATTATTATTATTATAAAAAATAAAAGAAAGAGGGGAAGGGGGAGACGGAAATGAAGAATTGTAGAGAAACTGATGAATAGTGAAATAGTGTGAATAGTAACCTATATTTTTCTTTCTAGATCGGCAGTGTCTACAGGCCTCCGATCTTAAAACTAATGGTACCAATGGATTCAGGACGGAGAGTACTATGATTTTGACCGAACAATTTTTTAAATCAGCCATTGAATCACCGCAGATCAGAAGTAGAAAATCTCAGAAAAATGTAAACTCTGAAACTCTTACTTAGAGACGTCAAATTGGAAATCTGACACCGAAAATGGATTCAGGAGTTAAATAAACCTTAGAATATGAAATTTTTCAGCTATCTGACAATTTTTTTATTCTTGGTGAATAGTATTTTTCGGTAGTGAATAGTGACCAAGTTTCTGGAGTCATTTTTTTAATTTTTGGACCCTCCGGACACGTTTTTGAAGTCTGTTTAGTCAAATGTGGATTGAAAAAGTGCACTTTAGGGCTGTCCAAACTGGAGCCCTTACCTTGTGAATAGATAATTCTTTCTATGACTTAGCCCATGCTCTTCTTGAACTATAAATATATAATTGTTTCTATTTACAAATTATTTATGCTATTATAAGTTTATTAAATGTGTTAAAATATCTATTATACTTACAAACTGGCACATAGTTCAAGAAGAGTATGGTTTTAGAAATGAAATTTGGAACTTATTGAATATGTGGTTCTAAATGTATTTATCATTATTTGATAAAGTGAATATTATGTGCACGATGCATTAATTTGAAAGCTATATACTTGTGAAAATGATGCATGTCATATTATAATGAGATTGAATGGCAAGTGTAAAGCTCATGGAAAGTTGCTTGATAATTTTACATGTATTTATATATATGGATGAATATCGACTGGTTGTATGGCTTGTGATAGTACCGAATAGGGGACGCCCTATTAGCCTGAGTGAGCTGGGGGAGGGCTGCTCCAACCGGGTGACAGTGGTAATGTGGGGGTGGGCATGAGGTTGATGTACTCACATTTCCTGTTCACTTATTGTGACTGTAGTCGAGGTCACTATGCGTATAGCAAATTAGTTATGTTTTCATTGCATTGACTAGATTGTCGAGTGAGGCAGGTGCATTAAAAGTGATGATTTTATCTCCAAATCTTAATATTTTACTATAGCTTATACATCTAAGCATAACAACATTTGTTTAATGATCATATCGTGCAGCATATGGTTTTGGATATTTGAATATCCTTTGATTTGAGAATATTTGAAATACGGGTCCCATATGAATGTACTTCTGAACTGTATTTTCTATGTGACACATTTTAAAATATAAGTACATCCATATGCAGACCTAAGAGGTCATAGGAGGAATTATTTACTCACTGAGTTGTCAAACTCACTACACGATATTTTCACATTTTTCAGATGAGAATACGGAGTCTGATCCTACAGATAGGTGATCAGTTAGGTGACATATTCTATGGGTGAGTCTACGTTGCTTCCAAGACTCACGATTTTTAAATTATAATGTGTTTATATTCTAGAGTGCTCTGAATGCTACAAGTAGGATCTCCGTTTATGCTATACTTTGATGTTTATAGACTTGGTCTATATATTGTGTATACATGAGAGAAATGACTTTATGGAGATTACCTGATTGTGGAATTTTTTTATTTATTTTACGTAACGTAAATTGGGGGCGTTACATCTGTTGCAGTGGGTGGGTGTGTTTCGGCTGGGTTTATGGAGCAAGAATGTGGGTAATTTATGCTGCCATTTGGGACGTTTTGTGCTTGGTTTGTGGAGCAAGGGATGGCGTGAATTCTTGCTGCCATGTGGGATATTTTTCTGCTGATGTGGAGCAAGAATGGGTGCATGTTTCAGCTTGTATTTCCTCTCACTGCTTATGCATTTTTAACCTACCAAGGTGCTGGTGTTTTGTTTCAATTCTCACATGCATGCATTATGATATGTATATTAGGATATGCACGGTGTTAATGAGAGAAAATGCATATATATATATATATATATATATATATATATATATATATATATATATATATATATATATATATATACGTAAAGCTTCTCCTTTTGCATGTGTAAATGTATAATATAATATGCATGGTGGAGGTGAGAGGAATTACATGCATATATATATATATATATATATATATATATATATATTGCATCACATAATGCTTCTTCCTTCCTTATTATGTTGCTAATCCTAAATTAGTAGCATCCTAAGGAATATATTTGTATCATATTCCTCTCATTTATGCTCCAAGAATATTTTATTTATATTACTTCTAATCATGAAATGGTACCACATATTTTATAAAGTCTTTATTGTGAAACAACTACACATTTTAATTCTTATTCATATATGTCTTAATTTATTACTAATCCTAGATTAGTAATGTTTAAAAAATGTATTTATGTCCTCTCTCCATCCATTATAATCCTAAGAATTTTAGTTATATGATTCAACATTAACTATGTCACCTATTTTATACTTGCCTTATAGTCACATAACTAAGCATCTTGATTACTTGTCATATGTATTTTCTACTCATCCTTAAATTTATCTAACTTGATTAGAGGCTTAGGATGTTACACAAGATGCATATCTTTTGGTAAAATAATGGTCTAATGCGTAGTCACAAAAAAAAACAGTCATTACACAAGTAGTTGCACCTTCACCGAGATCTTAGGCAACTCGACCCAACGTACGCTAAAAGCCGGTCATAGAGAATATCTGCATATTTAGTTTTCTGAACATGATATGAAAATATATTGAGAAATAAATCCCAGTAGGTTCAACAAAAAATCATAATTATCATCTATATAGCTCATCATGTCATGTTCATTTGTATAAGCTACAACAAATACCTTAGGTTACATGAATGCACTTTATCTATGCACATGAAAATCGTACAGTAATGACATGTATGGCACGAATAATTATTTTTAGAATATCATATGATGGCTATCAACTTATTTTCATATCAAGCTACCCCAGTCAGGGTGAGTACTTTTTATTCTCCACTATGAGCTTTTCTCATTCCGTCTGACATGACACACTTTGTCTTTCTTTTCTCATTATATAGTCATAGCCGTGAGTAAGGCATCCCCTACTGGAGCACTACATGGACTGCCATGTGACCGTACTTATCTCTTTTCTTTCACGTTAATAGCAAAAATTATTATTTCAATAACAAGTATGTTCATTAAACTCACATGCCATCATTTATCATCAAAGCATAATCACTACCAAAAATCATTGGTAAAATGCAATCATGTCTTGATCATAACCATTTTCGAATATCACTTTATAAAATATTTCTATGTCAAAGTTACACATTTAAGACGGTAAATAGTTTATGTAATAACAATGGCTAGGGCATACACTTGTTATTTATTATTTCCATTTATAGGATTCTTCTTCTTTTTTAAATATGATTTTTATCTTTTTATTTTCTTTATGCTTGGCCTCTTGTTACTTTCCTCCTACGTATATCATTTCCAACATATGTTCTCAAAATTTTATAGGGTGGTTACTATTATTACCATAGTTAATGAGATTCATTTATGATTGAAAAATGTTGAAAATAAGTTTTACCAGCTCTTAACACGGCCTGGCAATGTTCTTGGACATGGCCATGCTTAAAGAATACTTCAAATGTACTAAAAAACATCCCTGAACATGGCCCACCCGTGCTAAAGCAACCTAGAACACGGCCTAGCCGTGTTCTGTGACCTATCCTCACTTATTCAACCATATCTGCCTAATAAAAACTCCAATTGAGATGATTCCAAAGCCTATAAAAAGTTAAGACACTTCTCTACATCTCTCTTGTTTATCATGTCTTTAGATTCCTTCGAATTATTCCCAAAAATTCGACAATAAAAACACTTATATTTACCACCCTAGATTCTAGACTGATTCTGACCTCTGGTATTGAATTAGCCATATCTCCCTCATATGGACTCCAAATTATGTGATTTCAAAGCCTATAGATCTGTAGAACATATATATATATATATATATATATATATATATATATATATATATATATTTATTTATTTATTATGTTAATAATTTCTTTTAATTCCCTATAGAGGTTTCCTATAAATTCAAACACAGAAGCATACTTAACAGATTTATCCCTAGTTAGTTAGATTCTGACCATTTCTTACTAATCTGACCATATCTCCCTAATATGGAATCCAAATTGAGTGATTTCAATGTCGAAATATTCATGAGACATATATATATATATATATATATATATATATATATATATATATATATATATATATATATATATATATATATATATATATATATATATATATATATATATATATATATATATATATATATATATATATATATCATGTTAGCCATTTTTTTAAATTCCATACAAATGTTTTCCCGAAATTCAAACACAGAAACTTACCTAATAGATTCTTCTCTGGTTAACCATTTTCTAAACACTGCTTACAAATCAGACTATATCTCCAAATTGGGTGATTCGAATGGCTAAAAATATGTGAGACATATATCTACATTTTTCATGTTAACCATTTCTTTCAATTCTTAACCAATTCTTCCCAGAATTTCAAAAATAGAAGCTTCCCTAGTTACTCCGAAATCCAATTTTCTAACCAAACCTTCCTAAGGTTTTAGTTTAATCTTTTATTGCGTCCTCTTCCATTTTCTTCCTAATTTACATTTAATCATATTCTATCAATTTTTCACCACATTCAAATATACATAATAGCAGGATAAAAAACATAAAATTTTACCACACATAGCCATACTTATGCAAAATTTTCCACTTCAACCGAAGTATTCAAAACATCCATCATATACAAGATCAACATGTAATAAGATATAGCAACATTCATGGCCAATCATCAAAGTGAAAAATATTGTAAATTTTATCAAAGTTCTAGGATGAGAATCACATATAAATGTTACAAATTTTAAAGCTTTTGTTCAAAAAGTGATATTGTTAAACCTACCTAAAGATCTCCCTAGCTCACTTAGTAAATTCTTTTTCTTTTCCTCTTGAAGGAAGTGGCAAGGTTCTTCCCTTCCCTTACCTTTTCCAGCAACTTGAATTAGAGAGGGAGGGTGATTTTTGAACCACGAGAATGAAGAGAAAAGATGGATTCATGTGGAGTTAAGCTAACTTACTTTGAGTACTTAGTCCTTTAGACTTCTCTTTCTTCTACCTTCGTTTCTTCTCCTCTCTTTCTCTAATTTCCTCACTCTACCTTGCTTCTATTTTTCCTCTCCCTCACTTGGACAAAATTATAATGTTATAAGGTTGGTTTTTGCTTAAATAAATTATCAACATGTCTTCCTTTCCCTTAGTCAAGATATAAATAGCAAAAGGAGATTTGTATTTCAAAAATCATGATAAAATGTTCTTAAGACAAGGGATAAGGTCCTTTTGATTTAAGGATTCATTTCATTTTTCTTTTGTCTCACTCAAGTATGATAGGTTTGCCTTTCTAAGTGGAAAATTTTCAGCCCTTGAGTCTCCCTTGCTTGGCTGAAATTATTTGTGTAAGATTGAGATGTTTTGTCCCATTGTAATGTATTATTACCTGTTATATCATCACATGATTTGCTAAAATTATTAGTGTAAGATTTAGATGTTTTGTCCTAATGTCATGTATTATTACCTACTATATCATCACATGGCTAGTTGAAATTATTAGTGTAAGATTTAGATGTTTTGTCCTAATGCCATGTGACCTAATCTTGATTATTATTACTTTACTATTTCATCACATGGTTCTTATTTTTCCCTCTTGGATTTGGGCTCATTCTTGCTCAATTTCTTTTCTTTGGCTAAAATTCTACATCTCATGGAGGGGTTGGTCACATTTTCATATTTTTGGGCTATTGGTCCAACTTTTATATCCTAGCCAAGTCTATGTTATATCTCTTGCTTGGGCTATCTAATTGGCTTGCTAGAAACTCATGTGAAGTGGAAAAACAAACTCTATGAAGTGTCCATAGGTGAAGGCCCAATGTATGGGTGGAGATGTTAAACTTAAGAACTCAAGCTCTTGAATTAAGAAAAACTACCCTAATCCAATCTTCTTGAAATTTTAAGACCTTTACTTACTTCAAAAAATTTATCTTCCTTACCCAAGAATTTTGCCTCTCTTTAGGATATTATTTCTAATTTTTTCCTATTAGGTTTTCTCTCTTTACCTATTCGCTTAATGTTAGAAATATTTTCTATGCATAAACATAAGGTGAAGAATTTCTAAGGCTTATATTTTTTCTTAGTTATCGTAAAATTATTTAATAAGTTTTATTTCCTTAATTAAATATTTATGTGCCTTTATTAATAAAAGAAATGAAATTAGGGATGCTATAAAATTACCCGCATATCGTGCAGTTGTTTCTTGTGGTATTCTGCACAGAAGATCTAGCCCCTGTGGCTAAAGGTTTCTTGCCAACTATTACATTCTTTCCTCTCACATTATGATCAGGAACTAGAAATTCCCTTCTCCTCTTCTAGTTAGCCCACCTTTCCTTTTCTTCCTCCACTGCTCTTAGACGCTTCTCCTGTAGGTGACACTTGTTGATCAAAGGAACAAATTCATGAATTTCCAGGGCCACAACTGCATTGCAAATTTATGGATTCAACCGCACTTTAAACTTAATTTCTTTACAAGATTCATCTCAGATAGGATGATAACTTTGATAATTCTTCAAACTTCGCAATATACTAGTCAATAGACCATCCATCCTGCTTAAGTTGAAGGAACTCAATTTCTTTCTTAGCCTTCACACTCTTGGGAAAATACTTCTCTAGGAAGTTATCTCCAAAAACAAGCCAAGAAGCTTGTCAACCCTGTTGAGTCAATAATTTGCTAGACCTTCTCCACCAGAATTCTGCTTCCTCTTTCAACATGTAGATAGAAAAATTAACTTTTTGCTTATTTGAATAGCCCAAAACTCCAAAATTCTTCTTTATTTCAGTTAGCCACCTATCTGCAACCATAAGATCATATCTAACAAAAGAGCGAGGTCGGGTTCTTATGACATTTGCCAGTCCATTCCTTAAGTTTCTAGGATTTTCTCCCACCTCACCATTGCCATTACTGTTATGCTGAATATGGCATAGAATTTGGTTTGTAGCAGAAACTTGATCTTGAATGATTGTGGCTAGATCTTGTAGAGTAGCCTCCGCACTCGAAGTGTAACAGCCTTAACTTCATTTCTTTTATTAATAAAGCTACATAAATATTTAATTAAGGAAATAAAACTTATTAAACAATTTTTTGATATCTAAGAAAAAATATAAGCCTTAGAAAATTTTCACCTTATGTGTATGCATAGAAAATGTTCTTAACATTAAGGGAATAGGTAAAGAAAGAAAACCTAATAGGAAAAATTAGAAATAACATCCTAAAGAGAGGCAAAATTATTGGGTAAGGAAGATAAATTTTTGGAAGTAAGTAAATGTCTTAAAATTTCAAGAAGGTTAGATTAGGCTAATTTTTTCTAATTCAAGAGCTAGAGTTCCTAAGTTTAACATCTCCACCCATACATTGAGCTTTCACCTATGGACACTTCATAGAGTTTTTTTTCCACTTCACACGAGTTTCTAGCAAGCCAATTGGATAACCTAAGCAAGAGATATAACATAGACTTGAACTAGGATATAAAAGGTGGATCGATAGCTCAAAAATCATGAAAATGTAACCAAGCCCTCCATGAGAGGTAGAATTTTAGCCAAAGCAAAGGAAATGGGCAAGAATGAGCCCAAATCCAAGAGGGAAAAATAAAAACCATGTGATGAAATAATAGTGTAATAATAATCAAGATTAGGTCACATGGCATTATGACAAAATATCTATATCCTACACTCATAATTTCAGGAAACCATGTGATGATATAATAGGTAATAATACATGGCATTAGGACAAAACATTCCTATCCTACACAAATAATTTTAGCCAAGCAAGGGAGACTCAAGGGCTGGAAATTTGCCACTTAGAAAGGCAAACCTATTATGCTTTAGTGAGACAAAAGAAAAAGGAAATGAATCCCTAAATTAAAAGGACCTTGTCCCTTGTCTTTAAAAAACATTTTATCATGATTTTCAAATAGAAATCTTCTTTTGTTATGCATATCTTGACTAAGGGAGAGGAAGATAGAACATGAGTTATCTTCCCTCAAAAAGCAAACAAGCGCATTGTAATTGTGATAAGGTAGACCCATGATTATGAGAGGTGAACCACTTGATAATTTATTTAAGAAAAAACCACCCTTATAACATTACAATTTCATCTAAGTGAGGGAGAGGAAAAATAGAAGCAAGGTAGAGTGAGGAAGGAAGAAGAAGGAGAAGTCTAAAGGACTAAGTAGTCAAGGTAAGTTAGCTTAATCTTCACATGAATCCATCTTTTCTCTTCATCCTTTGGGTTCAAAACTCAACGTCCCTCTCTTATTCAAGCTGCTGGAAAAAATAAGGGAATGGAGGAATCTTGCCACTTCCTTCAAGAGAAAATAAGAAAAAGAATTCCCTAAGTGAGCTAAGGAGATCTTTAGGTAGGTTTAACAATATCTCTTTTGTAAGAATTTTTTTGAAATTTGTAACATTTATATATGATTTTGATCTTATAACTTTGATGAAATTTACAATATTTGCTACCTTGATGATTGGCCATTGATGTTGCTATATCATGTTATATATTGACCTTGCATGTGATGGATGTTTTGAATACTTTAGTTGGTGAGAAAAATTCTGAATAGGTATGGCTATGGATGATAGAATTTTAGGGTTTTTATGCTGCTGTTATGTATATTTGAATGTATTGAAAAATTGATGGAATATGATTAGATTGATAAAAAAAGTATGGCCTTAAACACTTAGAAGAATACCATGAGAAATTTCTATTGAGAAACACTATGCCTATTCACAAGTTTGGTTCAGTCAGTTTAGGAAGTCCAACCAAACCGAACTGACTATAAATTTTTTTAAGAAAGATGGACCTGTTCGGTTTGGTTGAAATTTGTAGAACTGAACTAAACCGAACTTACAAGAAATCAGTTCGATTTTGTTCGGTTCATCAATTTTTTTTATCATTCCTAGTCTGTCTCTTGCTAGAATGCTTTGAGAATTAGAACTTGGGGCATCTTTCTTGCAGTTCTTCGTACCCCTTCGCGACATCGAATGTGTTCCCTCTTGAACCCATTGGCATTAGAGTGCTAGTTCAACGGCACCACGAACACTCATCTGGCACTCAGAAGAAGGAAACAAGTAGATTGTAGTATCCTTCTGCAAAGAGAAAAACTCCATACTCAGATAGGAGCTTAAAGACATGGAGACTTCAACAATGTAATTAAATTACGATTTCTTCTCCCAAAATTTGTCAGCAAGAGTACAGAGACGAAAATGCTTGAGTTAATCTGAAAGAAATTTCCTGCGAGATAAGCCTGATAATAAATGAGGAGTTGGACATAAAATGAGCTTGTAATTTTTAAAAAAAGTACAATGGCAAATAAGTATTAGTTTGACGTGTGATGGTGAAACACAACGCTGCTCAAGAAGTTGTTCAATGAATTATTGTGCGCGCTCGAAAAAATATGCATCATAATTCACAGGTACAGCAGGATTAAGAAATATTAAATAATTATAATATTTAATTATATAATATATAATATTTTAATTGTTAGTTCGATTTGGTTTGGTTTAAATTTTTTTAAAAGCAAAAATCAAACCGAGCCAATCGGTTTTCTAATAAAAAAATCGATTTTAATCAGTTTCTTTCAATTTTACTTCGATTTGGGCTGGTTCGATCAATTTTATTTGGTCTGGATCGATTTTGTACACCCCTAGGTAACATCCTTAATAATACATGATTGGATTTCTATTTTCTTGGGAAGTAGATGATGGAATATGTTAAATTAAGTGTAAGGAATCTAATTAAAATGTTGAAATGAGAAATCTTATGGTTAGATGTAAATTAGGAAGAAAATGGAAGATGACGTAATAAAAGGATGAACTAAAACCTTAGGAAGGATTTAGTTAGAAAACTGGATTACAGAGTAAGTAAGGAAGCTTCTATTTTTGAAATTCAGAGAAGAATTGGTTAGGAATTAAAAGAATTGGTTAACATGAAAAATATAGATATTCTCTCAAAGATATTTAGCCACTAGAATAACCCAATTTAGAGTTTAATTGAGGGAGATATGGTCCGATTAGTAAGCAATGGTCGGAAAATGGTTAACCAGGGAAGAATATGTTAGGTAAGCTTCTATGTTTGAATTTTTGGATAAAATATGTAAGGAATAAAAAGTAATAGATAACATGGAAAATATAGATATATTTCTCATGGATATTTATCCATTAGAATCACTTAATTTGGATTCCACATGAGGGAGATATGGTCAGAGTAGTAAGCAGTGGTCAGAAAAATGTTAACTAAGGAAGAATCTGTTAGGTAAGCTTCTGTGTTTTAATTTCTGGGAAAAACATGTAAGGAATTAAAAGAAATTGATAATATATATATATATATATATATATATATATATATATATATATATATATATATATATGTATCACAAAATTTTATCCACTGTAATCATTCAAGTTGGAATCAATATGAGGGAGATATGATCAGATTAGTAAGTAGAGGTCAGAACCTACCCAAGAAGAAATAACATTGAATTATAGGGAGTAATAACACTAAGATTACTTAAGATTTCACTAAAATGTTCAGCTTAAGGGTTTTATAACATTTTCTTATATTTAAATGGACACCAAAATCACCTCAATCAGAGTTAAAATGAGGGTGTTATGCTTGAATTAGTGAGAAAAGGTCACTTTGGACGAAAACCTACAATAGGGGACAACACAACACAAGGCATGACCGAGTTCTAGGAAATGGCCAGGTCGTGTTCAGTGTGGGAAAGGGATTTTTGAAGCCTAGAGCATAGCCGTGTTACAAGAAATGGTTAGGCCATGTTACAAGACACGTCCAGGCTGTGTTGGGAGCTGGTGAAGCTTATTTTCAACACTTTTCTACCCTAAATGAACCTCATTAACTATAGGGTAATAATAGAAATCAAATTGAATAAGAATGCCCTATAATATTTGAGACAACATATGTTAGAAATTATGTAAGTAGGAGAAAAGTGACTAGAGGTCAAGCTTAAAGAAGAAGAATATTATAAATGAAAATATTAAATGACTAGTGTGTGCCTTAGCCATTGCTATTGCATGAACTCCTTACCATCTTAAGTGTGTAATTTGGACATGAAAATATTTTATAAAGTGATATTTGAAAATGATTATGTTCTTGGTATGATTCCATTTTACCAATGATTTTTGGTAATGATTATGCTTTGATGATAAATTATGGCATGTGAGTATAATGAACATACTTGTTATTGAAATCATATTTTTGGCTATTAATGTGAAAAGAAAAGAAAAGAAAAGAGATGAACACGGTCACATGTTAGTCTGTGTAGTGCACCAGTAGGGGATGCCCTTCTTACGGCTATGATTATGCTATTGAGAAAAGAAAGTGAAAGTGTGCCATGTCGAACGAAGCGAGAAAAGCCCGTACCAAAGATAGAAAGTACTCACTTTGACCGGGATAGTTTGATATGAAAATAAGTTGATAGCCATCGTATGATATATTAAAAATAGTTATTCATGCCATACATGTCATTACTGTACGATTTTCATGTGCATAGATAAAGTGCATTCATGTGACCTAAGACATTTGTTGTAGCTTGTACAGATGAACTTAACATGATGAGCTATATTGATGATAATTATGATTTATTGTTGAACATATTAGGATTTAATTCTCAATATATTTCCAAATCTAATTCAGAAGACTAAATATAAAGATTTTCTCTATGACTTCCTTTTAACATATGTTGGGTTGAGTTAGCTAAGATCCCGGTGAAGGTATAACCACCCATACCCGTATCTCTAGAACTTGTCAGCATGGATGAAAAGATGTAGACATATATGTGTTTTACTTTCGTACGAATGTTTTTAATTAATGATTTGTATGTGAACTTAGAATTGTATTAATATTAATGGTATACCATAAAACTTAATTATGCACATGAAAAGAGGTAATGACTTCATGGAAATTTACAAATATATATATATATATATATATATATATATATATATATATATGTATATATGTATAAAAAAAATAGAGTTGTTACATAATAAAAATGGAGTTGTTACACGAAGTTAGATTCCTCGTTAATGATGCCATTTCCTATTGTATTAACCAAAAGAAAGAGTCACTATTGAGGTGATCAAACTCAACGGCTATTAAAAGAAATTTTATAATACAGTAGTCATGATATAATCTAGGCATACAAATTAGGAAAAATTCTAGCAACTTTCCCTAACTATTAAAATGTGCTACTCTACACCTTCAATCCATATCTTATTCAAGATGTTCTTATTTCGATCCAGGTAACCATCCAGCCCTATGGCCACTTAGGATTAACTTGCTCTGATACCAACTTGTAATCGCATAATAGGAAAACTTAGGTATCTGGACATAACACCACAAGAAACATGATGAGATAATATATCCTAATAAGATTAACATCAAGAAAAATAATCACATAATAGGAAAACTTAGGTATAATGTTCAGTTGTATAAGCAATAGAAAACATGTTCTCTTTGCATAATATAAGATAACAAGAATGTATAACATGCTTACATGATCAGCATACAAGTTATGCATCAAAATCACAGATTCATAATAAGTTATGCATTAACAGGATGCTTACACATTTTCCATAATGGCTAATATATCTTAATTTTCCATCATTATTTACCTCAGGGTAGTATGAACCCTCTCCCTCCTGTTACTCACCCATCACTGGGTCCCTGGTCGAAATGGCCTTTCCCACATTGGCCACTCTAGGCTAATAGGGTATCCCTTATCCTGATACCGTATCCAAGCCATGACCCCTCAGTTACCTTACCTCAACAAGGTGGCGCATCTCACTGGGTCATCTTGGTTGGGAAAGGGTCATCCTGGATATTCGTTAGTCCCCTTAACACATCAAGATGTCACCTGTTATCAGGCCACCTTGCTTCAAAGAAGGTTTTCCTGACATTTCATATATCTCTTTAACATATTTTACAGCCACTTTTCCTCAACAAAATATACATGTCATGTGCATGATCCATCATTTCTCTCATATATACATCATATGTAACATCCTAAGCTCTTAATAAAGTTAGATAAATTTAAGGATGAATAGAAAATACATATGACAAGTGATTAAGATACTTAGTTATATGATTATAAGGCAAACATAAGATAGGTAACATAGTTAATGTTGAATCACATAAATAAAAATTCTTAGGATCATAATGGACGGAGAGAAGACACAAATACATTTTTTTTTATTACTAGTCTAGAATTAGTGACCAATTAAGATATACATGAACAAGGATTAAAATGTATAGTTGATGATAGTAAAAATCTTTATAAAATGTAGAATCATTTCATGGTTAGAAGTAATATAAATAAAATATTTTTGAAGCATAAATTAGAGGAACATGATACAAATATATTCCTTAAGATGCTACTAATTTAGGATTAGGAAAATAATAAGGAAGGAAAAAGCATTATGTGATGCTATATAAATATATATATACATATTTCCTCTCACTTCCACCATGCACATTATTATATATATATTTACACATGCGAAAGGAGGAGATTTACGTAGGTATATATATATATATGCATTTATCTCATTTATGCCATGCATAGCATAATAGATATAGCCACCCATGCATGCACATAACTTTGAAATGAAACACAATAGCCATGGTAGGTTAAAAAGCATGAATGCAACTAGAAATACAAGCTGAAACGTGCACCAAAACCAGCAGAAGATCATGCATCACATGCAGAGAAAAATGCCCCACACTTGCTCCTAAACCAAGCAATAAAAACACACCCACTCTTGATCCACCCAGCCAGCAGAAACCTGCCCTACACAGCAGAAAAATAACCACCCATCTGCTCTAAGAGACCAACCGAAACATGGCCTACAAGACAGCATTTCACGCCACCCTTGATCCCACATGCAACCAGGAAAAAAAAAATCCAGCTGGAACATGCCCCACATCCAGCATGTTCAGCGCCAAATACAACAAGTAGAAAACATCCCACTTGACAACATCTCCACACCCATATGTGCTCCATAAACCCAGCAGAAAACACACCCACCCACTGCAGCAGAAACCCATGCCTCCACATGTGCAAACTCACGCTCCACCTCTGCCCAAGAAAACTACAGCTCACACTCACACTCATACAGCCAGAAAATTCTTCTTTTGATGTGTCATACACTCATTCTCTCACTGACCACAATACACTAGAGCTACCCATGCACACACTCACTTGGAGAGTAGCAGAAAACCATTCCCTCCCTTGCTGAATCCAAAGGATTCCAGCGCTCAGCAATCAGCCTCCCTTTTTGCTTTCACGCCAGCAGGAGAAAAGAGAGAGAAGAGGTCCAAAAAAAAAACTGAAGAGGAAGAGGAAGGAAGGGGGAGAGAGTAGCCAGCAAGGAGAAGAAGGTTGAGAGAGAGGAAAGCTGCAAATTGAGAGCCATAGGAGTAGGTCTACATAAGGTAAGTCTAGCTTCTTGCAAAAATCCAGTTTTGAGTTTATTAGGTCAAATTTCGGGCCTGAATGTAGGACTTTCTGTCGAAAATATGTTCAATATAGAAGTTGTAGGTATATGTCTTAGCTTTCCATAGCATTTTGAATCACATCAATCGGACGTAAAATGAGAGAGTTATAGTCCATGGAGTAAAATAGGTCAGAATCGGGTCTGGAATCCAGGCTGGTGAAGATTAGCTTCGGTTTTTGACTTTCGGGGACTAATACATAAGGAATATGAAGTCAAGATTAAAATGAAAGTTGTAGATATATTTCTCACGGTCACATAGCCACTGGAATCACAAAATTTTGAGTTCATATGAGTGATTTAGGGTCTGATTAGTGAGTAAAGGTCATAGACCATAAAAGAGTTAGGTTGAGAAAATAGAAACCTTTTACACCTGAAAATATTGGCTTAGTAAATTTAGTAAATGACCTTTAAATTCTATAATTTTTGGTGAGAATATTCTTCAAATATTCATAATCAATTCTGGAAAGTTTCATAATTTTTGAGAACCTAAAATTAGGTCTTGTACAATTAAACTAGTGTTGAGGACAATTTCCTAGACAGCTCAGACTGCTGATGGAAAGACAATATTTTTAAGGCATTATATGTTGCAATTTTGTATAAAAAATTTATGAAATGTTAAAGGGATCCTAATTAATCATTCTACCAAATTTTAGAAAATTATGGGTAGTTTAAAGTACATAATAAAATGTATAAATGTGGTAGTCTGAAAATGAGGCAGAACAGCCCATAAACGGGGACAGTCTTAAGACGTGGGATATTTGAGGGGTCAAAAGAATTCGTTTTTATTTGAAATTTTTATGGTGATTATATAACATGTCTATAATTCTTCATATAAAATATCATGAATTTTGAAGTCGTTTTACTAATCTACATGGATGTTAAACCGAATAGAAATGAAACTGAAACTAAATTGTACTGTCCTGGTTATGGAGGTAGTTTTTGGGGTTGAATGGAAGATTTAAGGGCTGAGAGAATTTAGAAAAACAATAGACATGTAAAGGTTCCTCCATGCAAAATTGTAGAATTTTTAGAGGATTTTTGTCATATTTAATAATAACCCCAAATCTAAGCAAAATCATAGTTTTATTTGGAGGAGCAGAAGCTCTTAAACTAGGTATTTATGGCTTTAGGACCTAATGTGCATGCATTAACCAATAATTCTTGTATGTTTTAGTTTGAGTTGCTGGTAGTAACCTTGGCAGCCTTGGAAAGGAATTGATTGTGCTGGAATTGAGGTAGCTAGCCTTTCCTTAAAACACTCTTTATGCTTATGAATTTGAAATTATGAATTTTCACTGATTGCCTGACTTTGATGCTATGATGAATGTTGGTCTAAAGTTATGTTATGTATGCATTCTCGGGAATTAAGGGGGTGCACAAAAGGGTGTCAAGTAAGCCCCATTTCCCTCACGATTGGCCAATAATAGGAGATGCATAGCCCTTTGCAGGTATGGCAGTATTGACTGCATTGGGTAAGTAGACCATGATGTTATGGGTCCCTAGTGTGACCAAGATGCCGTATGTATGATGTATGGTCAGTGCTTATATTTTAGTGAAATAATTTGAGATGTTTTAAGGAATGGAATGTGCACTATTTTTCTAAAAACTTTGCTAGCTATTGAGATTGTTATCTCACTTTTTATATCCACATAATCACATTCCAGGTACTCCAGCCAGAAGTGAGCAACAGGGGTCTCAGGGTTGACTCATATGTTCATGGTTGTAATTGCTTTGGTTGTGTAATATTAATGTGGGACAGCTTAATTAAGTGCCAAGTTCTTATTAGACAGTTTATAATGTGATGTAATGTAAACTATGGACTATACTCCTTTCCTTTATGGCATGAGATCCTTTATGTTGTAAGTATTACATAGCATGCTTAGGTAATTGCCTAGATGGAATTGAATTTTGAAAGTGCTTAGGATAGCCTGAAGCACATTTATGCTTATGCAAGAAGGATTACAAATGATATAAATGAATAGGTAAAATTATGGGCTAGTTAGACAATGTCAAAAAAAAAAATATAAATAATAAGGAACATTCTACAATTTAGATATAAGAAAATGACGCTAGAATTTAGGTGTTACATCATACATTTCATCACATAAGGTAGGATGAAACAATTATGTATTAGCACTTTCATATGACACACATACACACACACACACACACACACACACACACACACACAGATATATATATATATATATATATATATCATTTACCCCTTTTACTTCTATGCACTTATGATTTAATCAAGAGAAGTATAGTACAATCAAAGCAAACCATATTAGCTTACCTCAATTTGTAGCTTATGAAACTCTTATTTAATTCCTTTAATCATTGTCTTATAGTTAGAAATCAAAAAAGGTAAAAAAATGAGCAAATTCTATCTAGGACAGCATATAACATGGCCTGGTCGTGTCACAAAGCATAGTCGTGTTACCCCCGTGTCCTGCTCTAGCATTTTACCATTCCCGCCTAGAGCACGGCCTGGTCATGCCTTGAAGCACAACTGTACTTAGGGCATAAAGATGCATATATTTACTTCCCTATTTCCAAACAGCCACTACATAGAAAACCAATCAATTTTCTTGTTAGAGTGAGCTTGGGAAAGTTTTGTTGGAGTTTTAAGTGCTTGTAATGTTTTTCTCTCTTTACACATTTTGTATCTTTACTTTCTTTCATAAATTTTATCATGCTTCTTCTTCTTTCATTTTGCTTTCTTACCTTGATTATGGAGAACTAATCTCATAATGCTAAGGTGAAAGGATGAAACTCTTGGTATGAAAATAATAATTTATCTTACTCTTAATTTCAATGTTTATATTTGATGTTGTATTTATCTTCTTATTTATTTTCTAGTTATTTTATTTTTTAGAGTATGGCTTTGTGACCCCTCTATTTTTTATTTTCTGCCCCTGTGTTATTTATTTTATTGTTATTTTATTTTTTAGAGTATTACTTTGTCACCCCCTCTGTTATTTATTTTCTTGTTATTTTCTTTTTTAGAGGACAGTTTTGTTGCCCCTTTGTTGTTATTTTCTTGTTATTTTATTTTTTAATGGATGCTTTTACTGCCTATCTGTTGTTATGTTTTCCTTCCTTTTACATCTTTTCATTTTTAAATTTGTAAAGTGTGAATCTTGATACATTGTACACAATCTTTGACACAATAAATACTTGAATCATTCTTGATTTATTGTAGACAATATAATGATTGGCATGGTGTATACTTAAATTCATTTTACAAGAGTTATTTTATTATTAGTAATACAATAAAAGAAGGTAAATACACTTCATATGTAAACCAAAGTGAGCTTAAGGTAACATATCTTCCGAATGAAACCTCATTTATGTGAGGATTCCATTTGAATAATAAAAGAGTTAAAATTTATTTTTATTTGATATACTAAGAGTGGATCGTCTAACCTTAGCATGTTTCTTTACTTTGAATACATTCCTATTTAATTTTAATATTTTATTTCTTGCATACTTTGCTCAAAATTCTTCTCACAAAAGAAAATCTTGATGACTAGGTTAGAAATATTTATTTTAGATTTGAATTAGATTTTCTCTCAATTGGCAATCCTTGTAGGATTGAACTCGCATACCACTAAATTTATACACCAATAAATTCATACGCTTGCGAGTTGTAATTAAAACAACAACAAGTTTTTGGCGCCGTTGCTAGAGATTGCGACAGAAAAGCTAATTAGATCCAGGTAAGTATAATTCTTCTACTAGTTATTATTTATAATATTTATTTTTCTTTGTATAGAAAATTTTCTTTGTGAAAAATGTATTTATTAAAAATTTGTGTCGTAATTTGGGTGTGTAAAATTAGTTGATTCTGACAATAAAAATAAAAATGCCTAAGGAGTATGAATTTTTAGTGAGACTATTGTGACTCCTCCACACTTTCCTGAGAATCCACTAATTGAATACCACCCACCATTACTAACAATCAAAATAAAAAGATAAAAAAATATTTCTTCGCTGCATAATTTTGTGATTTTTTTTCTTTTTACTGTATTTGCATTTTTTTACTTGTAGTTAACATTGTATATATATGTTATTAAGTTGTAAAATTATCTTCTTCTATAATTGTGTTTTTAGAAATATTTGTTTATAGTTTTTCTTTTAGTTTATGCGTGCTTGGAAATGTAATAAAGATCAGTGTTTGGTTAGGAAAAGTTTAGGATCACCCATTGATTTTAAAATTGGAACATTAGATTTTGCTGGATCACCATTAAAAATGGAAGAATAAGTTGTGCATGAGAAAACTCTTATGGAGTACTTCTCACCTATCATAGCCAATACTCCATCTTGCATAGTTTTGCCACAAACTATTGCAACTCACTTTGAACTCAAACCAACCATACTCTAACTTTTAACATCATTTTATAGTTTGGAAAGAGAAGATCCATACTTGCATGTGAAGGACGTTTCTTGAAATTTGATTAACATTTCACTTTCAAAATTTCAATGATGAGTCAATTAGGCTTAGAATGTTTCCATTCTTATTAAAAGATAAAGCTAAAGCCTGGTTGAACTCCCTTCTTATAGGAATTATTACTAGTTGGAACTAATTGGTAAATAAGTTTTTAGCAAATTTTTTTTTCCTAAAACTGATGCCCTTAAGAGAGAATTTTTTTTATTTTTGTCAATTTTTGAATGTTGGGAAAGATTTAATGATCTTTTTTTGTAATGTCCTCATCATGGTTTTGAAACTTGGAGATTGGTGAAATATTTATATGGTTAACTTCATCAAATTGTCAAATGATCCAAAGCATGCATGGTGGGAGATTTTTACAATTGAATAAGGGAGAATCTTAGGAATTCTTAGGATCTTTATCTAAAATTTTTTGACATTGGAACTGCATAGATCCCAGAGATAAATAGTCTCAAACACAAAAAAGGGAGGAATTTATGAAGTGAGTGATGACACAGATGTGAGAATTGCCTTAGCTAGTTTGACTAGAAAGGTCGAAGCTTTAACTTTAAGCCACACTTTGAACCTTTCTACCAATACTAGGATAGAGGAATGTGCCTTATATTCTAGTACATCTCACATTGTACAATCTTGTCCATCTATACCAGCTTACCAAGAAGCATTCTCTGAGCAAGTTAATTCTCTTCAATCTCATATAAAGTCATTAGACAGCCTATTTGCACCTACATATAATCCAAGTTGGAGGAATCATCCAAAATTTTCATGGAGGTAAAATCAGCCTTCAATGAATCAAGGTGGGCAACAATTTGCCTCTCTTAACTCATATCCTCTAGTTCCTCAATATGCTCCTCCTTTCAGGGTACCATAACAAAGAAGAACTTCTTTGGAAGATACCTTACAATAGTTCATGCAATCAACCCAACAAATTTTACAATCTCATACTCAAGCTATTTCAAAGCTTGAAACACAATTAGATCAATTAGCCAATGCTGTAGGAGAGAGAGAGAAAGACAAATTTTCTAGTCAACCTATTTCTAATCCTAAAGGTTAATTTGAAGTAGGATCATCAACAAATCTTAATGAGGAAGTGAAGTCTATAACGACCCTTAGATCAAGAAAGGTTATTGATAATCATGTTCACATTCTAGAAACTGAAGGACAGAGTCAGCATGAACCACAAATTAATGACTCAAGTAAGAATAAAAGTGAACCTATTCCTTATGCCCCTAAAGCTTTATTCCCACAAAGACTTAAGACAAATAAGAAAGGTACTCAATATAGTGACATTTTAGAAGTGTTTAAGCAAGTTAGCATTAACATCCCTTCAGTTAGCAGATAGGTCCACAAAAATTTTTAGCGGTATCATAGAGGATGTGCTTATTAAGGTTGATAAATTCTATTTTCTAGTAGATTTTGTTGCTGCTATTATATATATTTGAATGTGGTAAAAAATGATGGAATATGATTAGATTGATAAAATGAGTATGGCCTTAAACACTTAGAAGAAGACCATGAGACATTTCTGTTGGGAAATAACCTTAATAGTACCTGATTTGATTTCTGTTTTCTTGAGAAGTAGATGATGGAATATGTTAAATTAAGTATAAAGAATTTGATTAAAATGTTAAAATGAGTAATCTTATGATTAGATGTAAATTAGGAAGAAAATGGAAGATGACGTAATAAAATGATGAACTAAAACCTTAGGAAACATTTGGTTAGAAAACTGGATTTCAGAGTAAGCAGGGAAGCTTCTATTTTTGAAATGAGAAGAATCAGTTAGGAATTAAAAGAAAGGGTTAACATAACAAATGTGGATATATGTCTCATAAATGTTTAGCTACTGGAATCACCCAATTTAGAGTTAAAATGAGGGCGATATGGTTCGATTAGTAAGCAATGGTCAGAAAATGGTTAACCAGGAAAGAATCTGTTAGGTAAGCTTCTGTGTTAGAATTTCTAAGAAAAATATGTGGGGAATTAAAAGAAATGATTAACATTAAAAATATAAATATATGGGTTGTATCTATTTTACTAATTACAGCAAGCGCACGGCATAATTGTAGCTAATCTGGCGATTACGGGTCGTATCCCACAAAGAACAATATCAATTACTAGAATGATGTGAAATATACTATCTAAATCGATGTAATTCAAGGGAGAGTTTGTCACAATGAAATAAATTGAGGATTTAATTAACTAAAGCCTAGGGTTACGGTTCACCACAATTATGATATTCAGCATCTAATTTGTACCTCTAATTGCAGTTATCTAGATTAGTTGGGGATGGTTTAGCCTTAATTAACTAGCAATCTCTTTCAAACATTACTAATCGTAACTAGGTTAATCAAATTGCCTACTTTCGTGGTTCTTAGTTTAACCTAGGTTCATTAAGTTCTATGCCAACCATATAAGTCAATTAATCGGTTTTCTCTTGCCCATTAATTGATTCATTCCTAAGGAATCTTAAACTATTTTCATGATTAAGATATCCCTAATTAACTATTAAGTTATGGTATTAACTTTCACCTTTCAGTTCATCAATTAAAAACCTAAGACATGATAAATTGCTGATCAGGCATTCTACCAACTCTTATTCATGCATATAATAGTTAATCCTAATCAATCTAGAAGTATCATAATTAGGGTTCCAACATTCAACAACATAGTATCATCATATCACAAGTGGGTTTATCAAAACCCTAGATCAAATTTACTCACACATAATAGAAATAGAAATCAAATTCATTCTCATTAAGTAATTCATTCGAGTTTAGTACAATCTAAAGAGAAGGAGTAGAAATAAGAGTAGAGAATTAAAGTAGAAAAATGTAACTTGGTTTACAGAAAAGTAAGATGAAAATACAACCTTCAATGAGCATAAATCCTATTCTAGAATATAAATTCAACAATGATTCCAGTAAAAACCTAACCTAGGAGTGTTTTCTAAGCCTAAAAACTGAGTCTCCATCCCTTGTTTTGCGTTTCCCCAAGCATATGTATCAACTTGGCAGCCAAAAACCCTAAAAATCATGTGTTGTACGGACTCAAAGCATGGCCGTGCTTTAAGCTGCATTCTGAGAAGTTTCTGCATCTTTCGCCCAGAGTACGGTCTGGCCGTGCTTCATGCACACCAAGCACGACCTGGTCGTGTTGGGGGCTGCCATGCTCCTTTCTTGCCAATTTTTGGTGTGTTGCCTCCTTGCTTCCTCCTTAGCATATTCCAAATCCATATGGATGCTCTCATTATTGTTTTCCCTTGCTTCTTGGCCTCTTTTGTTCACCTACTAGCATAAAACAAACCAAAGCAGTATCCAGAGCAAAGCATAACCAAATGCAAGGAAATAATCACAAATTTACTACTAATTAGGGGATAAAATATAACCAATAAACACTCAAAATTTTCCTTTATCAACTCCCCCATGCTTAAACCTTTGCTTGTCCTCAAGCAAATAACATGACATATCAAAACAAAAAGGAGATTATGCAATCAAATTTCTGATAATAGATAAATGCAATACAGGAAATTCTTCACTCAATCAGTGTGCACATAATAGATATATGAATAGACATTTACCGGATAGTCTCTATTCTTGTAAAACTAAACCAAAATTCTCCTATTATATATCTACTTCTATTGGTACCATTGAATGTATGTATCTAATTGATTTTCAGTCACTCAAGTAGGCCACCTCATCCTTTAGATACCCCTATGTTGCTTTACCCTTATTTCTATTTTTCTCATTCTTTTTCTTTTATTTATTTATTTATTCTCTTTTGTCTATTTCATTCATCTCCCTTTTTTTATAGAAATATGCAGTGAGTGCATTTTATGTTCCATCTCACTAGGGTAAAGACAGTTAGGTACTCATACTAGGACCTTTTTGGTGCCTTGAAGGAGAGTGAAAACTTTTTGGGTGTTATATTCCCACATTTTTCACCTCTCCCAGCCTTCATACTCTCATAGTGTTAAAAATCAATAAAGACATACTATTCAAAGCACAATAGGAGAGATATTTTTCAAAAGAAATTAGAGGTTTAATGCTAGAAGAGAGAGACTAAAATTTAAACTACCTATTTCATACCCTATTGTTCATCACACGTTTATGAGTTAAAATCAACCTATATTACATCAATCTATCTCTAAAATAGTAAACTATGTGGTTTTGCTATGCATAATGAGATATTCAGCCAATAATCAGAGAAAACCACAAGTCTAAATTTACTCCCCCATGCTTAAACTTGACATTGTCCTCAATGTCAGTAAAAGCTGAAAGTACAGGCAATGAGAGAAGTAACTTACTTGCTCATTGCTCATTTGGAGGAGGTGGAGGTGGGTTCTGACCCAGGTGCCAAGTATACCATGCCTGCATCATGCCCTGCATGCTTTGGATGGAATCTTGCATGGCATGTAGGGTAGCTTGCTATGAAAGTTGCTCGGCCTCAATATGACTGAGCCGCGAAGAGATGGAATCTTGATCCTCCGGGGGAGCATAAGATGGACTTGCATGGTCAGTAAAATGGGAGTGGTGTGGGGGTGGGAGAGCCAAAAGTGGCTTAAGGGGGAATTCATCCTCCTTTGGTGGAATCTCATCACCCTCTCTACCCTCCTCTAATATGTATATCTAGTTGTCCCTATTGGTGACTGCAGTCGTAGTAAGGTTGGGGAGGCAGAAGATTGTGTGTCCTCTGAGATACAACCAATAGTCAGCATTTTTTCGGACAATAAGTTTCATATGCAGGTAGGATTCCAAATCAATCCTGCTGCTACCAATTACTGGTTGTAATCCCTAGAGATTGGCCTCAAATCTCAGCGCTCTAGTTATTGCAGTAACTAGGCCCCCCATGACCACCTTTCCATTCATTGCACTACCTACCCGGGCCATCTAGTGAGCCATGAAGGCTCCAGTATCCACCTTAGTACTGTGTACTATAGCATAAATAAAGTAAAGTTCTCTTTGATTTGCATCCCCGTCACTCTCAGCCCTACCAAAAATAGTATGGGCCATGAGATGCCGTAAATTTCGAAAAGTAGGGTTGCAAATGAAAGAGGCTTTAGAACTTGATGCACTATACTGCCCCTCAATAGAAATTGAGTTCCAAAAATTTTGGGCAAGAAAACTTGAGGGTACTGATCTAGTTCCCCCAGGAGGCAATTGAAATAGTGCATTAAATTTTGCCAAGGTTAAACTAAAGGTACTGTTAAAGAGTCTAAAATTAACCCAGCCCTGATGATGTCAGGACCCCTAAACAGGACTACATTAAGAGAGCTAAAAAATTCTAAGGTGGTCCTAGGATAGGCCAGGTATTGTAAGGTAATGAATGTATTCCACCCAATCCGATCAACTAAGTATTGGACGTCATTTAAAAGATCTAACCGGTCCAAGCATTCCTCATTTAACTAGAGTATCGTATCGTGTCCGTTGACTGTTATCAATATACCATACTCATTAATTTGATGAGGAAGTTAGGGCAGTTGTTGATTTCGTCCTCTACGTGGTTGGTGGGATTGGGTGGAGGATTGGCCTGTTCGGGCTCTTTTAGGACCCATGGAAAATGATATGCAATGTAAGATATAAGAGGGAGTGGGGTGAGCAGGACCTAAACCTAATGAACAAATGGAACCAATCAGAATGCAAAGCAAAATAAAAAGCAAGGTATCTAACCAATGAATATCAGAGTAGACCAACCTAGTTAAGTTCTAGTCCAAATTAAACAGAAGGTCCCATGCGAACCAATGAAGAAAAGATTAACCACCTAACCAGAAATATTTTCTAAAGTAGAATTCAATTCTTTAAGCATACATGCATCCAAAGATTTTGGCAGAAATTCCAAGGATTAAAAAGTAAAGGCAATTCAATCTACTAATCAACCAGAAAATGCAATAATGAAGTAATCCAAGGTCTTCAATACATAAACCAACTGTGAAACCAATGACAGAAAGCAAAAACAAACTTAATTCAGACATATAAACTGGTACAATCACCCATTCAGAATGCCTAATCCAGAAATATAAACAAATGGTAAGAAATCAAAAATTACTTGGATGGAAGTACAGCAAGATGAAGAATGCAGTAACGAACTTATACCAAGTAGTGTGAAGGAGGATAATGTAATGCAGGGGAATGGGTTTCGGGTAGGCTGGTGCAGGGAATGGAAAACGTTGGTATACGTAATGCTTGGAGATGGTGGGCTACGGGTGTGGCTGCAGAGATGGGGGAAGAGGTGGAGAAATCCTAGGGGGAAGGTATTTTGGGAATGGGGGAACTGAGAGGGAGAAGGAATTTTGAAGGGTGTGGGGGAATGGGTTGGTGTGGAAAAACCGAAAGGGAAGGGGAATGTGGAAAGGGAATACGCTGGGAAATATGGTGTGGATTTGGTGTAGAGATGGTCACGGATTGGGAGAAGGGATTTCTGGGGAATAGGACAAAAATAGAGGGAGAAAAATGCAGAGAATGCTGATGGGGATTTCGGGTTTCTCTGGTTAGGTTTGGTTTAGGAATGAGGGTGAAGATGGGTGAGGAAGGAGATGGAGTTGTTTGAGTTGCAGAGGGAACACAGGTTAGGGCATAGGTAGTAATGGGTGAAACAAGGAGGAAGAAAGAGAAAAGAAAAGAAAAGGGGGGAAACTTACCTGGCCATGCTTTGGGCTGGATTCTGGGAAGTTTCTACATCTTTCGCCCAGAGCACGGCCTGGCCGTGTTGGGGGCTGCCATGCTCCTTTCTTGCCAATTTTTGGTGTGTTGGCTCCTTGCTTCCTCCTTAGCTTATTCCAAGTCCATATGGCTTCTCTCATTATTGTTTTCCCTTGCTTCTTGGCCTCTTTTGCTCACCTACAAGCATAAAACAAACCAAAGCAGTATCCAGAGCAGAGCTAACCAAATGCAAGGAAATAATCACAAATTTACTACTAATTAATGGATAAAATATAACCAATAAACACTCAAATTTCTCCTTTATCAATATGTATCACAAATATTTAGCCACTTGAATCATTCAATTTGGAATCCTTTTGAGGGACATATGGTCAGATTAGTAAACAGTGGTCAGAAAATGGTTAACCAGGGAAGAATCTGTTAGATAAACTTCTGTGATTGAATTTTTGGGAAAAATATGTAAGTAATTAAAAGAAATGGTTAACATTAAAAATATAGATATATGTGGCAAAAATATTTAGCCACTGTAATCATTCACTTTAGAATCCATATGAGGGAGATATGGTCAGATTAATACGCAGTGGTGAGAAACTAGTTAATCTGGGAAGAATCTGTTAGGTAAGCATATATGTTTGAATTTCTGGGAAAATTTTTTAGGGAATTAAAAGAAATTTTTGACACTAAAAATATAGATATATGACTCAAGAATTTTTAGCCATTGGAATCACTCAAATTAGAGTCCATAGGAGGGAGATATGGTTATATTAGGAAGTAGATGTCAGAACCCACCCGGGAAGAAATAACATTGAATTTGAGGGAGTAATACCATCAAGTTTCCTTATGATTTCACTTAAATATTCAATATAAGAGTTTTAGATGATTGTCTTGGTTTTAAATGGACACCAACATTACCTCAATCAGAGTTAAAATGAGGGAGTTATGCTCTGATTAGTGACATATGAAAATAATATTTAAGAAAGAAGAATATTATAAATGGAAATAATAAATGACTAATGTATTCCCTAGCCATTGCCATTGCTTGAACTCCTTACCTTCTTAAGTGTATAATTTTAACATGGAAATATATTTATAAATTTATATTTGAAAATGATTATGTTCATGGAATGATTACCAATAGTAATGATTATACTTTGATTATAAATTATGACATATTAGTATAATGAGCATACTTGTTGTTGAAATAATATTTTTAGTTATTAATGTGACAAGAAAAGAAAAGAAAAGAGACGAGCACAGTCACATAGCTGTCTGTGTAGTGCACTAGTAGGGGGTGCCCTACTCATGGCTATAATTATGCTAATGATAAAAGAAAGAGAAAGTGTGCCATGTCGGACAAAGTGAGAAAAGCCCATACCGGAGAGTAGAAAGTACTCACCCTGACTGGGGTAGCTTGATATGAAAATAAGTTGATATCCATCATATGATATTCTGAAAATAATTATTCATGCCATACATGTCATTACTGTACGATTTTTATGTGCATAGAGAAAGTGAATTCATGTGACCTAAGGTATTTGCTATAGCTTATACAGATGAACATGACACGATGAGCTATATTGATGATAATTATGATTTATTGTTGAACCTACTGGAATTTAATTATCACTATATTTCCATATCATGTTCAGAAGACTAAATATGCAATATTATCTATGATTGGCTTTTAGCGTACGTTTGGTCGAGTTGGCTAAGATCCCGGTGAAGGTGCAACCACTCGCACCTGTATCCTTGGAACTGGTCAATATGGATGAATAAGATGTGGACATATATGTGTTTGATTTTTGTACTAATATTTCTAATGATGTGTATGTGAACCCAGAATTGTATCAGTATTTTTGGTATACCATAAACCTTAATTATGCTTGGTTAATTTAATTGAATTTTATTATGAGTTAAATAGTTAGAAGTAAAGAGGTAATAACTTTATGAGGTTTTACAAATATATATATATATATATATATATATATATATATATATATATATATATATACATGTATGTATGTATATAAAAACAATGGAGTTGTTACATTAATTGCTTCGCCTTTACTATGTTAATCATGATTTATGTTATGAATCACATCGCAATGATGAATTAATTGGTGATTAACTTGATGAAATCCTTACTGCATAAATATTTAATAATGCTATACATGCTTGGGAGGTATGATGTATACGTAATTGTTATAATGGTAATGCATATGATGTTGTATATTATGTATGTGATGATGTGATTGTGATTAGATAAATAAAAATGCATATAAGACGTGGGATGACCTTTACATTAGTAAGGTGACCTGATAAGGTCATTGGCTTATGAAAATACCGAATATGGGGCGCTTTATTAACCTTGAATGTGTCGAGAGAGAGAAGAGCCACTCCAACCAGGTACAATAGTGTTTGAGTAGCAGGAGGGAGAGGGCTCGTATTACCCTGTTGTCGAACAAAGATAAAATCATAGATGATCTGCCACTATGTATAATACTTATGCATAAAATAATTATAGATGTTGTACATGCAAGAATACTATTTTATCCATGCTTTATAGAAGACATATTTTGAATGCAAAAAGGAATTTTTTTTTCTATAGTTTATACATATAGACATAACCCGTAAGATTGTTGGTTACAAAGTATATATGCAATGTCTGAATTCAAGTGCACGTATCGTGACCAAGTAATACAGTGATGAGCGAGTATCGTCCCACAAGAAAGTGTAACTAGGAATTACTAAAGAATTTTTGACTCATGAAATGCTATAGCAAAATTTTGTTGGTTATTACAAGATATAAGGTTCGAGTGCAAATAAGGCTAAACAAAATTAAAAGCTTTGAAATAATAAATTGAGGCACACTAGGTTACAGAAAATCAGATATTAGGTGAATTAGGGTTGCCATGAACTTCTGCACCCATTTTGCTCTAAACATTGCTTTAGTAATTGCTCAAGTACCCAGTTTCCTTTTTGAATGGGTTCTTTCTAGACTACCATTCCATATACTTCTTGGGTTCAGTTCATACATTCTTATATAAATCAAACCCTAAGAGCTATGCTTGAAGCCCTAATTATTGGGTCCTATGGGATAACTATATATTCCTATATTAGCTGTGCTTTGGTCTTTCTACCAACCCATAACATCCAAACCTATTCCAGCCTTCATTACCTTTCCAGGTTAATGTCAGCTTCAGCCTTTTACTATTAAGGTTCAGTTAACAGAAAAAGTTTAAGAAATGCAAGAGCAATTTAAATAACAAGAGCAATGCTGTAACAAAAACATCCATGTACTAAAATGTGCAAGAGTTCACTGCAACACATCTGCAACCCTAGCTGGAGGCTTAGCCCAGCTTTATATCCAAATTAGTTATAACTGCATGTATCAAGACAACCATCATACAATGAAGAGTAATACAGAAAAAATATAGTTCAGCGCATAAACAAAAAAACACAGAATGGTACAGGGGAACTCTCAGAAGGATCCTCTCTTCACATCCAGTAGCTCTTCTTGCTGTGTTGGTTCCCAATGGTACAGTGTCACCTTTACAACATACTCCTGTCAGGGGGGTTCTAGCTCTCCTCTCTATTTTCTGTTCCTTTCGTCTCTCCCTCTTTTCTTCTCTCTTCCTAACCTTTTTATAGACAAGCATTGTGGTCTTAGTGAGGTGGCTTAAGCTGCTGCATTTTTTTTCTTTTTGGCTTGCTCCTCTACCAGTGCCTTTTTCTCTACTTTTAGTAGTGGAGACAATCTTTATGCCTCTGCATCTCTACAACTCTGTTGTGTCAGCTGAGTGCTCCCTCTTTGATGCTAGGTAGTGGTGGTTGCACCTGCTACAACAGCCATGAATCAATTCCACCTGCACCGTATCACAAAAAAGTCAGTTTCCAATTATGTGCACTATATCAATAGGACCAAGATCACCCAGCATCACTCGGTTTGCTGCCTCATTTTTCATGCATGCACATTGAATTTCATAGCAAGTGTAATGGGTGCTCTTATATTCATGGAAGGCATAAATACACTATTAAATCAGGGGGTATTAATGCTAATAAATCAAAATCCAGAGTAAATAACCCAATAAAAGCATACATAAACTCTAATGAATTAGAGTTGTCAATTCCCCCCAAACTTAGAGTCTTGCTTGTCCTCAAGCAAATTACTCTACCCACTAAATGGCTTCTACTAAGCTCCAGCCCTCCCAGTTTAGTTCCATGCAGCACTACTACTAGCCCTCAACTCTCAGAATTGTTTCCAAACAGAAATTACCACAAGTCATTTCCTTTTTTTCTTTAACCTCAACCGAAACCTCCTTTATAATTGTGTGTGTCTTATGGTTAGTCTTCCAAGAACTACTTGAATCAAGATTAATCAAGGTCCTATGATTTTACATGATAATATATCAAGTCTCTTTAACTAAAGCAGGATGGCACACATTAGAGGCACAAACTACAGCAACCAGGGCAATTAAGAGGGTGAATCAACTTATTTCTTTACGGTTTTTGTTTTTGCTTCTTTCTCTCTTTTTTTCTTTTCTTTTCTCTTTTTTTTTGTATAGGTCATTGGTGCATTTTGACGCAAATGCCAACATTTGAGATGAAGGCACCCGATTACTCAACACTATCACCTTTAAGCAATATCCTACTCATACCTTATGTCACTATTTTATGCAAAAATATACATGGGGCTAATGCATACCCCTGGTTACTAAAGGATAACAGAGGCATTAGAGTGGCAAACATTTCTCTCTTCTTCTTCTTCTTCTTTTTATTTCCTCCTTCCCCCAAACTTAAACCTTACGCTTATGCCTCTTCTGTTCATCCAGAAATTTGTTTTAAGAGACTCCCAACAATAACTCTAAAATCCTAGGCCCATTTCCTGAAAAATTACCAAGTTTCTCTTGCTAAGACTGACCAAAGCTTTGTGCTCATAAAGGAAGGTTCTGGTTGTATGGGGTTAACATGCAGAATTCCTATTTTTCATTAGTCAATTTCCAGCCCTTCCTCATGGAGCTTCCTAGAACTAATAGTAGGCCATGAAACAAAACATGACAGGCACATTTTTTTAGAAGTAAGAAGTGACCATGAAAGCTTCGTAATTACTACTCACTTAACAGACCAGAGCTCGTATTTACACACAATTAAACAGGACACAAACACCGGATACCTAACACAAATTAAACAAAATCATTTAAATATAATCAGCAACACCAAAGCAAACACCAGAGCAAACACCAAAGCATTAATCACTAAACCTCCCCTAAACTTAAATATTAGCAGTGTCATCACTGCTTTAAACTTTAAAAACAACAGAAAGGAAGAAAGGATCAAAGTAGCATGTAGTATATATTAAGATAGCAAAAAGGAAAATAGAAGTTAAAAGGGCTTCCCTGAAATGCATGCAGGATTGCTGCAGCATCCTTGTGGCATTAACCCCCTCAAGATTTTGATTAACTACGGAGCCCACTTCTCCTTTGGGCTGACTTTTGTGGGCTCAGGAATTTTCTCTTTTCTTACTGCATGGATGATCTCCTTTTTGCAATTGGCTCCACATCCTCTAAGGACTCCACTGTCATTTGGGCCCTTTATGGGTTCTTCACCTTCTCACTACTGTTGGGGAAGTCTCGGGATTCCTGGTCCTCCTCAATCTCAGAATCAGTCTCCCCCTTTCTTCCCCAAATGTGGTGTTCAATATGTCCGTTGGGAAGTTAGGAAACGAGAAGAACTGCTTGAAATTCTATTGGAGTGTTTGCTGCAGGGCAAGATCCTTCATGTGTTGGTATTGCCAGAATTTTTGTTGTTGCTTCATGAATTGCACTTATTGCTACAAGATGTATGCCTGCTACTATAGGATTAGGGGCAATGTCTTGTCTCCTGGCTAGTGGGTTGAGGTTGAAGGTGCTTGGCCTTTAGGGTGTGGAGGTTCTTGTGTAGGGGCTAATGGCTCTGACTCTCCCTTTTCTTGCACAATGCACGCTATGGCAATAATCGTTATGGCTCCTTCTATCTTGAGTGTCTCTTCGTCCATTGAGATAGAGACGTTGCGTGCTTGGCACATCATGGTGATCAAGGAGGGGAATAGCAGACTGCCCTTCTTACAGCTTACACAAACTCTGATCTGGTCAACAATGACTCTCCCTACGTTGATGGGCCTACCAAAAATTATGGCATCCACCATAGCTACTCTGTCTCTGCTCACAGTCTGCCCATGAATGGAGGGCAAAATGTGGGTCTTCAAGAAGTGATACTATACTTTAGCTGCTGGTAGCAGTGAAACTCTGTTTACAGTTATAGCTCCATGAGAAGATTTATCCCAGGTGGTGCCTGGTATGCACACCTGTGCCAACATTTCCTCCCAATCTTTCTTTTGCAGACCCTTCAAATGCTCCTCATAGTCATCATCCTCATCGGTTAGCTTGTAGGCTTCATTGATATTGACTAGGTTGATTAGTACCCAAGTCTCCTTGACTTTGACCTAATCCTTGGCATTGTTTGATGGTGGAAGTTCCCTAAGAAGATGGTCTAATCTCGTGCGATGAAGCTCTCGGAATGTGAAGGTGTACGAGAATGCCGAGGGTAGGGGCTTTCAAAACTTGCAGAAGGCTGATGGGTACACAAAAGTAGGTTAGGGGAGAATGGGGGGTCGTGACTTATGGGATCCTTAGAGTTTTCCTGCCTCCCTTTTTTTTTCCTTTTTCTTTTTTGGACCAGGCCTTAAGTGTTAGGCTCTTCCTTTTTCTTTAAAAGCATTTGGGCTTTCTCTCTTTTGTTTCTTCAACCTAGCTTCTTCCTTCTCTTTCTTTTTGAATAGGAGCCTTGCATCCCAGTGCCATCTTCATACCAACGGAAGATTCCTAGCTTCAGGGTTAGGTGCTTTTGCTGCAGCATTTGCTGTGGCAAATATTAAAAAAAAACTGAATTTCACTTTGATGCTTCCATAGGCCTGCGAAGTTAACACAAATGATATTAGAGACATAATTCAAGCTACCTAACAATTGTAAAATAAAATAAGAATGTATTAAAGCATGGGTTGCCTCCTATAAGTGCTTATTTTATAGTCAACAACCTGACTTTTTCCCTGTTTATCCTTCTTGAAATTGGATTGAAGTGTGCTGACGTTCCACATCACCTCCTAGGTAGTGCTTAATCCTCTGTCCATTAACCATGAATTTTCTCCCTAATTTCTCTTCTTCCAATTCAATAGCTCCAAAAAGGAAGACCTTGCTAATGCGGAAGGGACCAGACCAGCAAGATTTCAGTTTTCCAAGGAACAAGGTCAGCCTAGAATTGAACAGCAACACTTTCTATCCCACTCCAAAGTCCCGTGGCTGTATCTTCTTGTCATGCCATTGCTTCGATTTCTCCTTGTATAGTTTAGCATTCTCATAAGCCTGATTACGAAATTCATCCAACTCATTTAATTGTAGCATCTTTTTTTCACCAGCAGCTTCCAAATTCAGATTTAAATCCTTGACTGCCCAGTATGCCTGATGCTCTAGCTCTACTGGCAAATGACAAGCCTTGCCAAACACCGACTTGTATGGAGACATCCCCAAAGGTGTTTTATAGGCTGTTCGATAGGTCCACAATGCATCATCCAACCTTGAAGACTAGTCTTTCCTTGTTGGGCCAATAGTTTTTTCAAGTATCCTCTTGATTTCTTTGTTAGAGATTTTAACCTGCCCACTGGTTTGAGGATGGTATGGTGTTGCCACCTTGTGTCTTACTCTATATTTGGCTAGTAGTGCCCCAAATTGCCTGTTGCAGAAGTGAGATCCTCTATCACTGATGATGGCTTTAGGAGTTCCAAATCTTGTGAAAATGATCTTTTTAGGGAACCTGGTTACCACATTTGCATCATTAGTTGGAAAAGCACTCGCTTCTACCTATTTTGAAACATAATCAATAGCTACCAGGATATATTGGTTCCCAAAACTCAAAGGGAATGGCCTCATTAAATCAATCCCCCATACATCAAACAATTCCACTTCTAGAATGTTGTTTAGAGGCATTTCGTGTCTTCTAGATATATTCCCTACTCTCTGACACTTGTCACATTGCAACACAAAAGTGTGGGAGTCCTTGAATAAAGAAGGCCAGTAGAACCCTGCCTGCAACACTTTGTTTACAGTTCTAATCCCTCCAAAATGGCCTCCATAAGGAGAGGCTTGGCATTAATTCCCTCTGTATTTTCTCTACTCTGTTCTAGTCTGGAGAGATGGTCAGCTACCTGATTCTCAGTTCCCTTTCTATCTCTAATTTCTAGATTGAATTCTTGTAACAAAAGTACCCATCAAATGAGTTTAGGCTTTGAATCTTTTTTCTTGACTAGGTGCTTAACGGTAGAGTGGTCAGTATAGACAATCACTTTTGTACCTACCAAGTAGGATATGAACTTTTCAAAAGAAAATACCACAGCCAGCAACTCCTTTTCTGTTACAGTGTAGTTAAGTTGGGCTCCTTGTAATGTCTTGTTATCGTAGTATATGGAGTGAAACACCTTGTTCCTACACTGCCTAAGGACAGCTCCCAAAGCTACATCACTTGCATCACACATGAGCTCAAATGGTGAAGCCCAATCAAGTGCCACAATAATCGATGTTGTACTTAGCTTCTCCTTAAGATCACATAATGCTTCTATGCAGTCCTTGTCAAAGCAGAAGACTTTGTATTTCTCGAGCAAATTACATAGAGGTTTAGTAATCTTGGAGAAGTCCTTGATAAACCTTTTATAAAATCTTGCATGGCCAAGGAAGCTTCTAATGCCTTTAACTGAAGTGGGAGGAGGCAGCTTCTCAATGATTTCCATTTTGGCCTTGTCAACCTCTAGCCCATCTTGAGAAACTTTGTGTCCCAGCACAATCCCTTCCTTCACCATGAATTGACACGTCTCCCAATTCAATACCAAGTTTGTCTCCTCACACCTTTGAATAACTTTAGCGAGATTTCCCAAGCACAAGTCAAAAAAATTTCCAAAATCTGAAAAGTCATCCATAAAATGTTTCACAAATTACTCAACCATTTCGGTGAAAATTGCCATCATACATCGTTGAAAAGTTACTAGAGCATTGCGTAACCTAAATGGCATTCTCTGAAATGTAAAGGTCCCATAAGGGTAAGTGAATGTGGTTTTGTCTTGGTCCTCGGGTGCTATAACAATCTGATTATAGCCTGAATACCCATCTAGGAAACAGTAGTACTCTCTTCCAGCAAGTCTGTCTAACATTTGGTCAATGAATGTAAGGGAAAATGGTCTTTTCTGGTGCTTTTGTTAAGTTTTTGTAGTCTATGCAAATCTTCCAACCATTCACAACCTTGGTGGGGATGAGCTCATTGTTTTCATTCTCCACCACAGTCATGGCCCCTTTTTTAAGAACACATTGGACTGGACTAACCCAAGAGCTGTCTGATATAGGGTAAATAATTCCAGCATCTAACCTTTTATGATTTCCTTCTTCACCACCTCCTTCATTATTGGATTGAGCCTTCGTTGAGCTTCAATGGACCCTTTTTCGTTGTTCACTAATAGGATCTTATGCATACAGAATGAGGGATTGATCCCCCTAATATCAGTAAGAGTCCATCCAATAATTCTTCTAAATTTTTTCAATGTCATGACTAATTGCCCTTCTTGTTCCTTTGTCAAAAGTGATGAAATGATCACAAGAAGAGTGGCTACATCACCCAAGTATGCATATTTCAGATGTGTAGGTAATGGCTTTAATTACAAGGTTAGTGGTTCATCTATTGATGCCTTTGGTAGCTTTAATTCCCGCGACTCAACCATCAACCTTTGCTTCCCAGTGCCATGTTTTGCGTCTATCCAAGCCCATTCTTTATCGTTTTCCCCTTCTAAATCTGAGTTATTCTGCCACACAACTAGTGATGGGCCCCTATAACACTTTTCAAATTGCTCAGATATTAATGTATCTATCACAAAAATAATTGAGCATTCTTCCACTTCGTTAGGGAACTTCACGGACTGAAACACATTGAATGTAATTGCTCATCTTGAACTCTCATTATTAATTCCCCTTTTTGGACATCAATTAAGGTTTGGCCAGTGGCTAGGAATAGCCTGCCCAAAATGATTGGCACATCTGCATCTGCTTCATAATCTAGTACTATGAAATCTACTTGAAAAATGAATTTATCCACCTTAACTAAAACATCCTCGATTTTTCCTTCTGGATATGCTATAGATCTATCTGCCAGCTATAGTGAAACCATGGTAGGCCTAGCTTCTCCAATCCTTAGCTTCTTGAATATCGGCATAGGCATGAGGTTGATGCTTGCTCCTAAGTCACAGAGAGCCTTACCGAAGTACTGGTTTCCAATGGAGTAGGGAATAGTAAAGCTACCTAGATCCTTGAGTTTGGGTGGCAGCTTATTTTGTAGCACAGAACTACATTCTCTTGTTAGAGCAACATTTTCAAATTTCCTAAACCTTCTTTTCTTAGTTAAGATGTCCTTCATGAACTTGACGTAGTTAGGCATTTACTCAAATGCTTCCACCAAGGGAATGTTAATGTGCAGCTACTTGAGGACATCCAGAAATCTTCTGAACTAGTGGTCTTGCTGCTATTTTTGGAATCTTTGAGGGAATGGTGGAGGTAACTTGTTCTGCTGCATTTTTTGTTGTGACAAAACGACAGTATCTTGCTGTGGCAAAACTGCAGCATTTTCTCCAAAGGTTCCTGCTCCCTCACTTGCCCCCTCGACCTACCCCTGCTTGTCTTTTTACTTTTTTATCCAGAGGTTCAATAGGATCCTTTTAATCTTATCTCTCTGCTTGGGGTGCTTCCACTACTTTTCCACTTCTAAGAGCTATGGCCTTACAGTGCTCATTCCCTTCTCTCCTAGGGACTTAAGTATTGCTTGGAAGTGTCCCTAGAGGTCTGGTTTTTAATTCATTGGCAAGGTGCCCAACTTGGGTCTCCAGATTCTTTAATGATGCACCTTAACTTTGGATCACATCATCATTTCTCGCCATGTATTCCTTAAGCAAGGACTCCAACGAATTATGAGTCTCATTAGGATGATACTTTTACTGGTAAAATCCTGGGGTAACTTGTGGTCTTTGTGGGGTAGAATTGCTTCCCTGGCCAGCACCATAATTACTCCAAGAAAAGTTGGGATGCTGCCTCTAACCCGGGTTATACGTATTTGAATAGGGATTGTTGCTGCGATTCATGTTTCCCACATAACACACTAACTTTGGATTTGAAGGACAATTTTTAAATAAATGAGTCCCATTGCACAGAATGCAAGACACTCCAGTTTCCTGAGCTGCATTAGCCCCTTGAGGGTGAGTTAGCTGCTGGTTTTTTAAAACATGTACTAATGAAGCTATCTGGGCTGTGAAAGAAGTGACTTCACTCACTTCATGCATACCCGCAGTTTTTTTCCAGTTGAGACTCTATCTATAGGCCATTGATAATTGTTGCTAGCCATCCTTTCGAGCAACTCATATGCCTCATTGTATGTTTTGGATATAAGTGCCCCATTAGCTGCTGCATCCACTATGGTTCTAGTTTGAGCATTGAGACCATTATAAAAGGTCTCTATCTAGATGTAGTACGGGATTCCATGATGAGGGTATCTCCGTAGAAGTTCTTTGTACCTCTCCTAGGTGTCATATAGTGATTCCCCGTCTAGTTACTGGAAGGATGTGATGTCCTTTCTCAACCTTACATTCTTGGTAGGTGGGAAGTATTTTAATAAGAACTTCTCTGCTAAATCGTTCCATTTGGCAATAGAATCAGGTGGCAGAGAGTTCAACCATTCTCTAGCTCAATCTCTTAAGAAATAAGGGAATAGTTTCAGATTTAGAACTTCATCTGTCACCCATTCATTTTGAATGCATATGTGACTTTGATAAACACTCTCAAGTGAAGGCGAGGGTCCTCTGTAGGCATTCCACTAAATTGCCCCGCAGTCTATAGCATTTGAAACATTACAGGCTTGAGCTCAAAATGAAGAGCTTCAATTTCTGGTCTTACTATACTTGGGTTCAACCCATTTAGATTTGGTTGAACATAATCATTCAGGACTCTATCTCGATCATCCATGTTGTCTACTCCTCTCTAGTTGGCCATTTCTGCTACTTGCAGAGGTCCCAACAGTTCTCTCCTTCTTCTTAGAAGAGTCCTCTCTATTTCAAGATCTCGAGGCAATAGCTCCCTATCAGACCTACTCATGCACAGATTTCACCTGCCTTTTTATAAGCAATGTCCGAACGCAAGTTCACGTATCGTGACCAAGTAATACAGTGATGAGTGAGTATCGTCCCACGAGAAAGTGTGACCAGAAATTACTATAGAATTTTTAACTCGTGAAATGCTGTAGCAAAATTTTGTTGGTTATTACAAAATATAAGGTTCAAGTGCAAATAAGGCTAAACCAAATTAAAAACTTTGAAATAATAAATTGAGGCACACTAGGTTATAGAAAATCAGATATTAGGTGAACTAAGGTTGCCATAAACTTCTGCACCCATTTTGATCTAGAAATTGTTGTAGTAATTGCTCAAGTACTCAGTTTCCTTTTCGAATGGGTTCTTTCTAGACTACCATTCCATGTACTTCTTGGGTTTAGTTTATACATTCCAATATAAATCCAACCTAAGAGCTACGCTTGAAGCCCTAACTATTGGGTCATATAGGACAACTATATATTCCTATATTGATTGTGCTTTGGTCTTTCTACCAACCCATAACATCCAAACCTATTCTAGCCTTCGTTACCTTTCCAGGTCAATGTCAGCTTCAGCCTTCTACTATTAAGTTTCAGTTAACAGAAAAAGTTTAAGAAATGCAAGAGCAGTTTGAATAACAAGAGCAATGCTGTAACAAAATCATCCATGTACTAAAATGTGCAAGAGTTCACTGCAACCCATCTACAACCCTAGTTGGAGGCTTAGCCCAGCTTCATATCCAAATTAGTTACAAATGCATGTATCAGGACAACCATCATGCAATGAAGAGTAATACAGAAAAAATATAGTTCAGCGCATAAACAAAAAAACACATAAGGGAAAAGGGGAACTCTCGAAAGGATCCTCTCTTCACGTCCAGTACCTCTTCTTGCTGTGTTGGTTCCTAATGGAATAATGTCACCTTTACAACATACTCCCGTCAGGAGGTTTGGGCTCTCCTCTCTGTTTTCTATTTCTTTTGTCTCTCCCTCTTTTCTTCTCTCCTCCCAGCCTTTTTATAGACATACATTGTGGTCTCGGTGAGGTGGCTTGAGTTGTTGCATTTTTTTCCTTTCTGGCCTGCACCTCTGCCAGTGCCTTTTTCTCCACTTTTAGTAGTGGAGACAATATCTATGCCTCTACATCTTTGCAACTCTATTGTGTCAGTTGAGTGCTCCCTCTTTGATGCTGGGTAGTGGTGGCTACACCTTCTACACCAGCCATGAATCAATTCCACTTGCATTGTATCATATAAAAATCAGTTTCCAATTATGTGCACCATATCAACAGGACCAAGATCACCCAGCATCACTTGGTTTGCTGCCTCCTTTTTCATACATGCACATTGAATTTCATAGCAAGCGTAATGGGTGCTCTTATATTCATGGAAGGCACAAACACACTATTAAATCAAGGGGTATTAATGCTAATAAATCAAAATACAGAGTAAATAACCCAAGAAAAGCATACATAAACTCTAATGAATTAGAGTTGTCAAAGATTTTCTTATTTTGTTTATTTATATGGATGTTGATCTTACTGGGACATTGTTCTCACTATTTTTTTTCTCTGTTTGGGTGTTATGTTCATATAGAGACCACTAGTATGTCGATGGTGTTCTTGTCTCTGCTGCTAAAGAAGTAAACAATCAAGGTCCTTTACTTGGGAGAGTTTACCATTATATCTAACACTATAGTGGTGAACGTCATAAATCTGCCAACACCAGTGCCACCTTCTCCATCCTTCACACCCAAGGAGTGATGGCCCATGTTAGGATGTTGTATAGTTAGAGTAGAAATGTGTATCTAATGGACTGATCCATTTTTGGTGTGTAACTGTATGGTACTTTGGCTTTTGGTTGTAATGCTTAGTACTTGGGGTTACACGTGTATATATTCAACTAATATCTAATGTAACTCTAGAAGCAAGCTAATATATATATATATATATATATATATATATATATATATATATATATATTTATGTATCTATTTTGTGTTCTGACTTTGGTATTGATATTTATTTTTATGCTTTGATACCTTACATTAATTTTAAGATACTAGAAAAGAAAACATTTGATCCTTACATAGAACAACTATAACATCCTAAGCCTCTAATAAAATTAGATAAATTTAAGGATGAGTAGAAAATACATATGACAAGTGATTAAGATACTGAGTTATATGATTATAAGGCAAGTATAAAATATGTGACATAGTTAATATTGAAGCATATAATAAAATTCTTAGGATCATAATGGATGGAGAGAGGACACAAATATTGTTTTTTAGACATTACTAATCTAGGATTAGTAATAAAGTAAGACATATATGAACAAGAATTTAAAATGTGTAATTGCCGGCAATAAAGACTTTATAAAATATGTGATACCATTTCATGGTTAGAAGTAATATAAATAAAAATTTTGGAGCATAAATGAGAGGAATATGATACAAATATATTCCTTAGGATGCTACTAATTTAGGATTTAAGGAAGGAATAAACATTGCATGATGCAATATATATATATATATATATATATGTCTTTATGTAACAACTTTTTTTTTAAAAATACCATGAAGTTATTACCTCATTACAAGTTAACTCAAAATAACATTTATTTAATTTATACAATACAGAGTTTACATACATGTCATTAATCAAAACATACGTACAACATATCAAACACATAAAAATCTACATCTTATTTATTCTGGTTGACCAATTCCGGAGATATAGGTGCGGGTGGTTGCACCTTCACCGGGATTTAAGCCAACTCGACCACAAACATTTTATTTGCTTCTGGGATCTGCCCAACATAAAGTACTCGATCCAACGTGCACTAAAAGGCAGAGCCATAGAAAAAGCTGCATAACTAATTTTCTGAACATGATATGGAAATATAGTGAGAATTAAATCTCAGTAAGTTCAACAATAAATCATCATCAATATAGCTTATCACGTCATGTTCAGCTGTATAAACTACAGCAAATAACTTTGGTCACATGAATGCAATATATCTATGCACATGAGAATCATACAATAATAACATGTATGACAGGGTTAACTATTTTTAGAATATTATATGATGACTATCAATTTATTCTCATATCAAGCTACCCCAGTCAGGGTGAGTATTTTCTACTCTCCGGTACGGGCTTTTCTCGCTCCGTTCGACATGGCCCACTTTCTCTTTCTTTTCTCATTAACATAATCATAACCGTTGGTAGGGCGTCCCCTACTGGTGCACCACACGAATTGCCACGTGACCGTGCTCATTTCTTTTCTTTTCACAATGATAGCCAAAAATATGCTTTCAATAACAAGTATGTTCATTAAAATATAACTATTACCAAAAATCATTGGTAATCATGCCATGAACATAACCATTTCAAATATCACTTTATAAAATATTTTCATGTCAAAATTTCACACTTAAGATGGTAAGAAGTTCATACAATGGCAATGGCAATGGCTATGGCTATACTAGTCATTTATTATTTTCATTTATAAGATTCATCTTCTTTTTTAAATATTAATTTTATTTCTTTATTTTCTTGATGCAAGTTTTCATCCTATCTAACCTTCTCTTACTAATCAGATCATAACTCCCTCAATTTAACTCCGATGTAGGTGATCGTGGTGTCAATTTCACGATAACACAATTATCTAAAACAATTATGTTGAACATTGTAGCGAAATATTAAGAAATCAAGGTGATATTACTCCCTCAATGTACAGGTTATTTCTTCTCAGATAGGTTCTAACCTCTACCTACTAATCTGTCCATATCTACCTCATAAGAATTCCAAATTAAGTGATTCCAGTTTCTAAAATTCCATGACACATATATCTATAATTCATATGTTAACCATTTATTTTAATTCCTTATAAAATGTTTCCAGAAATTAAAACACCGAAACTATCCTAACATGTTCTTCCCTGATTAACCATTTTTTGACATTTGTTTACTAATATGAACATATCTACCTCATATGAACTCTAAATAGAATTATTCCAGTGGATAAAAATTCGTGACACATATATCTATAATTCATATGTTAACCATTTATTTTAATTCCTTATAGAATGTTCCCAGAAATTAAAACACCGAAGCTATCCTAACATATTCTTCCCTAATTAACCATTTTCTGACCTTTGCTTACTAATCGGACCATATCTACCTCATATGAACTCTAAATTGAATGATTCCAGTGGATAAAAATCCGTGAGACATAAATCTACATTTTTTATGTTAACTATTTGTTTATATTCCCTATAGAATGTTCCTAGAAATTAAAACACAGAAGTTTAAAATTCTGCCACCCATAGCCATACCCATGCAGAACTATCTACACCAACCTAAGTATTCAAACATACATAATATGTAACATGATATAGCAACATCCATGACCAATCATCAAAGTTCTAAGATCAAAATCCCATATAAATATTACAAGTTTCAAAACTTTTCTTCAAAAAGAAATATTGTTAAACTTACCTGGAGCAGTTAGTCCCCTAGACTTCTCCTTCCTCTTTCTTCCTCTCCTTTCCTCACTCTACCTTGCTTCTATTTTTCTTCTCCTTCACTTGGACGAAATTCTAATGTTGTAAGGGTGAGTTTTCTTATATAGACCACCAAATAATTCACCTTTCACGATCATGGGTCTACCTTATCACAATTAGGTTACACTTGGTTTAATTTTTGGAAAACAAACAACTTATGTTCTTGTCTTCCTCTTCCTTAGTCAAGATATTCATAGGAAAAGGAGATTTTTATTTTGAAAATTATGATAATATGTTCTTAAGATATGGGACAAGGTCCTTTTGATTTAGGGATTCATTTACTTTTTCTTTTGTCTTAATCAATTTTGATAGGTTTGCCTTTCTAAGTGGCAAATTTCTAGCCCTTCAATCTCCATTATTTGGTTGAAATTATTTGTGTGGGATAGAAATATTTTGTCCTAATGCTATGTATTATCATACCACTTGCTAAAATTATGAGTGTAGGATATAGATGTTTTGTCCTAAAGCCTTGTATTATCATACCACTTGCTAAATTTTTGTCTTAATGCCATGTCACCTAATCTTGATTACACCATTATTTCATCACTTTAATTTTATTTTTATTTTTGTTTTTCCTCTTGGGTTTGGGCTCATTCTTGCCCATTTTCTTTACTTTGGTTAAAATTCTACCTTTCATAATGGGCTTGGTCACATTTTCATGATTTTTGGGCTACCGGTCCAATTTCTATATCCTAGTCCAAGTCTATGTTTTATTTCTTCATTGGGCTATCCTATTGGCTTGCTAAAAATTTATGTGAAGTAGAAAAACTCTATATGAAGTGTCCATAGGTGAAAGCCCAATTTATGGGTGGAGATACTAAACTTAGTAACTTTTGCTCTTAAATTAAGAAAAATTACCCTAATTCGATCTTCTTGAAATTTTAAGACCTTTACTTACTTCACAAAAATGTATCTTCCTTACCTAGGAATTTCACCTTTCTTTAGCATGTTTATTTCTAATATTTCCTCTTAGGTTTTCTTTCTTTACCTATTCCATTAATATTAGAACATTTCTATACAAACACATAAGTTGAAGAATTTCTAAGGACTATATTTCCTTAGATATCTAAAAATTGTCTAATAAATTTTATTCCCTTAATTAAATATTTATGTATCTTTATCAATAAAAGAAATGAAATTATGGATGTTACTTTGAATACTTTTGTACTTTTATTAAAACATGAAACAAAATTAGGGATGTTACAATTTCCCTCACTTCCACCATGCATATTATAATATATATTTACACATGCAAAAAAAAAATAGAAGCATTACGCATATATATATAGATACATTTCCTCTCACTGACATCATGCATATCATAATATATATGTCTACCCATGCATGCATGTGAGGATTAGAAACCAACACCAACAGATTGGTTGGTTAAAACGCATAGGCAGTGAGAAGAATACAAGCAGAAACATGCTCCATAAAGCAAGCAGCATCACACCCACATGGCAGCTAAAAACATGCCATTCTTGCTCCATAAAGCCAAGCAAAAAACATATCCCAAAGCCAGCAGGATTCACGCCCAACCTTGCCCCAAAAAGGCAACAGAAACATGCTCCATAAGACAACAAAAAACACGTCCCACATCCAGCAGAAACACGTCCCATATTTGCTCCATAAACCAAGCAGAATCACACCCTCACAAGGCAGCATATTCATGCCATCCCATGCTCCATGAGACAAGAAGAAACACACGCCCATAAGCAGCTGAATTCACGCCCCATCTGCAGCAGATTCACGTTAGACAAGCAGAAGCATCCATGCATGCAAGTGTGTGGTAGCATAGGTCCCTTTTATGTGTTATGCACCCACCCCCATTGAGTATATTATAATATAGTTATACATGCATGAATCTACATGGAGAAGTAGTAGAAAAACCTACTCCACTGCCCTGCAGAACCCGGGAATCCCTGCAATCATAAGCAGCTAGCAACTTGCATCTCTGGTGCAGTAGAAAAACACCTAACCTTGCCTCACGCCAAAAAGAGAAATGAGAGAGGGAAGGTGGTCAAAAACTGAAGAGGCAAGAGGAAGGAAGAAGGAGAGAGTAGCTAGGAAGAAGAAGAAATTTTGAGAGAGGAGGAAGAGACTGAAAGAACTAGATAAATATGGAGAGTTTTTCTTCCCTCACCATAAGGCAGTGAGAGTGAGAGTGAGTGCTGAGGTTTGAAGCTTTGTTCACCCTATATTTTGTGCAAGAAACATGGTTGAGTTGCAAGGGAAACCAAGAGGAGAAACAAGCTGCAAATTGAGAGCCATAGGAGTAGGTTTACATAAGGTAAGTCTGGCTTCTTATAAAAATCCGGTTTAGAGTTTATTAGGCTACATTTAGGCTATGCATGGACGAATTTATGTCTAAAATATGAAAACATGTTCAACATAGACGTTGTAGCCCTATGTCTTAGATTTCCATAGCACTTGGAATCACATCATTTGGACTTAAAATGAGAGATTTATACTCTAGGGAGTGATGAGAGGTCAGAATCGGGTCTGGAATTCAGGCTGGTGAAGAATAGCTTCGTCTTCGAATTTTTGGGACTAACCTATAAGGAATATGAAGACATGGTTAACATAAACGTTGTAGATATATTTCCCACGGTTACATAGCCACTAGAATCACCCATTTTTGTGTCCATATGAGTGAGTTAGGGTTTGATTAGTGAGTAAAAGTCATAGAGCACAAAAGGGTCAGGTCGAGAACATAGAAACCTTTTATCACCTGAAAATATTGGCTTAGTAAATTTAGTAAATGGCCTTTAAATTCTCTGATTTTTGGTGAGAAAAGTCTTAAAATTTTCATAATCAATTCTGGAAATTTTTGTGATTTTTGAGAACATAAAACTATGCCTTTGGCAATTAAAATAGTGTTGAGAACAATCTACTAGATAGCTTAGACTGTTGATGGAAATACAAAATATTGAAGGTGTTAGATGTTGAATTTTTGTATGAAAATTTATGAAATGTTATAGGGATCCTAATTAAGGATCCCACCAAATTTTAGAGAATTCTGGGCAAGTTAAGGCATATAGTAAAATGTAGAAGTTAGTAGGACAAGAAGCGAGTCAGAACACACCATAACTAGGGACAACCTTTAAAACTTGAGTTATTAGAGGAGTTAAATGAATTATTTTTTACTTGAAATTTTTATGGTGATTATATAACATATCTAGGATGCTACATATAAAATATCATGAATTCTGAAGTAGTTTTACTAATCCAAATGATTGAAAAATAGAATAGAAATGGAACTGAAACTAATATGCACTACTCTGGGTTATGGAGTATTTTTTGGGATTGATTGGAAGAGTTAAGGGTTGAGGGAATTAAGAAATAAAATACACATGTAAAGGTACCTCCATAAAAAATTTTAGAATTGTTAGAGAACTTTTTTCATATTTAATAATAACCCCAAATCTTAATAGAATCATAATTTTGTTTTTAGGAGCAGAAGATCTTAAACTAGATATTTATGAATTTAGGTGCTAATATGCATGCATTAACCAAGAAATCTTATATGTTTTAGTTTGAGTTGCTGGTAGTAACCTTGGAAGCCTTGGAAAGGAAGTGATTGTACTGGAATTGAGGTAACTAACTTTTCCTTAAAACACTCTTTATTTTATGAACTTGAATTTATCAATTTTCACTGGTTGCCTGACTTTTATGCTATAATGAATGATGGTCTAAAGATATGTTATGTATGCATTCTCGGGAATTAAGGGGGTGCCCAAAGTGTGCCAAGTAAGCCACATTTCCCCCATGATTGGCCAATAATAGGATATGCATAACCTTTTGCAGGTATGGCCGTATGTGACTGCACTAGGTATGTAGACCAAAATGTTATGGGTCCCTAGTGTGACCAAGATGATGTATGTATGTATGTATGGTCTGTGCTTATGTTTCAATAAAATAATTTGAGATGTTTTAAGAAATGGAATGTGTACTATTGTTCTAAAAATTTGCTAGCTATTGAGATTGTCATCTCATTCTTTTTATGTCCACATAATCACATTCTAGGTACTCTAGCAAGAAGTGATCAACAGGGGTCTCAGGATTGACTCATCTGATTATGGATATGGATTATATTTTCTTTGGTTGTATAATATTTGTGGGATGGCTTAGTTAAGTGCCAAGTCCCTTTTTTGACAGCTTATAATGTGATGTAATATAAGTTATGGACTATACCATTTTCTTTCATGGCATGAGAGCCTTTTGTTATAAGTAATGCATATCATGCCTAGTTAGTTGCCTATAAGGAAATGACATTTGAAAATGCTTGGGATAGCATAAAACACTTTTATGCTTTCCTAAGAATGATAACAAACAATATAAGTGAATAGGTTAATTTATGGGCTAGGTAGACATTGCTAGAAATGTATAGATGAAAAAAAATTTATAATACCAAATTCCCTTAAGTGGAACATACTATGATGTGGATGTATGAAAATAAGATGCTAGTCAGTAGGTGTAACATCCCTAATTTCATTTCATGTATTAAAGAAAGTACAAAAGTATTCAAAGTAACATCCATAATTTCATTTCTTTTATTGATAAAGGTACATAAATATTTAATTAACGAAAAAAAATTTATTAAACAATTTTTAGATATCTAAGGAAATATAATCCTTAGAAATTCTTCACCTTACGTGTATGTATAGAAATGTTCTAATATTAATGGAATAGGTAAATAAAGAACCTAAGAGGAAATATTAGAAATAAACATGCTAAAGAAAGGTGAAATTCTTAGGTAAGGAAGATAAATTTTTGTGAAGTAAGTAAAGATCTTAAAATTTTAAGAAGATCGGATTAGGGTAATTTTTCTTAATTTAAGAACAAAAGTTTCTAAGTTTAGTATCTCCACCCATAAATTGGGGCTTTCACCTATAGACACTTCATATATAGTTTTTTTTACTTCACATAAATTTTTAGCAAGCCAATAGGATAGCCCAATGAAGAAATAAAACATAGACTTGGACTAGGATATAGAAATTGGACAAGTAGCCCAAAAATCATGAAAATGTGACCAAACCCATTATGAAAGGTAGAATTTTAACCAAAGTAAAGAAAATGGGCAAGAATGAGCCCAAACCCAGGAGGAAAAATAAAAATAAAAATAAAAGTAAAGTGATAAATAATGGTGTAATCAAGATTACGTGACATGTCATTAAGACAAAAATTTAGTAAGTGGTGTGATATCCTACATTCATAATTTTAGCAAGTGGTATGATAATACAAGGCTTTAGGACAAAACATCTATATCCTACACTCATAATTTTAGCAAGTGGTATAATAATACATGGCATTAGGACAAAACATTCCTATCTCACACAAATAATTTCTACCAAATAATGGAGATTCAAGGATTAGAAATTTTCCACCTAAAAAGGCAAACTTATCATACTTGATTAAGACAAAAGAAAAAGGAAATGAATCCCTAAATCAAAGGGACCTTGTCCCTTATCTTAGAAACATATTATCATAATTTGCAAAATACAAATCTCCTTTTGCTATGCATACCTTGACTAAGGAAGAGGAAGACAAGAACTTAAGTTGTTTGTTTTCCAAAAATTCAACAAGGTGTATCCTAATTGTGATAAGGTAGACCCATGATCATGAAAGGTGAATTATTTGGTGGTCTATTTAAGCAAAACCCACCCTTACAACATTAGAATTTTCATCCAAGTGAGGGAGAGGAAAAATAGAAGCAAGGTAGAGTGAGGGAAGGAAAGGAAGAAAGAGGAAGGAGAAGTCTAGAGGACTAAGTGCTCTAGGTAAGTTTAACAATATTTCTTTTTGAAGAAAAGTTTTCAAACTTGTAATATTTATATTAGATTTTGATCTTAGAACTTTAATGATTGGTCATGGATGTTTCTTTATCATGTTACATATTATGTATGTTTGAATACTTAGGTTGGTGTAGATAGTTTTGCATAGGTATGGCTTTGGGTGGCAAACGTTTATGCTTCTGTTTTTAAAATTCTGAGAAGAATTGTTAAGGAATTAAAACAAATGGTTAACATGAAAAATGTATATGTATGTCTCACGGATTTTTAGCCACTGGAATCACTCAATTTGGAGTCCATATGAGGTAGATATGGCCAATTAGTAAGCAATGGTCAGAAAATGGTTAATCAGGGAAGAATATGTTAGGATGGCTTCTATGTTCTAATTTCTGAGAACATTCTATATGGAATTAAAATAAATGGTTAACATAAGAATTATTGCTATATGTGTCACGGATTTTTAACCACTAGAATCACTCAATTTGGTGTCCATATGAGGTAGATATGGCCAATTAGTAAACAATGGTCAGAAAATGGTTAATCAGGGAAGAATATGTTAAGATAGCTTCTGTGTTTTAATTTCTGGGAACATTCTGTAGGGAATTAAAATAAATGTTAACATAAGAATTATAGCTATATGTGTCACAGAGTTTTAGCGACTAGAATCACTTAATTTGGAATTATTATGAGGGAGATATGGATAGATTAGTAGGTAGAGGTCAGAACTTACCCGAGAAGAAATAACTTGTTCTTTGAGGGAGTAATATCACCATGATTTCTTAATATTTCGTTCAACTGTTTAACATAAGAGTTTTAGATAATTGTTTTTCTTTAAATTGATATCAATATCACCTAAATCGGAGTTAAATTGTGGGAAGCAAAACAATAATTACTTTAATTAAAATATACTTGCATTTAGCAGAATATAATCCATTTTATGCAAATATTTATAGCAAAATATTATTATTTACAAATAAAATTACGGGATGTTACATTACTTAAATGGAGTTGTTACATAATTGGTATCAGAGTAGGTCGATCCTAGATGGCAAGTGGGTGGATGGTTATCTGAATCGATCTTATATTGTCTTGAGTATGTTTGTGGTTGTGCTGTGTAGGGATCAGTGAATTCATATAGGTAAGAAATTACTAGTGTTTCCTACCTACATGGCGAGGTGGTGTTATGACTGTTGTTAAATATTTTTGAACTAACTATTAGGCTTGATCACCTCAATAGCAGCATAACTTTGTTTTTGCCACAGTAGGAAATGGCACCACCAAGGAGGAATCCGGCAAATAATGCGTTGGAAACCCTGCACAACCTGGCCACGATAATTCGAGACCAAGTCATGACCACTAATCAAATTCTACAATACCTCCAGAATGCTAATAACTCGAATGGTGTGAATGGTGTTAACAATCGGATGGCTGGAAATGATAACGGCATATCTGAGTTCCTGAGGACTGGGCCACCTTGTTGTCAAAGCGGCTTTGACCCGATTGTAGCTGAAAGATGGATAAGGGAGTTAGAGAAAATCTTTGAAGTGATGGGCTGTACTGAGGAGTAGCAAGTAATCTTTGCTGCATATATGCTAAAAGATGAAGCAGAATACTGGTGGCGTGGAGCTAGAGAACTTTTAGCTCACCAGGGAAGGCAGATCACTTGGCAGGTGTTCAAAGACACCTTTTTGGAAAAGTACTTTCCGAGTACTGTGAGGGCGGATAAAGAGATCGAATTTCTCCAACTACAGTAGGGTAGCATGACTATAGACCAATACCTCGCGAGGTTCGAGGAATTGTCGAAGTTCTCCTCTTATCTGCGATTTAACCCTGATGAAGCATGGAAGGCTGTTAAGTTCGAAGCGGGACTGAACCCGGACATAAAGAATGCTGTTGTAACGATGGAGATTATAGAGTTTGTGCCTCTGATCAATAAATGCAGACTCTTGGAGAAAAGTTTAAAGGCAGTGGAGGACGAAAAGTAAAGGCGAAACCTATGGAAAAGGAAGAAACATTTTCCCAACCCTAGTAAGAACGTGAGAAGATGTGGATATGGAGCTGGTAAGAGGCCATTGACTGCAGGTCCCAGAACTTTCCAACAAGACCTCGCCCTAGTCAAGTGCGCTAAATGCAGATGCATGCATGGTAATCGGCCATGCTACATGGGACAAGATGTCTGCTTCAACTGCGGACAAAAAGGTCATTTTGCGAGAAACTGCCCACAGAATGTGGGGAAGCAACCAGAACAGCGGCCTCAAGTGAAAGGAAGGGTTTTCACCTTGAGCGGCCAAGAGGTAGCTCAATCTTCTAAAATGATTTAGGGTACATGCTATATCTATGGATTTGCTTTTATGGTGTTATTTGACTCTGGTGCTAGTCATTCATTTATATTGGAAGAATGTATTAGGAAGTTTCAGTTTCCTATTTCTGAAACTCCCTATGAGCTATCCGTAGTAACCCCTACAGGGGAAAGGGTATTAAATTCCTCTGTATGTAAGGACTGTCAAGTCACCATCTAGGAGAAAACGTTTTCTGTAGACCTCGTTTGTTTACCTTTAAGAGGTATTGAGGTCATTCTAGGGTTAGACTGGATGTCTAGAAATCGAGTCTTGCTGAATTGTTGTAACAAGACCGTTGAATTTCTACCTCCTTCTCAGAAAGAGGAGGTCCAGTTATTGATGCTTAATGCCAATCAAGTTAATAGGGAGTTAAAGAATGGAGTACTTTGATACATTCTCTTGTATTTATCAAACCTAGAAGTCAAATCGAAACTTGATGAAATCCCAATAGCCAACGAGTTTCCTGAAGTATTTCCATCAAATATTCCAGGTTTACCTCCCAAGAGAGAGATAGAGTTCTCTATTGATCTCCTACCTGGGATAGGGCCTATCTCTATTGCACCATATAGAATGGCCTCGAAGGAACTATAGGAACTCAAGAAACAGTTGGAGGAAATATTAGACAAGCAATTCATTAGACCGAGTGTATCACCTTGGGGAGCTCCTGTATTGTTTGTTAAGAAGAAAGACGTGAGCTTGAGACTATGCATTGATTACAGATAGCTGAATAAGGTGACTATTAAAAACAAGTACCCTCTCCTTAGGATAGATGACTTATTGGATCAACTGAAGGGAGCCTCCATCTTTTCTAAAACTGACTTGAGGTTAGGATATCATCAGATTAGGATCAAGGAGGAGGACATACTAAAAACTTCCTTCAGGACTAGGTATGGGCATTATGAGTTTCTCATAATGCCCTTCGAGTTGACAAATGTACCTGTAATTTTCATGGATTACATGAATCACATTTTTCAACTTTACCTAGATCAATTTGTTGTAGTGTTCATTGATGACATCTTGATATATTCTAAGAGTGAGAAAGAACATGAACAACATCTCCGAATCGTGCTGCAAGTGCTAAAAGATAAAAAGTTATATGGAAAATTGGAGAAGTGTGAATTTTGGCTGTCAGAGGTAAAGTTTCTCAGACATGTCATCTCTAATAAAGGGGTAGCCATAGATCCTAGCAAGACGAAAGCAATGATTCGGTGGGAGAGACAAAAGACGGTTACGGAAGTCAGAAGTTTCCTGGGTTTGGCAGCATACTACAGGAGGTTTATACAAAACTTCTCTCGTATAGCCTTGCCATTGACTAAATTGATCAGGAAGGGAAGTCCTTTCAAATACACTGATCAATGTGAAGCTAGTTTTCAGGAACTTAGGACAAGACTAATCACTCCTCCTGTTTTAATTATTCCAGATCCCACAGGACATTTTGAAGTGTATAGTGACGCTTCAAAGAAAGGGCTAGGATGTGTGCTGATGGAAGATAAGAGAGTCGTTGCTTACGCCTCTAGGCAACTGAGACCCCACGAAGGAAACTATCCAACCCATGATCTTGAATTGGCGGCAGTGGTGTTTGGCTTAAAGATTTGGCGACACTATTTGTACAGGGCAAGTAAGCGTCATTTCCCCCACGATTGGCCAATAATAGGATATGCATAACCCTTTGCAAGTATGGCCGTATGTGACTGCACTAGGTAAGTTGACCAAAATGTTATGGGTCCCTAGTGTGACCAAGATGATGTATGTATGTATGGTCAGTGCTTATGTTTCAACAAAATAATTTGACATTTTTTAAGGAATGGAATGTGTACTATTGTTCTAAAAATTTGCTAGCTATTGAGATTGTCATCTCATTCTTTCTATGTCCACATAATCACATTCTAGGTACTCTAGCAAGAAGTGAGCAACAGGGGTCTCAGGATTGACTCATCTGATTATGGATATGGATTATATTTTCTTTGGTTGTATAATATTTGTGGGATGGCTTAGTTAAGTGCCAATTCCCTTTTTTGACAGCTTATAATGTGATGTAATATAAGTTATGGACTGTACCATTTTCTTTTATGGCATGAGAGCCTTTTGTTATAAGTAATGCATATCATGCCTAGTTAGTTTCCTATAAGGAAATGACATTTGAAAATGCTTGGGATAGCATAAATCACTTTTATGCTTTCCCAACAATGATAACAAACAATATAAGTGAATAGGTTAATTTATGGGCTAGGTAGACATTGCTAGAAATGTATAGATGAAAAAAAATGTATAATACCAAATTCCCTTAAGTAGAACATACTATGATGTGGATGTATGAAAATAAGATGCTAGTCAGTAGATGTAACATCCCTAATTTCATTTCATGTATTAATGAAAGTACAAAAGTATTTAAAGTAACATCCATAATTTCATTTCTTATATTGATGAAGGAATATATATATTTAATTAAGGAAATAAAATTTATTAAACAATTTTTAGATATCTAAGGAAATATAATCCTTAGAAATTCTTCACCTTACGTGTATGTATAGAAATGTTCTAATATTAATGGAATAGGTAAAGAAAGAAAACCTAAGAGGAAATATTAGAAATAAACATGCTAAAGAAAGGTGAAATTATTAGGTAAGGAAGATAAATTTTTGTGAAGTAAGTAAATGTTTTAAAATTTCAAAAAGATCGGATTGGGGTAATTTTTCTTAATTTAAGAGCAAAAGTTACTAAGTTTAGTATCTCCACCCATAAATTGGGCTTTCACCTATGGACACTTTATATATAGTTTTTCTACTTCACATAAATTTTTAGAAAGCCAATAGGATAGCCCAATGAAGAAATAAACCATAGACTTGGACTAGGATATAGAAATTGGACCGGTAGCCCAAAAATCATGAAAATCTGACCAAACCCGTTATGAAAGGTAGAATTTTAACCAAAGTAAAGAAAATGGGCAAGAATGAGCCAAAGCCCAAGAGGAAAAATAAAAATCAAAATAAAAGTAAAGTGATGAAATAATGGTGTAATCAAGATTACGTGACATGGCATTAAGACAAAAATTTAGCAAGTGGTGTGATATCCTACATTCATAATTTTAGCAAGTGGTATGATAATACAAGGCTTTAGGACAAAACATCTATATCCTACACTCATAATTTTAGCAAGTGCTATAATAATACATGGCATTAGGATAAAACATTCCTATCTCACACAAATAATTTCTACCAAATAATGGAGATTCAAGGGCTAGAAATTTTCCACCTGAAAAGGCAAACCTATCATACTTGATTAAGACAAAAGAAAAAGGAAATGAATCCCTAAATCAAAGGGACCTTGTCCTTTATCTTAGAAACATATTATCATAATTTTCAAAATACAAATCTCCTTTTGCTATGCATATCTTGACTAAGAAAGAGGAAGACAAGAACATAAGTTGTTTGTTTTCTAAAAATTCAACCAAGTTTATCCTAATTGTGGTAAGGTAGACCTATGATCATGAAAGGTGAATTATTTGATGGTCTATTTAAGCAAAACCCACCCTTACAACATTAGAATTTTCATCCAAGTGAGGGAGATAAAAAATAGAAGCAAGGTAGAGTGAGGAAAGGAGAGGAAGAAAGGAAGAAAGAGGAAGGAGAAGTCTAGAGGACTAAGTGCTCCAGGTAAGTTTAACAATATTTCTTTTTGAAGAAAAGTTTTCAAACTTGTAATATTTATATTAGATTTTGATCTTATAACTTTAATGATTGGTCATGGATGTTTCTATATCATGTTACATATTATGTATGTTTGAATACTTAGGTTGGTGTAGATAGTTCTGCATAGGTATGGCTATGGGTGGCAAACTTTTATGATTTTGTTTTTAAAATTCTGAGAAGACTTGGGTAAGGAATTAAAACAAATGGTTAACATGAAAAATGTATATGTATGTCTAACAGATTTTTAGCCACTGGAATCACTCAATTTGGAGTTCATATGAGGTAGATATGGCCAATTAGTAAGCAATGGTCAGAAAATGGTTAATAAGGGAAGAATATGTTAGGATAGCTTTTGTGTTTTAATTTTTGGGAACATTCTGTAGGGAATTAAAATAAGTGGTTAACATAAGAATTATAGTGATATGTGTCATGGAGTTTTAGCCACTAGAATCACTCAATTTGGAGTCCAGATGAGGTAGATATGGTCTGATTAGTAAGCAATGGTCAAAAAATGGTTAATGAGGGAAGAATATGTTAGGATAGTTTCTGTGTTTTAATTTTCGGGAAACTTCTATAGTGAATTAAAATATATTGTTAATATAAGAATTATAGCTATATGTTTCACGGATTTTTAGCTACTGAAATCACTTAATTTGGAATTATTATGAGGGAGATATGGACAGATTAGTAGGTAAAAGTCAGAACCTACCCGAGAAGAAATAACATGTTCTTTGAGGTAGTAATATCACCATGATTTCTTAATATTTCATTCAACTGTTCAACATAAGAGTTTTAGATAATTGTTTTTTCTTTAAATTGCTATCAAGATCATCTAAATCGGAGTTAAATTGAGGGAGTTATGCTCTGATTTAAGAGAAGGTTAGATAGGATGAAAACCTGCATGAAGAAAATAAAGAAATAAAATTAATATTTAAAAAGAAGAAGAATCTTATAAATAAAAATAATAAATGACTGGTATATGACATAGCCATTGCCATTGTATGAACTTCTTACCATCTTAAGTGTGAAATTTTGACATGGAAATATTTTATAAAGTGATTTTTGAAATGGTTATGTTTATGGCATGATTACCAATGATTTTTGGTAATAGTTATATTTTGTTGAACATACTTGTTATTGAAAGCATATTTTTGGCTATCATTGTGAAAAGAAAAGAAATGAGTATGGTCATATGGCAATCCATGTGGTACACCAGTAGGGGACGCCTTACCAACGGTTATGATCATGTTAATGAGAAAAGAAAGACAAAGTGGGCCATGTCGGACGGAGCGAGAAAAGCCCATATCGGAGAGTAGAAAATACTCACCCAGACCGGGGTAGCTTTATTTAAGTATAAGTTGATAGTCATCATATGATATTTTGAAAATAGTTAATCCTGTCATACATGTCATTATTGTACGATTCTCATGTGCATAGATATAGTGCATTCATGTGACCAAAGATATTTGTTGTAGTTTATACAGTTGTACATGACGTGATGAGCTATATTGATGATGATTTATTGTTGAACTTACTGGGATTTAATTCTCATTATATTTCTATATCATGTTCAAAAAATTAGTTATGCAAATTTTTTTCTATGGCTCTGGCTTTTAGTGCACATTGGATCGAGTACTTTATGTTGGGCAGATCCCATAAGCAAATTAAATATTTGTGGTCGAGTTAGCTTAGATCCCGGTGAAGGTGCAACCACCCGCACCTGTATCTCTGGAATTGGTAAACCAGAATAAATAAGATGTAGATTTTTATGTGTTTGATATGTTGTACATATGTTTTGATTAATGACATGTATGTAAACTCTGTATTGTATAAATTAAATAAATGTTATTTTGAGTTAAGTTGTAACGATTTAATAACTTCATGGTATTAAAAAAAATTGATACTTAAATGGAGTTATTACAGTAGGGTACATGACAACAACACCAATCCCCACTCCACTAACATCACATTCAATCTTAAATATCTTGGAGAAGTCTGGTAGTGCCAATATAGGGGAATTGCATAATTTATCCTTAGTCAATTTAAAGCTCCTCTGGGCTGCACTTTTTCGTTTGAACTTTTTCCCCTCTTTATACATTATGTTAGTAGTGATAGAATAGTGGTAAAATCTCGTACAAACCTCCTATAGAAAGATGCAAGTCCTTGGAAACTCCTTACTTCTGCTATGGTTTTGGGAACAGGCCATTCTTTGATGGCTTTAACTTTCTTTTCATTAACTTCCATTCCTTGATAAGATACTACAAAGTCAAGAAAATTTACATGGTCTTGACAAAAGTAACATTTTTTCATATTGGCATAGAGTTTCTCGTTTCTCAACACTTCCATTACTTGCCTCAAATTTTCTACATGCTCATCATAACTTTAGTTGTAAATTAGAATATCATCCAAATATACCATGACAAATCTACCAATGAAAGATCTAAACACAAAATTTATTGGACCCATAAAAGTGCTAGGGGTGTTAGATAGCCCAAAAGGCATTACCATTCGCTCATAAATACTACGCTTTGTTTTGAATGTTGTTTTCCACTCATCACTTTCCTTCATTCGAATTTGGTTATAGCTACCATTCAAATCAACTTCCGAGAACTCCTTTGCACCATGTAGGTCATCAAGCATGTCATCTAATCTCAGAATTGGATAGTAGTATTTGATAGTGATCTTGTTGTCTACACACATTCTCATAGAACCATCCTTTTTGGGTACTAAGAAGGCCAAATCGATCTTGTTGTCTACACACATTCTCATAGAACCATCCTTTTTGGGTACTAAGAAGGCCAAAATAGAATATGGACTCATGGATTCCCTTACATAGCTTCTTTCAATCAGCTCATCAACTTGTCTTTTGATTTCTTTTGCCTTTATTGGATTCATTCTATAGGCTGGTCGGTTAGGCAAAGTAGCACCTGACACCAAATCGATTTGATGCTCAATCCCCGTTAACAGTGGTAATCCCTTAGGTACTTCTTTACGAAAGAAATCTTCAAATTGTTTGAACAGTTTCTTAATATGTGGAGATACTTTATTTTCTAACTCCAGCTATAACTCCTTAAGTATTAGCAAAAGAATGATGCTGCCTCTATTTAACATTTTCTTTATCTCACTTTTAGTAGCTAAACATCTTGTTTTCTTCTCATTTTTTACTGTCTTCCCTTGCCATACTTGTGTTGGCTTAAGTGGATCCAAGACAATCCTCTTTCCATCCATCTCAAAGGCATAGGTATTGTCATAACCATCATGCAATGCTCTCCAATTGAATTGCCACAGCCTCCCTAGCAACAAATGTTTGGCACTCATTGGGGTGATGTCACAAAATACCTTATCTCTGTAATTCTTCCCAATAGAGAATGGAACCTTCACTTGTTTCGTGACTTTCACTTCTCCCTTATCATTTAACCACTGCAAGTTGTATGGATATGGGTGGTTAATGGTAACTAGCTATAATTTATTAATTATAGTGGTGGAAGCAACATTGGTGCAGCTCTCACTGTCAATAATGACATTATAAACTTTGCCTTCAATAGTACACTTTATATGGAAAATATTCTCCTGTTGTTCTTGCTCTTCTTTGGTTTGGATACTCAAGACACTCTTAATAACTATAATTTTACCCTCATCTGCATATTCAACAACTTTTGCTTCATCTAGATACTTATTGTAACATCCTTTTATTTATTTATTATTATACAATATTGAGTTCGCATACACGTCATTAATCAAAACGTACATGCAACATAAAAGACATAGATATTTACATCTTGTTTATTTTGGTTGACCAATTCTGGAGATACAGGTGCGGGTGGTTGCACCTTCACCGGGATCTGTGCCAACTCGCTCACAAACATTTTATTTAGGATCTGCCTATCATAGAATAACTCGATCCAACGTGCACTAAAAGCCAGAGCTATAGAAAATCTGCATAACTAATTTTCTGAACATGATATGGAAATATAGTGAGAATTAAATCCCAGTAAGTTCAACAATAAATCATCATCAATAAAGCTCATCACGTCATGTTTAGCTGTATAAACTACAGAAAATATCTTTGGTCACATGAATGCATTATATCTACGCACATAAGAATCATACTGTAATGATATGTGAGACAGGATTTACTATTTTCAAAATATCATATGATGGCCATCAACTTATTCTCATTTCAAGCTATCCCGGTCGAGGTGAGTATCATCTACTCTCCGGTACGGGCTTTTCTCGCTTCGTCCGACATGAACCACTTTCTCTTTCTTTTCTCATTATCATGATCATAACCGTTGGTAGGGCGTCCCCTACTGGTGCACCACACGGATTGCCATGTGACCGTGCTCATTTCTTTTCTTTTCACAATGATAGCCAAAAATATGTTTTCAATAACAAGTATGTTCATCAAAATATAACTAGTACCATAAATCATTGGTAATCATGCCATGAACATAACCATTTCAAATATCACTTTATAAAATATTTCCATGTCAGACTTTCACACTTAAGATGGTAAGAAGTTCATACAATGGCAATGGCTATGGCTATACTAGTTATTTATTATTTTCATTTATAAGATTCATCTTCTTTCTTAAATATTAATTTTATTCCTTTATTTTCTTGAAGCAGGTTTTCATCACATCTAACCTTCTCTTACTAGTCAGAGCATAACTCCCTCAATTGAACTCCGATGTAGGCAATCTTGTTGTCCATTTCAAGATAAAACAATTATCTAAAACTATTATGTTGAATAGTTTAACGAAATATTAAGAAATCAAGGTGATATTACTCCCTCAAAGTACAGGATAGTTCCTCTCGGATAGGTTCTGACCTTTAGCAACTAATCTGTCAATATCTCCCTCATATGAATTCCAAATTAAGTGATTCCAGTGGGTAAAAATTTGTAACACATGTATCTATAATTCATATGTTAACCATTTATTTTAATTCCTTATAGAGTGTTCCCAGAAATTAAAATACAGAAGCTATCCTAACATATTCTTCCGTGATGAACCATTTTCTGACATTTTCTTACTAATCGGACCATATATACCACATATGGAATCTAAATTGAATGATTCCAGTGGCTACAAATCCATGACATATATATCTTGAATTCTTATGTTAACCATTTATTTTAATTCCCTACAGATAATTCCCATAAATTAAAATACCGAAGCTATCCTAACATATTCTTCCCTGATGACCCATTTTCTGACCTTTGACTACTAATTGGCTCATATATTCGTCATATGGACTCCAAATTGAATGATTCCAGTGGATAAAAATCCATGACACACATATCTTTAATTCTTATGTTAAACATTTATTTTAATTCCCTACAGATAATTCCCAGAAATTTAAATACCGAAGCTATCCTAACATATTCTTCCTTGATGACCCATTTTCTGACCTTTGACTACAAATCAGACCATAACTACCTCATATTGACTCCAAATTGAATGATTCAAGTGGCTATAAATTCATGACACATATATCTTTAGTTCTTATGTTAATCATTTATTTTAATTCCTTATAGATTGTTCCCAGAAATTAAAATACCGAAGCTTAAAATTCTGCCAACCATAGCCATACCCATGCAGAACTATCTACACCAACCTAAGTATTCAAACATACATCACATGCAAGATCAATATGTAACAGGATATAGCAACATCCATGACCAATCATCAAAGTTCTAAGATCAAAATCTCATATAAATATTATAAGTTTCAAAATTTTTCTTCAAAAAGAAATATTGTTAAACTTACCTGGAGCACTTAGTCTCCTAGACTTCTCCTTCCTCTTTCTTTCTTTCTTCCTCTCCTTTCCTCACTCTACCTTGCTTCTATTTTTTCCTCTCCCTCACTTGGACGAAATTCTAATGTTGTAAGGGTGGGTTTCCTTATATAGGCCACCAAATAATTCACCTTTCATGATCATGGGTCTACCTTATCACAATTAGGATACACTTTGTTGAATTTTTGGAAAACAAACAACTTATGTTCTTGTCTTCCTCTTCCTTGGTCAAGGTATGCATAGGAAAAGGAGATTTGTATTTTGAAAATTATGATAATATATTCTTAAGATATGGGACAAGGCCCCTTTGATTTAGGGATTCATTTACCTTTTCTTTTGTCTTAATCAATTATGATAGGTTGCCTTTTTAAGTGGCAAATTTCTATCCCTTGAATCTCCATTATTTGGTTGATATTATTTGTGTGGGATAGGAATGTTTTGTCCTAATACCATGTATTATCATACCACTTGCTAAAATTATGAGTGTAGGATATAGATGTTTTTGTCCTAAAGCCTTGTATTATTATGCCACTTGCCAAAATGATGAATGTAGAATCACACCACTTGCTAAATTTTTGTCTTAATGCCATGTAATCTAATCTTTACTATTATTACATTATTATATCATCACCTAATTTATTTTATTTTATTTTTCCTCTTGGATTTGGGTTTATTCCTACCCATTATGGGCTTATTCCTACCCATTTTCTTTGCTTTGGATAAAATTCTACCTTTCTTGGAGGGCTTGGTCACATTTTCATAATTTTTGGGCTATTGGTCCAATTACTATATCCTAATCCAAGTCTATGTTTTATTTCTTGCTTAGGTTATCCAATAGGCTTGCTAGAAACTTATTTGAAGTGGAAAAACTCTACATGATGTGTCCATAGGTAAAAGGCCAATTTATGGGTGGAGATACTAAACTTAGTAACTTTTGCTCTTAAATTAAAAAAAATTACCCTAATCCGATCTTCTTGAAATTTTAAGACCTTTACTTACTTCACAAAAATTTATCTTTCTTTAACTAAGAATTTCACCTTTCTTTAGCATGTTTATTTCTAATATTTCCTGTTAGGTTTTCTTTCTTTACCTATTCCATTAATATTAGACAATTTCTATGCATATATGTAAGGTGAAGAATTTCTAAGGAAAATATCTAAAAATTATGGGATGTTACATTCTTCCCCCTTAAGAAATTCGGTCCTCGAATTTCAATCTATCCTACCACATGTAGGGAATGAAATTGAGGCATTATTCAGAGTTACCGACCTTATTACCTAAATAATTAGGGATATCTTTTATGTATAACATCTTTACTTTTTAATATGTCTATTCACTTGAGTGATTTTGCCATATAACTTAACCATAAGAATTTCTTTCACTCATAAGTTCTTCAATTTATATCCTCTAGCTCGCATGGATATATCTATGGGTCGATATTAGATAACATACATATAAAGGAACATATTCACCTTCATATTGGGTAACTATCTTTTCTTATTCCAAACTTCTATCAGGTCATTTTTTTTCATATATCAACATCATCCCCTGAATATCATCATCTTAATCTATCATCTATTTTTATCCTCAAATCCTTTAATCAATATGTTAAACATAAGTATCAATAAATCCTTCAAACCTTTAATAACGTGTACCATTGAAACATGTCTAATAATTCCAACTTAACTCATCACGGTAATTCTATACAAGCTTATTAACACCATTAGACTCATTGTCAAAAATTTCAATTATTTCTTCTATCATATCCAAAAGCACCTCATTATAGCTTATGTCAATCCCATTTAATTCACCCAATCATTTCAAGAAGATTTTTCCTAACAATTACTCATACATGAATTCTCAATTCCAACATAATTCACATCCTAGATACTAGACTCAACTTAGCATGATATAATCCTTTAACACAATTATCTTGATCACTTACATTATTTTCGGACATGGTTCTCAGAATATTCTCTATATTTCCAAATTAAGAGTTCAAAGACTAACTTAAATCCTACTTCCTATATTTTATTCCTCAAGAACTTCAACACCACTAATTCTCTTAATTACATTCGTCAAAACACCATAAGACCATCATCCGTCCATTCTTTTCAAACTTTCCATTACTTTAACCTACTAACAACTTAGACACCATAATAACCGAGTTTCAAAGAAAAGAAATTATCTTTCATTGCAATGAGGGAAAATAACCTTGCATTTAATGCCAACCGTTAATGAGGGAGAATTCAGTGAAACAGACGAAAAGCAAAATAAAGAATGGTGCCAAAAGCGAAGGTCAAAAATTTGGACAAAGCATTGAAAAATATTAAAATCGATGGCCGTAATTCTTGAAAATCTGCAAACAAAATCTATCTACGATTTTAGCAAAAATCAGTGGCCGCAAAATTTGAATATATGTGTAAAAATCTACTTTAAATCTATTGGTATTCGGTGGAAAGATAGCACATGAAAAAATAAATATTTCTGAGCTTATAAAAGTCTGTGAAAATCAAAGAATACGTAGTTAACTGGTAGGATGCAGTTTATTGCTTCTAAATAGATGTCATCAATCAACTGTAAGATAACCAGTCCAAATTAAAATTTCTCAGAATAGCTAGCCGATTTCATAATACCGATAGTCTACTGGCAAAAACATTGAGAAAACAAGAAAAATGTCCCTCTTCACTAATTATTTGGTTTGTATCTTAATTTTTTTTCCAATGACGCCTATCATCTACAACTTCCCTACATGCCCCAAGACATCACTCCTTCATCAAGGGCAACAAGAAAAAGAAAATTTCCTGGTGATATCCTAACCTTATTCTCTTTATGTGCTTAATATGGGTCACAGTCATAACTATTGTACATATACATGCTTGCCGTCATTTTTGAATTTTTTTTTTACCTTTAATTTAGTTGATATCCACCAATCACTCACATAGTTGTTCTAATAACACCCGGCCTATTCGCATAACTATTATAAATATGCCCTTCTCTGAGTTCTATAAATACTTACATTAGTATCTTTGTCTATACTCAGAGTTAAGGTGATAGAAATTATGGAGGGAACCGCATTCCGTCAGTTTCGAAATATCTGTGTCTTTTGTGGTTCCAGTCCTGGAAAAGATGAGGAGTATGTTAAAGCAGCACAAAATTTGGGTATGGTGCTGGCTAGGAGAAAAATTCATTTAGTGTATAGTGGAGGTAACTGTGGGTTAATGGGGTGTGTGGCTACAGCTGCACATGTAGGGGGATGCCAAGTTCTAGGTATTATTCCTATAGCTCTAGCTACATCTAGCAACATAGGGAAGACAATTGGGGAAGAATATAGGGTAGCTTCCATGCATGAACGCATGGCTAGAATGATGAGCAATGTTGACGCCTTCATTGCCTTACCAGGTGGTTTTGGTACTCTAGAGGAGATTTTCCAAATAGTCTCTTGGGCACAACTGAATATGCATCACAAATCGATAGGTTTGTTAAATGTTAATCACTTCTTTGATGGTTTGTTATCTTTTCTAGCTCAAGCTGTGGAACAGAGGTTTATCTCACACTCAGCACGACGAATTCTCATCTCAGCTTCAAATGCTGAAGAGTTGATTGATGCTTTACAAGCCTATGTTCATGTACCTGATCTAACTATGACTCCAATAGAATGGACGGCAGATAACCGCATGAAGCGTAAATTGGATTTGGATCTTCATCTTTAAATGTAGTAAAATGTAGCTATTTTTTGTACTACTTTTACTTTCTTAGAGTCTACTTGGATACCATATTTACCAACCATACTCCTTTAGAGTTGGTAAAACTATCTTTGAATGTTGCTTATGATCCTCTGAACTTTTGAAATATTCTAGTTTATCATCCATATATATAATAACAAATTGTTCCAGGGATGACCTAATTACTATTCATTAAATCTATGAATGCAGCTAAAGATTTTTCAATTTAAATGCATCACCAAGAACTCATAATGCCCATAATAAGTCCTATATCCTCTTCTCTTATCCTTAATTAATGTTACTCATATCCCAAATCTATTTGTGGAAAAATATTCAACACCTTATAACTGGTCAAACAGGTAATCTATACGAGCTAATGGGTTTCTATTCTACATTGTCACCTTATTCAACTGTCTATAATCTATGCATAGTCATAGTGATCCATCTTTCTTTTTCATAGATAGAACTGGAGCACTCCGAATAAAAGTACTGGGGTATTTAAATACCTTGTCTAACAAGTCTTGTAACTAATTTTTTTTTTAATTCGATCGATATAATTCTATATAGGGATATAAATACTAGTTAGGTTCTAAGGAGTAAATCAATACCAAATTCTCGAATTGTTGTGGCAAGGTTGTGCAATATTTCCTCCGCATTGTTTGTCGGATTCCGCCTTGGTGGTGCCATTTCCTATTGTGGGAAAAAACAAATTTATGCTGCTATTGAGGTGATCAAGCCCAATAGTTAGTTTAAAAAAATATTTAACAGCAGTCATAACACCACCTCGGCATATAGATAAGAAACACTAGTAATTTCTTACCTATATGAGTCACTGATCCCCTACACAGCACAACCACAACATACTCAAGACACTATAATATCGATTCAGATAACCATCCACCCACTGGCCATCTAGGATCGACCTGCTCTGATACCAATTATGTAACATCCTTTTTATTATTATTATACAATATTGAGTTCACATACACGTCATTAATCAAAACGTACATGCAACATAAAAGACATAGATATTTACATCTTGTTTATTTTGGTTGACCAATTCCGGAGATACAGGTGCGGGTGGTTTCACCTTCACCGGGATCTATGCCAACTCGCTCACAAACATTTTATTTAGGATCTGCCCATCATAGAATAACTTGATCCAACGTGCACTAAAAGCCAGAGCTATAGAAAATCTGCATAACTAATTTTCTGAACATGATATGGAAATATAATGAGAATTAAATCCCAGTAAGTTCAACAATAAATCATCATCAATAAAGCTCATCACGTCATGTTCAGCTGTATAAACTACAGAAAATATCTTTGGTCACATGAATGCATTATATCTACGCACATAAGAATCATACTGTAATGATATGTATGACAGGATTTACTATTTTCAAAATATCATATGATGGCCATCAACTTATTCTCATTTCAAGCTACCCCGGTCAGGGTGAGTATCCTCTACTCTCCGGTACGGGCTTTTCTCACTCTGTCTGACATGGCCCACTTTCTCTTTCTTTTCTCATTATCATGATCATAACCGTTGGTAGGGCGTCCCCTACTGGTGCACCACACGGATTGCCATGTGACCGTGCTCATTTCTTTTCTTTTCACAATGATAGCCAAAAATATGTTTTCAATAACAAGTATGTTCATCAAAATATAACTATTACCATAAATCATTGGTAATCATACCATGAACATAACCATTTCAAATATCACTTTATAAAATATTTCCATGTCAGAATTTCACACTTAAGATGGTAAGAAGTTCATACAATGGCAATGGCTATGGCTATACTAGTTATTTATTATTTTCATTTATAAGATTCATTTTCTTTCTTAAATATTAATTTTATTCCTTTATTTTCTTGATGCAGGTTTTCATCACATCTAACCTTCTCTTACTAATCAGAGTATAACTCCCTCAATTGAACTCTGATGTAGGTGATCTTGTTGTCCATTTCAAGATAAAACAATTATCTAAAACTATTATGTTGAACAGTTTAACGAAATATTAAGAAATCAAGGTGATATTACTCCCTCAAAGTACAGGATAGTTCCTCTCGGATAGGTTCTGACCTTTAGCAACTAATCTGTCCATATCTCCCTCATATGAATTCCCAATTAAGTGATTCCAGTGGGTAAAAATCCGTAACACATCTATCTATAATTCATATGTTAACCATTTATTTTAATTCCTTATAGAGTGTTCCCAGAAATTAAAATACCAAAGCTATCCTAACATATTCTTCCCTGATGAACCATTTTCTGACCTTTGCTTACTAATCGGACCATATATACCTCATATTTACTCTAAATTGAATGATTCCAGTGGCTACAAATTCTTGACAAATATATCTTGAATTATTATGTTAACCATTTATTTTAATTCCCTATAGATAATTCCCAGAAATTAAAATACCGAAGCTATCCTAACATATTCTTCCCTGATGACCCATTTTCTGACCTTTGACTACTAATCGGCTCATATATTTGTCATATGGACTCCACATTGAATGATTCCAGTGGCTAAAAATCCATGACACACATATATTTAATTCTTATATTAACCATTTATTTTAATTCTCTACAGATAATTCTCAGAAATTAAAATACCAAAGTTATCCTAACATATTCTTCCTTGATGACCCATTTTCTGACCTTTGACTACTAATCAGACCATAGCTACCTCATATGGACTCCAAATTGAATGATTCTAGTGGGTAACAATCCGTGACACATATATCTTTAATTCTTATGTTAATCATTTATTTTAATTCCTTATAGATTGTTCCCAGAAATTAAAATACCGAAGCTTAAAATTCTGCCAACCATAGCCATACCCATGCAGAACTATCTACACCAACCTAAGTATTCAAACATACATCACATGCAAGATCAATATGTAACAGGATATAGCAACATCCATGACCAATCATCAAAGTTCTAAGATCAAAATCTCATATAAATATTATAAGTTTCAAAATTTTTCTTCAAAAAGAAATATTGTTAAACTTACCTGGAGCACTTAGTCTCCTAGACTTCTCCTTCCTCTTTCTTTCTTTCTTCCTCTCCTTTCCTCACTCTACCTTGCTTCTATTTTTTCCTCTCCCTCACTTGGACGAAATTCTAATGTTGTAAGGGTGGGTTTCCTTATATAGGCCACCAAATAATTCACCTTTCATGATCATGGGTCTACCTTATCACAATTAGGATACACTTTGTTGAATTTTTGGAAAACAAACAACTTATGTTCTTGTCTTCCTCTTCCTTGGTCAAGGTATGCATAGGAAAAGGAGATTTGTATTTTGAAAATTATGATAATATGTTCTTAAGATATGGGACAAGGCCCCTTTGATTTAGGGATTCATTTACCTTTTCTTTTGTCTTAATCAATTATGATAGGTTGCCTTTTTAAGTGGCAAATTTCTATCCCTTGAATCTCCATTATTTGGTTGATATTATTTGTGTGGGATAGGAATGTTTTGTCCTAATACCATGTATTATCATACCACTTGCTAAAATTATGAGTGTAGGATATAGATGTTTTTGTCCTAAAGCCTTGTATTATTATGCCACTTGCCAAAATGATGAATGTAGAATCACACCACTTGCTAAATTCTTGTCTTAATGCCATGTAACCTAATCTTTATTATTATTACATTATTATATCATCACCTAATTTATTTTATTTTATTTTTCCTCTTGGATTTGGGCTTATTCCTACCCATTATGGTCTTATTCCTACCCATTTTCTTTGCTTTGGATAAAATTCTACCTTTCTTGGAGGGCTTGGTCACATTTTCATAATTTTTGGGCTATTGGTCCAATTACTATATCCTAGTCCAAGTCTATGTTTTATTTCTTGCTTAGGTTATCCAATGGGCTTGCTAGAAACTTATTTGAAGTGGAAAAACTCTACATGATGTGTCCATAGGTAAAAGCCCAATTTATGGGTGGAGATACTAAACTTAGTAACTTTTGCTCTTAAATTAAAAAAAATTACCCTAATCCGATCTTCTTGAAATTTTAAGACCTTTACTTACTTCACAAAAATTTATCTTTCTTTAACTAAGAATTTCACCTTTCTTTAGCATGTTTATTTCTAATATTTCCTCTTAGGTTTTCTTTCTTTACCTGTTCCATTAATATTAGACAATTTCTATGCATATATGTAAGGTGAAGAATTTCTAAGGAAAATATCTAAAAATTACGGGATGTTACACTTATTCCCTTCATAGTCCTCCAAAAACCCTAATCTTCACTCTTTATCTCCATTAGTGTCTCCTTCAAAATCATCACCCTTTTGTTAGAAAATTCTGATGCAATATAACCATGCCCCTGACATTTGAAGCACTTAGGATCTCTGCTTCTTTTAGAGGTATGGTTTTCTATTGCTTTATACCTCTCCCTAGAGCTCTCAGTTCTAGTTGCACCTTTTACATTCCCTTACTATCCATTTTGGTAGGTTTTGCTGGTGTTTGTGAAAGTGTTTGGATTGGTTTTCCCTCCACAGGTTTAGTCACCCTAGGGTTCCTTCCATACACTCTTTTCTTTTTCCATACTACTTTGATGGCTAATTTAATTACATCTTCAAAGAAAACATAATCTTGCAACTCCATTAAATTAGCAATTTCTTTATTTCAGCCACCCAAAAATCAAGCTATGGTTTTCTCTTGTGGTTCATTTAAATTACACCTAATCATCAAGGTTTCGTGTTCCTTCGCATAGTTTTCCATATTCATACCCCTTGCCTCAAGCTTTATAGCCTAAAGTAAAGTTATTGTATGTAGTAATCAGGTTACAATTTTTTTTTGCATGAGTCTCTTCATTAGTCACCAACTTCTTACATCTTCTTTGCCATCTCTCCTTCAATGATTCTTCAAATTCTCTTACCACTTATTTGCATAATTAATGAATTCAAGGGCAGCAAGGTGACATTTAGTTACCTTAGTGTACTTTTGACACTAAAAGAGTTTTTCCACTCATTGCTCCTACTCTAAATATTCTTCAAGAGAACTTGTTCCCCTAAACGGAGGAACTTTTGTCCTGATGTTAATTTCACATGCTCTGGGCTACCTTTTGCGAATACATTGCTATTATTCCTTAAACTTAGCTTCATCACCATTGTACTCATCATTCTCCTCTCTTTTTGGCTACCTTTGTTGTAGCTTCATGAGTCTTTCCATCTGATTCGTGAGTTAAGCCATTTTTTCCATAATTTCTTCTTGTCTCCTCTGTAAGCTAATAATTTGGGATTGTCTAGGCTAAGCCCTCTAGGAACTCCAAAATCACTTCCTTTTGCCATGATGTTTTTCGGTTTTTGGTTAATGTGTTTGATAAGGATAGGTCACTCTTTAAGTGTTTGCACTCAGGTCTTTTTCTAACCAAAAGCTCTGAAACCAATATGATGTGAAATAAAAAAAAAACGTTGAGGTATAATGAAGACGTCACAATTAGTGATGGAAGATTCGATTGATAGGTCAATGATGAACATAACAGAGAATTCTGATAAGTTCAAATAGTTCTTCAAAGAATGAAGGAGAAACACTCTCAAATTTTATAAGTCATAATTTGATCTTTCATTAATCATTCATGTTTTTTTATAGGCCAATGTATTTTATAAGTTATAAACAAACTCAATAACTTAAAGTCTTACTCTAACAAGGTAATCTAATAATTAATAAATTAAGTAATCTAATTCTAATCAAACTACATAATCCTTATCAAAATGGGTAAGTTTATTATTAATAAATTAAGTAATCTAATCCTAGTCAAACTAAATCAATTATAATAATAAATTGTAGCCCTAGATATGGCTCATATTTAGCCTTTAGTCTTTATGTATGTAAACCCATATATAGCTTTTATCCCACTTCTCTTGAAGCGTCTTCAATTGTTAGTAAGGTAACTAAGCTTATTCCAAGCCTTTTAGCTCTTGCACTAGTTAAAGGCCCAACTGAAGGTATCTTATTGTCTTAGCTTGAATTTTGGCTTTCCATGATCACATTAACATTGTTCTATTTAATTCAACAAGTTGAAAAATACAAAATCATGGGTAAACGAATAACCACATATGCCACCAATTTTCACATGCAAAATTAAAGTGTAATGCCAGGCATAAGGTATGACCCATTATAATATCACAAATGCACACACATAACATATGTAAAGGAATCTCTTCCACATTCTAGTTTTACCTTCATAGTTAACAAAGAGAAATAAAATTTTTAAGATTCATCACGTCTACCAAAACAAATTATTGTCTATGTAATTCATGTGTCCTCTAGCATAGATTTGCCCCATCAATTATTGTCATATCCATTTCTTCCAACCCTGTCATAACAAAGAGAGAAGGTGAGAGCATGAAATTACAAGGGGAGGTCGATGCTAGAGATTGTTATGATAGAGTTTAGTGGAGAAGTTTGAAGAGAGAGAGGGAGAAAAATTGTAGCTAGAGAGAGACAACTAAGGAGAAACGAGATGTTCGAAGAATAAGGTCTTTCAATTAAATGTTTAGGCAATTTAGATTGGGATTATCTATTAAATTTTCATAGCTAATCCCATGCTAAAATCCACAAACAAAATCTTATTCGACAATAGATAGTCTGTAGCTAACTCGTAGCTAACCCAAAGTTAATACCTATATATTTTCCTTTCAATTTTTGAAAATTAGTTGGGGATTTATTTTCCTTAGCTAATTTTAGCAGATGAATAAAATTCTTGTAGTTGTATATATATATATATATATATATATATATATATATATATATATATATATATATATATATATATATATATATATATATGTTTATTAATTTTAATACAATTATGCAATTTCATGTATTGTGACTATCAAATATTGAACTAAGTAAAGGATCATATCCCATGAGAAATCTTATAAAATTCTAATTAACTATCAAAACTCAAACTCCCAATTTTATTTAAATAACAAACTACCTAAATAAACTAATTGCAAAATAAAATAAACTAACTGATAACTTTCTTTTAGAGAGTTATTTAGTCTTGATTTCTATCCTTATTTAGTGTTTTTCCTTGAGTAAATTAAGTTATCTTAGTGGTTTTTAATTGATTTTTATATTTGATAGGTATATGACACAATGTAGGATTGTTTTGTAGGTTAATGTTCAATAGGTGGTTAGAAAATTAGAATTTTGAGTATGAAAAATATCTCAATTAGATAAACTCTTGTTATGTTGATGACAAGCTTGAGAAGATTACAGTGATATCTTATAGGCCCTATAACTCCTCTCGAATCAATAGGTATATGTGTTTTAAGTTGAGTCCAAGTTGTAGCAAGCGAATGTCCAACATTGGGGGTTTAAATGTCTCAACGTTGTGAAAATTGGATGTTATTTGGATGCTAAAAAAAATAATTGCACTAAAACTCTATATTTTATAACCTATTATGAAAGGAACACTTATGACAACTTACTAGCAAATTTCTCTTGTTCTAAAGGGGTTGGAGCGTCACTAAGGTAGGGAGAACACATAGATTCAATGATTCATTGGAACTAGGAATTGGAGGGTTGGAAGAGTTTCAATGCTCTATTCTTCCTTATTTTCATTTTATGATGCATTCTCTCCTTTATACTTTGTTTTTAGATTTAATTATGCATTAATAGATTTTTATAGGGATTTAATGGATTTTTTCATGTTTTTTGATTAGATACCTTTCTCTTTTTTTTTTTAATGATTATGAGTTATTTATTCAATTTCGTTCTTAATGTTTCTATTCACTTTACAACCCAAGTAGATGATTAGGGAATATGAATTCTCCTTGAAAAAGTGTTGGATTGTGTTGACATGAGTGGAATAGCACTTAATTAGTCATAGTAGCATCATAGTGGATTGATTACTTTGTGTGTATTGATAGAAGTATACTTGCATGCCATGTGTTGCAATGTGAGTTTGATCTAACTATTTGGATTCATGAGTTTTTAATTCGCTATAGAAATATAATGGATTAATTACGGATTGAATTACGTTTCTATGTTCTTGGACAAGATTTATAAATAATTTTTGTGCTCTAGTTAATAATTTTAGATGTTAAAATAAGTAATAAGGAAGGGATAAGAATGATGTGGAACGTGTTACAGGAGAGTTCATAGGCCAAATTGAGCATCAGAATCATAAAAGTGTAGTGCTTAATAGGAATTGGTTGTTGTAATACTCAATAGGTGACCAAGGGACACAAATCCAAACTGCCACCTTCTTGAATTGGTCTTCTTAAGGTCTAAAGTCTGGCCTCCACCTCTGGACCACTAGGTAATGGTCTGTAGTAATCTAAGGGCCTTTATGGAATGCGTAGTGGTAGTCCTCCGAATTCACAAAATTTGCTAGATAGAATTCGTTACTGATATCGATTAACTTAAGTTTCTTGTGAGATACCATAGTTCTAAAAGCTTGTCTCTGAGGTATTTGTAACCTATTGTCATTCCTATAAGCTTAATGATTAGCGATTTTTACCAAGGTTTATAATAACTACGTCTTTCCTCTTGCAAGATTTCTGGTAGTTAGCAAGTTCTTCTTACTTGACTCTCATATCCTTCAAAATCTTCTCCTTTAAAATTTTCTTTTGAAAAGTCAAGATCTGGTGTTCTTTAAACATTGGATTGTTGGCCACACTGTTGAACCCCACGAGCTTGTCACGATACAAAAACTTTACTTCTTTTTTGACTACTCTTTTGGTACCAATAAGGTCTAACTTATTAATATGAGTATTCATTTGCAATTTTCTAGACTCTGGATTCCATTGGTGTTCCAATCTGTTCATTCTCCTCATTCACATCATTTCCCTCCTCTCCTATAGGTAACTCCGTCAAAAAGGACTCCTTAATGTGGCATAAGTTAACCTCCCCATATCATCATCCATAGGCTCTTCTATTTTGTTATTGGCTTTGATTTTATTTCTTCTCATAATCAAGAGGTCTTCTTCCTTCTTAGAGAGGCCTAGATGGCTTTCTTTTCCCAGATTGCAAGCTTTAGATGTAATGACCTCAATTTTTTGAACTTTTATTAATTCTTGATGGTTAATTTTTTCATTAATTTAGATAGTAGTGACTAAGAAGTAGAATCATATATTTCACATCAAGCATATAATAAAAAAATATAGAGCTTTTCATTGAATTTTATCTATCCATTTACATTAGTGCATTCTAGATATACAATGGTAACTGTAACATCACCAAATAAATTAATATCCTCCCTTATTTTGTATGGATATTTGTATATTCCATTAATTTATTCCAATTAATTTGTTTCTCTATCGATACTATTTATTTTATATTGTCATTCTACTTTTATTGCCACCATAAATATATTTCAATAAAAGATACACTTTAATCATAAATACAGTATGCATATATAAGGATAATTACTGCATAACATCAGTGAAACATAGGAACTTATATTGTTCATCATATTAGCAGAGTTCATATACATGCAATTGTAATAAGGATACAACCTGTATCACAAAAACAGGAATGATCCAGTTACTATCCCAACAAGATGGTCGATCCATGATCAATTAGTCACCTAATAAACATTAATATTCTATAACTATTGAGACTTATCTGTCTGCATTTTCCCCTTTTTGTAAGACAGGGAAGGGTGGAGGGGCATTAACAGAATCTCGAAGAACTCAAGTACTACCATACTTTAAATGACTTGAAATTACCCTAAGAAGGGCAACTCTACCTAGTTGACCCTAACACCACTGTCAACAAGAAGATCTGCATTGCTTAACAAACCTTATCTAAACAGAGCAAGAGAAATAGTGAGAATATTATTCCCAGTAAGTTCAACAATAAATATAAAAGATATTCAATATATATCTGTACTATGCTATGTCCAACTGTACAAGCTGTAGAGTTTATTAGCTATATGGCACAAATGCATATCTCATGTACACAATATCACTTATGAATGGCATTTAAATGTATCACACAACATTTTCAAACATTATTCTATATACATGAAATTTTCATCATCAAACTTATTTATGGCTACTGTTATAGGCACATATTCACCCAGAGCTTCGTTGCCTTGCCTGCTCGGCTCAGGTAAAGCTGGCAAATCCTCTGTGAATAAGGCATCCCCTTCTGGTAGCAACATGGTAAGCCACGTAACCAAGCTACTAGAGGGTCACCTATAATAGGGTCTTGTCTCTGTAGCTTCCTCGCTACCAGAGAGTCACCTTAAGTAGGGTCTTGTCTTTGTAGGGTGCATATATATATATATATATATATATCCAAAAATAAGCATCAAAAAATACTTTCACAATTTTAGGATAATGATACTATTGATACTATGCATATTAAACATTTTCTTCAAAAATAGAAACGTATGCATGTATTAGTGTAACATTTGCATAATCTCAAGAAATTGTATACATACCATTCACTATACAATATGCATAACAGAAAGAGAATAATTGACATGGAATAGGCATATTCTTTATAAATTCGATTTCTAGTGTTTTAAGTCTAAATTCCCAAAATCTTGAGTTTTAATCATAATATATTCCTTCCCTATGCTCAATTAATCTACCACACCCTTTGACTACTGTTAATCCAATTATTTAACTAATTATAGTATCAAGCATAGCCTTGCCATGTCCTGAGACATGGATGTGCTTGAGATTGTTTCAACCACATTTCAACCTCTCAAAAATTGCCCATAGCACGCCTGCTCATGTTGTAGCATCCTGAAACATGGCTGTGCCGTGCTCTATGACCGTTCCTTACTAATCAGACCATAACTCTCTTATAAGAACTCCTATTTAGAAGATTCCAGTGGCTATGGAAAGCCAAGACAATTAACTATATGTTGATAAGTTGTAAAATTATAAAGTAAGAAGGCCCTCATAGTGCTCTCCATTCATCCATGTTGTTAGGAGGTTAACCTTGTCAAGAATTCAACCTGAGCTTTTACTACTAATTGAGGCATAACTCCCTCATTGTAGATTTGATTTAGGTAATTCCAAAGGCTATGGAAAGCTAATACAGAGGGGTATAACTTTGATGTTTAGCAGTATTTCATATTTCTCAAGAATACTAACCTATAAACCCATCCATTCCAGGAACACTTTGTTGAATCTTAGGATGTCAAAGTTCTGCTGTGATTTTCTTTACCTATAGATTTTATCCATTTTCCCACTCTTTGTACTTGATTATATAATGAACTTAGGACTCATTCTTTCCCTTAAATTTGACCAAAATTTTTGTGCCTCTCCATGCAATTTGCTCTATCAACAAACACATATTACAAGCTCAACATTCGTGATATCAGCATACATAGATAGGCATCCATATAGCAGCAAAGTTCAACACAAAATTTCTCAATCCTTCAGCCAATATACAACAGATTTTTAACCATATAATTTTAGAACTTTTGGCTGAGTTTTATTGTTAAACTTACCTCAAGTTAATCCTCTAAAATCCCTAGACAATTTTTCTTCCTATCTCTCACTTCCTTGAATTCCCAACACCAGATTTTTGCTCACTATTTTTGGCACCCAAAACCATGAAAACCAGTCCAGATTTTTTCCAAAATGGAGAAGGGAAAAGAAGAACCAGAGTGGGAGAGTAATACGCTACCTTAGCTAGCAACTTCCCCTCTCTCTTTTCCTTTCTTTCTCCTTAGCGCCAACTATTCCTGCTGGTGGTTCTGCTATAGGTTTTTCTACTTCAAGGGGAGTTCAGTTGGCCAAACTATTCCATCTTCTAATTGCTTATATCTTAGCCAACTTGGAGAGAAAGAATGAGGGAAAAAATAATAATAACATGGAGTAATGATTATATGGATAACTCGTCATTAAGCCTTGTATATATGTCATCTTTTGCTTCCAATTTCAATTTTAGCACATGATGGAAATGCTTGGCCAAAAATCATCCACCAAGTCCCCCTTCTTAGTCGTGACACTTCAGCAAAAATTGGGCTTGGAGAGCAAGTAATGAGGAGAAGATATTACTATAATGTGAAGTAATGATTATTTAGATAAGGTCTTCATTAAAACTTGAATAGGTGTTACCATATGGTTGTAACATTTAGTCCTACATGTGCCTAAAACACTTGGCAGTAAACTTCCACCAAATTCTCTCATTTAGCTATGCATTCTAATCCCCACGTGAGCTTAGTGGGCAAGTAACTCATATACTATTATTCTATTGCCAAATTCTATTATTACTTAAATTCTATTCCTTTCTAAATTTTGGTTTTCCCTTAATTATTCCAAAATCATCTTTTATACTTCCTATTCATATTTAATAATTGTAATTCATTCTTTCCTTCCTAACAAAATATTTTTCTTGAACCTATGAGGACTAATTTATCTCATATAAATTTCAAGAATTTACTATCATATCAATCTTCCTTCATTTATTAAAAAAATGCATCTAAGTACTTTTTAAAAGAATTGGTAGCAATTATTTTATTTTATTCAATAAAAAAAATATCTCTCTCCATCACCTCCAACTAATTTCCTCTTATTTTAATTATTTAGGAAGTTATTAATTTAATATCTATTGAGTATCATTTTTGAAGATATTACAATTCTCCCCTCCTTAAAAAATTTTGTCCTCAAAATTTGGAAATCACTTGATTCATAACAAGTTAGAATATCTATGTGTTATCATCTCCTCTATTTCCTAGGTGGTTTCTTCGGGAGTGAAACTTTCCTAGAGCATTTTAACAAGAGGAATGGTCTTATTCCTTATTTGTTTAACATCTGAATTGATTATGGTTGTTGTTTTCACCGGATAGGTTAGATTTTCTTGCACTTGCACCGCCTCATATGATATGATATATAATAGATCTAGAAGATATTTCCAAAGTTAAGATACATGGAAAATGTCATAAAGATTCGATAGATTGGGGGAAAGTGCATTTTGATATACTGAAGATACAATTGTTTTAGGAATTTGGTAAGGGAATTTGGTAAGGACCTAAAAATCAAAGGCTCAGCTTCTCTTTCTTTAAAATCCTACCAACACCAGTTATAGGGTAAACCTTTAAAAACACGTGTTCTCTTTCTTTAGATTCTATAAGGTTTCTTTCATGCGTACTCAATTTTCTTGAGGCATACCACTCTTTCCCAAGTAAATATAGCTCTGGTCTTACTAGATTCCACTACTACTCCTTTTCGAGAATTAAGTGTCCTAGAAATTTTACTTCCCTCAACCAAAAATAAAAATTTTCTAATTTGGCATATTAGTTCTTTTCCTTGTATAAAGATTGGACCATTTATACACACTAAAGATGTTAGTACCTTTTTTTTCATAGGATTTCAAACAAGCAAGTCATAAGAGAGAAAAACAGAAATAGGGTTGTGCAATCTCTTCACACATTCAATTTATCTAAAAGAGTGACTAGCATCCAAATCAAACAATGCAGGGAAAGGAGTATCACCAATAAGGCAGACATACCCTTATTCTGGGGACATTCTTGTGCATAGTGCCCCTTTTTGCCTATAGACAAAGCATACCACTTATGTTGCAGGACATAGTCCAACTTTATGATTTTGTCCACATTGAGTGCATATAACGATAGAGGAATCAACTTGGAATGGTCTATTTTCGAGTGTTTGAGGTCTCCTACTTCCTCTAACAGCTTTTTCTTTCAAATTCTTACTTGGAACATTCTCTACTCTCTTTATTTTCTAAAAAGCTTGCTTTTGTTTCTTGTCTTCTACTGCCTTCAAATTTTTCTTGAGAAGTCTACATTTATTAACTAGAGGTATGATTTCTCGAATCTCCATAACCACTACAACATTTCTAAGTTCAGGGTTTAATCTTGCCTCAAACTTAATTGCTTTCCATGCTTCATTAGGGTTATATTTCAAATAAGCAAAAAATTTAGATAGTTCCTTGAATCAGGCAATATATTGATCTATGGTCATATTACCCTGCTTAAGCTGAAGAAATTTGATTTCCTTTATTTCATTTCTTTTATTAATAAAGGTACATAAATATTTAATGTAACATCCCTAATTTTGTTTCTTTAAAGATACATAAATATTTAATTAAGGAAATAAAATTTATTAGAAATTTTTTAGATATCTAAGGGAATATAATCCTTAGAAATTCTTCACCTTATGTGTATGCATAGAAAATGTTTCTAATATTAAGGGAACAAGTAAAGAGTGAAAACCTAATAGGAAAAATTAGAAATAACAAACTAAAGATAGTAGAAATTCTTTGGTAAGAAAGATAAATTTTTGTGAAGCAAGTAAAGGTCTTAAAATTTTAAGAAGATTGGATTAAGGTAATTTTTCCTAATTCAAGAGTTAAAAATTTCTAAGTTTAACATTTCCATCCATAAATTGGGCTTTCACCTATGAACACTTCATATAGAGTTTTTCCACTTCACGTAAGTTTCCAGAAAGCCCATTGGATAACCTAAGTAAGAAATAAAACATAGACTTAGACTAGGATATAGAAGTTGGACCGATAGTCCAAAAATTATGAAAATGTGACCAATCCCTCCAAGAAAGGTAGAATTTTATCCAAAGCAAAGGAAATGGGTAGGAATGAGCCCAAATCCAAGAGAAAAAATAAAATAAGATAAATCATGTGATGAAATAATAGTGTAATAATAATAAAGATTAGGTTACATGGCATTAAGACAAAAATTTTGCAAGTGGTGTGATAATATCTATATCCTAGATTCATAATTTTAGCAAGTGGTATGATAATACAAGGCATTAGGACAAAACATCTATATCCTACACTCATAATTTTAGCAAGTGGTATCATAATACATGGCATTAGGACAACACATTCCTATCCCACACAAATAATTTCAGCCAAGTAAGAGAGATTCAAGGGCTAGAAACTTGCCACTTAGAAAGGCAAACCTATCATACTTGATTAAGACAAAAGAAAAAGGAAATGAATCCCTAAATAAAAGGGACCTTGTCCCTTGTCTTAAGAACATATTATCATAATTTTCAAAATACAAATCTCCTTTTGCTATCCATATCTTGACTAAGGAAGAGGAAGACAAGAACATGAGTTGTTTGTTTTCCAAAAATCGACCAAGTGCATCCTAATTGTGATCAGGTAGACCCTTGATCATGAAAGGTAAATTATTTGATAGTCTATTTAAGCAAAACTCACCCTTATAACATTAGAATTTTGTCCAAGTGAGGGAGAGGAAAAACATAAGCAAGGTAGAGTGAGGAAAGGAGAAAAAGAGAGGAAGAAAGAGGAAGGAGAAGTCTAGAGGACTAAGTGCTCAAGGTAAGTTAGCTAAATCTCCACTCGAATCCATCTTTTCTCCTCATTCTTAAGGTTCAAAAAAAACTCACTCTCCTTCTCTTATTTAAGCTACTAGAAGAGCTAAGGGAAGGGAGGAATCTTACTACTTCCTTCAAGAGGAAACAAGAAAACGAATTTACTAAGTGAGCTAGGGAGATCTTTAGGTAGGTTTAACAATATTTATTTTTGAAAAGTTTTGAAACTTGTAATATTTATATGGGATTTTGGTCTTAGAACTTTGATGCTTGGTCATGGATGTTGCTATATCATGTTACATATTGATCTTGCATGTGATGTATGTTTGAATACTTAGACTGGTGTAGATACTTTTACATAGGTATGGCTATGGGTGGCAAAATTTTAAGCTTCAGTTTTTAAAATTCCAGGAAGAATTGGTAAGGAATTAAAATAAATGGTTAACATAAAAAGTGTAGATCTATATCTCACAGATTTTTAGCCACTAGAATCACTCAATTTGGAGTCCATATGAGGTAGATATGGTCCAATTTTTAAGAAATGGTCAGAAAATGATTAATCAGGGAAGAATATGTTAGGAAATCTTCTGTGTTTGAATTTTTGGGAACATTTTGTAGGGAATTTAAATAATTAGTTAACATAAAAATTATAGATATATGTGTCATGAAATTTTAGCCATTAGAATCACTCAAGTTGGAATTCTTATGAGAGAAATATGGACAGATTAGTAAGTAGAGGTCAGAACCTACTCGAGAAGGAATAACCTGTCACTTGAGGGAGTAATATCACTGAAAAAATTTAATATTTGGCTAAACTGTTCAACATAATAGTTTTAGATAATAGTTTTATCTTTAAAATGAAACTAAGATTATCTAAATCAGAGTTAAAATGAGGGATTTCTGTTTTGATTAGTAAGAGAAGGTCAGATAAGATGAAAACCTACATCAAGAAAATAAAGAGATAAAAATAATATTTAAAAAAGAAGAAAAATCTTACAAATGAAAATAATAAATGACTAATATATGCCATAGTCATTGCCATTGCATGAACTTCTTACCATCTTAAGTGTGTAATTTTGACATGAAAATATTTTATAAAGTGATATTTGAAACGATTATGTTCATGGCATGATTATCAATGATTTTTGGTAATAATTAAATTTTGATGTGAGTTTAATGAACATACTTGTTATTGAAATGATATTTTTGGCTATTATTGTGAAAAAAAAAGAAATGAGCACAATCATATGGCAATCCGTGTAGTGCACCAGTAGGGGATGCCCTACCAACGGTTATGATTATGCTAATGAGAAAAGAAAGAGAAACTACGTCATGTCAGACGGAGCGAAAAAAGCTCGTACTAGAGAGTACAAAATACTCACCCTGACCGGAGTTGCTTGATATGAGAATAAATTGATAGTCATTATATAATATTATGAAAATAGTTAATCCTGCCATACATGTCATTATTGTACGATTTTCATGGGTATAGATAAAGTGCATTCATGTGACCAAAGGTTTTTGCTGTAACTTATACAGATGAACATGATGTGATGAGCTATATTGATGATGATTATGATTTATTGTTGAATCCATTGGGATTTATTTCTCACTATTTTTTCATATCATGTTCAGAAGATTAATTATGATGTTATTCTCCATGACACTTATTATTGCTATACATTGGATCGAGCTACCGTACCTTTGGCAACTACCGATTATATTGGATATATCTGTAATAGACGTAACTGAGATTCAAGTGGAGGTGCCGCCACCCGCACTAGTGTCCTAGAAAGTAGTCTACATGGATGATATGGGCTAATATGTATATGTTAGACTTTTGTACAGATGTTTGTAAATTAATGATGTCTGTAAACTCAGTATTTTATAAATTAAATAAATGTTATTTTGAGTTCAAGTTGTAACAAGGTCATAACTTCATGAAATTTTACAAATATAGAAAAAAATATTTGTTACATAAATGGAGTTGTTACATTACTAACCTTATTACTCAAATAATTGGGGATATCTTTTCTGTATATCATCTTTACTTTTTAATATGTCTCTTCACTTGAATAATTTTTCCATATAACTTAACCATAGGAAATTCTTTCATCCATAAGTTTTTCACTTGTTGATCAACAATAAACATCGATTTTACCCATAGTTAGGCCAAATTTTTGTCCAATTGAATTTCTTGGAATTAGGTAACATAAGAAGAATCTAATAGGTGCTTCCTTAGAATCTACTTAGATACCATCCTTACCAACCATACTCCCTTAGAGTTGGTAAGACTATCTTTGAATGTTGCTTATGATCCTCTGAACTCTTGAAATATTCTAATATATCATCAATAAATATAATAACAAATTAATCCAAGGATGACGTAATCACTATTCATTAAATCTATGAATGCAGCTGGGACATTTGTCAAACTAAATGATATCACCAAGAACACATAATACCCATAATGAGTCCTAAAAGAAATTTTTCAAATATCTTCTTCCCTTATTCTCAATTGATGATATCTAGATATCAAATCAATTCAATTTTTGAAAAATGTTGAACACCTTGTAACTGGTCAAATAGATCATCTATACGAGGTAATGGGTTTTTATTCCACACTATCACCTTATTCAACTGTCTATAACCTATGCATAGTCATAGTGATTCATCTTTCTTTTACACAGATAGAACTGGAGCACTCCAAATAAAAGTACTAAGGTATTTAAATCCCTTGTCTAACAAGTCTTGTAACTATTTTTTTTAAATTCAGTCGATATCATTCTATATAGAGATATAGATACTAGTTAAGTTCCAAAGAGTAAATCAATATCAAATTCTATTTTTCGTTTCAGGGGTAATCTAGGAAATTCTTCTAAAAACACATTAGGAAATTTCCTAACCACTGAAAACTGATCTACATTAATATATTTTACATCAACATCTCTCACCACTGCCAAATACCCTTGGCACCCTTTTTGTAATAACTTATGGACTGCTAAAACTGAAATTAAATTACTGGGTACATGCTTCCACTAATTATTCACTACTTGCAACTTTTTTTTTACTAACCTTTTATGCTATTAATGATATCTTCATACTGTATCAGTTAAAACATATTTCAAAACACTTAAACAAGGTCAACCCATTTTGACTTTATTCTTTAACATTTTTATGCAATGTCTTAACAATCGATCATGAAAAACTTATGTCTATCCAAGAGCCCTTCACATGAATTACCTATTTTACATACCTTAAATTCTAAATTTCCATGGGTAAACCTTCCTTTATCATAAGGCTTATACATAATATTATTGAAAACCAAACTGTCTTCGAATTCTTTATATCAACAAAATATATCATTGAAAATATTATCTTCATAGATTCTCTGCTCTCAAATTCAATCCAACCCATAACTTGCCAAATCCATTTATATATATAGATTCCAACTCATCCATCCAAAAAGAGATTTAAATATATTTTCAAAACACTCACTTTATTACAAATCGTTATCTTGAAGTTAACAACCTTGATCACATGATAACCCACAATGAAAATTGTATTAGCCATTCGTCATGTTGTTTCACATAAACAAATCAAACTTTATTGACATCCGAACACGCCATTACCTTTGTCTTTGGATGAAATCTTCTTATTTTCGGCTAATTCGTTTTCTTTATACCCAAGAGAGTTCTCTTTATCGTTGTTGATCAACACGAGTTCAAAAGTTGAACTAGTAGTCCACACTCAAGAAACATTGTCTAGGATATTCTTATTGGTTCTTAAACATTGCATATCTAAGGAAAAGAATCAGAAGGAAGAAGAAGACGACACCCTATAGAATTCCACAGAAACACCGTGAGTATAAATATGTCCACAGTTGTATACCCAGACTCAAAGTCCTACTACAGAATCCTTTGCTCTGATAGCCATATGGAAACCTATTGCTCTGATACCAACTTGTCACGCCCCTAATTTTAGGGCACGTTAAACACGTATACCATGAACATATATTTTTCATAAACATGAATATCTCAATCATTTATCATGGAAATAGATACATTTAGGTTCTCTTATACATATACCATATATAGACAAAGCCCATAAACATCAAAGAAATAGCAGAAGTAGGAATCCTGCCTGTGGCATATAGAGCATACTCCAGAGTACAAGTACAATATAAATCAAAATCTATGAGCCTTAAAAACAAAGTAGGCTTACCCAGAGATCATGTCGTCTAGCTGGTCAACCATCTGAAGGGAAAGGACCAAACTCTATATCCTTATCTAAAAAATATATAAACATCGTGTAGTGAGTTTGACAACTCAGTGAGCAGATAATACCTTTTATGACCTCTTAGGTCAACATATAGATGTACTCATATTTAAAAATTTGTCACAGAAAGTACAGTTCAAAAGTACATTTATATGGGACTTGCATTTCAAATATTCTCAGTTCATATCATATTCGGATATTCAAAATCATATGCAATACGATATGATCATTATTCAAATATTGTAATGCATCAAAACCTTTCACATGAAAACATTAGGAGGATCCTATATTAGAACCACCATATCAAATTTCAAGCCCTTCTGTACTTTGTTGGTGTAGGATTTGCCTAAACTTAGCATCCTACTGAGGTTTGCTCTACTACCATTCAAGAGGACACGTAAATGGACTCAAATATAAGTGTTTCCTAAGCACATAGCAGGGGAAGGCCAATCACATCTCATATAGTTGGTATCTCTCCCATATAAGAGGCATCCTGCTCTCCTTCACATATCATATCCCATGTGTTGGCCAACACATGAGGCTAGCACTACCCCCTGCTAGTTGGTTATCAAGGTGCACCAAGGCTAACATCACCTACTGTTAGTAAACAGTGTTTCCAATAGGATTCCTCCATAGAAAATATCATATGAACATATGCCATATAATCCAGTATAAACTTCTCAATATAATACAGACTTTCAGTCTTAATACAGATTCATCTGTCATAAATTCTCCATTTAGGGTTTATCACATGTACATGCCCTTTCTCGAGGCAATCATATAACTTTATAAATAATGCCAAATGCATAAATATTCCCTTTATCCTTTAATGAGAAATACATGTGAAATCAGATACACCATGAGTTCAGAAATCCGTTTTCAAAACTATACTCTTCTTGAACTATATTCCAAATTGTAAGCAATTCAGTTAATTTTAATGCATTTCAGAAACATATAAAAGTGTATATATCTCATAAACATAATCAAATACATGCTTAAAGATCAAGAAGAGTATAGGGCAAGTCATAGGAAGAATCATCTTCATTTACTCACAGGGTAAGGCATTTAGATTGAACAGTCCCAAAATGCACTTTTCCAATCCGCATTTGACTAAACAGATTTCAAAAACGTGTCAAGAGGGTCCAAAAATAATGAAAATGAGTCTGAAAATTTGGTCACTATTCATGGCCAAAAAACACAATTCTCCAAGAATAAAAAGCTATCAGATAGCTGAAAAATTTCATATCGTAAGGTTATCTAGCTTCTGAATCTATCTATAGTATCAGATTTCTAATTTGAGGTCTCTAAGTAAGAGTTTCAGAATTTACCTTTTTATGAGATTTTATACTTCCGATCTTTAGTGATTCTATAACTGATTTGAAAAATTGTTTGATCAAAATCGTAGTATTCTCCATTCTGAATCCAATGGTACCTTTAGTTTTGCGATCAGAAACCAATAGTCACTCCAAATCTAGAGAGAAAATATGAAGATACTATTTACACTATTTCACTATTTATCGGTTTCGCAGATTTCTGCATTCCTCTCCGTTATGTCTCCCCCTTCCCCTTTTCTCTTTTATTTTTTATATAATAATTATTATTATTATTTAATAATTGAATAATAGGATTTATTTTTTATATATTCATATAAATACCATTTTTCATCTTAAAACATCCTAAAAATTTCTAAAAATTTACATTCTCATAAACCTTTAGTTAAACTCTTAAATCATAAATTTTCTTTATAAAAATCTTAATAAAAAAAATCACAAAATAAATATCTTTATACATAATAAAAGAAATAATATTTTTAAAAATACAACAAAAATTTATTAAAGGCCAATATAATTATTTTAAGCAAAACAATAATTATGTTAAACAAAAATATATTTACTTCTAGCAAAACATGCATAGCCATTTTTAAAAAAGTCATACTTGTTTATAATAAAATATTATTTAAAAAATAAAAATTTTGGGATATTACATTATCTAATTTTAGGGCATGTGAAACATGTACACCATGAACATATATTTTTCATAAACATGAATATTTTAATTATTTGTCATGGAAACATATACATATAGGTTCTCCCATACATATACCATATACAGACAAAGTCTATAAACATTAGAGTAACATCAGAAGCAGAGATCCTGCTTGTGGCATATGGAGCATACTCTAGAGTACAACTACAATATAAATCAAAATCTACGAGTCTTGGAAATAAAGTAGGCTCACCTACTGATCATGTCGTCTAGCTGGTCAACTATTTAAAGGGGAAGAGCTAAACTCTATATCCTTATTTGAAAAACATATAAATAACGTGTAGTGAGTTTGACAACTCTGTGAGCAGATAATATCTCCTATGACCTCTTAGGTCAACATATGGATGTACTCATATTTTAAAATTTGTCACAGAAAATACAGTTTAGAAGTACATCCATATGGGACCCGCATTTCAAATATTCTCAGTTCATATCACATTCAGATATTTAAAATCATATGCAATACGATATGATCATTATTCAAATATTGTAATGCATTAAATTCTTTCACTTGAAAACATTAGGAGGATCCCATATTAGAACCACCATATCAGAGTTCAAGCCCTTCCATACTTTTTTAGTATAGGATTTGCTTAAACTTAACATCCCACTGAGATTTGCCCTACCACCATTCAAGAAGACATGCGAAGAGACTTTAATATGGGTATTTTATAAGCACACAGCAAGGGAAGGCAAATCACATCTCATATAGTTGGATCTTACCCATATAGGAGGCATCCCGCTCTCCTTCATATATCATATCCCGTGTGTTGGCTGACACACAAGGCTAGCACCACCCCCTACTAGTTGGGTTAACAAGGTGCACCAGGGCTAACATCACCTGCTATCAGTAGACAATGTTTCCAATAGGATTTATAACATCCCATAATTTTTTATTTTTAAATAATAATATTTTACTATAAACAAATATATTTTTATTTGTTTAGAAATGATTATGTTTTGCTAAAAGCAAGTCTACTTTTAATTTAAGTAATTATTGTTTTGCTAAAAATAATTATATCGGCCTTTAATAAATTGTTGTTTTATTTTTAGATATATTCTTTCTTTTATTATGTATAAAGATATTTATTTTGTAATTTGTTTTATTAAGATTTTTATCAAGAAAAATCATGATTTAAGAGTTCAACTAAAGTTTTATGAGAATGTAAATTGTTAGAAATTTTTGGGATATTTTAGGATGAAAAATGGTATTTATATGAATATATATAAAATAAAATTTCATTATTTAATTATTAAATAATAATAATAATTATTATTATAAAGAATAAAGAAAAGGGGGAGGGGGAGACGGAAACCGAAGTGTGAAAATGGAAGAGAATGAATAGTGTGAATAGTAACCTTCATTTTCTTCTCTAAATTTAGAGTGTCTACAGGCCTCTCATCTCAAAACTAATAGTACCACTGGAATCAGAATCGAGAATACTACAATTTTGACTGAATAATTTCTCAAATCAACAGTAGAATCGCTGTAGATTGGAAGTAGAAAATCTCAGAAAAAGGTAAACTCTGAAACTCTTAGAGACCTCAAATTAGAAATCTGACATAGTAAATGGATTCAAAAGCTAGATAAACCTTAGGATATGTAATTTTTCAGCTATTTGACAACTTTTTGTTCTTGGTGAATAATATTTTTGACGATAAATAGTGTTTTTCAACCTTATGATATGTCATTTCCTTGATTTTTGGACCCTTTGGATACATTTTTGTAGTCTGTTTAGTGAAATGTGGATTGAAAAAGTGCATTTTGGGGCTATCTAATCTAGAGCCCTTACCCTGTGAGTGGATAATTCTTTTTATGACTTGCCCTATACTCTTCTTGATCTTTAAGCATGTATTTGATTTTTTTTATGAGATATTTACACTTTTAAATGTTTCTGAAATGTATTAAAATTATCTGAAATGCTTACAATTTGGAATATAGTTCGAGAAGAGTATAGTTTTGAAAATGGATTTCTAAACTCATGGTATATATGATTTCACATGTATTTCTCATTGAATGATAAAGTGAATATTTATGCTTGTGGCATTGATTTGTAAAACTATAAAGTTACTGATTATGATTGAATGGCAAGCGTCAAGCTCATGGCGAGTTGCTTGATAATTTTACATTACATTTGATGAATATGCATTTATATATATGTATTTATATGTATGGAAGAATATTGATGGGTTGTATGGCTTGTGACGGTACTAAATAGGAGAAGCCCTATTAGCCTGAGTGATTTGAGGGAAGGACGCTCCAACGGGGTGACAGTGGTAATGTGAGGAGGCAGATGGGTGATGGACTCACATTCCTTGATCACTATTGTGACTGTAGTCGATCAGTCACTATGTGTATAGCAAATGTGTGTGTGGGTTGACCAGATCACCGAATAAGGCAGGTCATTTTAAAAGTTTTTAACTTTATCTCAAAAGCTTATTATTTTACTATAGCTTATACAGCTGAGCATAACAACATTTGTTTAATGATCATACCGTGCTAAATATGGTTTGAATATCTAAATATCCTTTTATTTGGAAATATTTGAAATACAGGTTCCATATGGATGTACTTTTGAACTGTATTTTCGAAGTGATAAATTTTAAAACATGAGTACATCCATATACTGACCTAAGAGGTCATAGGAGGTATTATCTACTCACTAAGTTATCAAACTCACTACACGATATTTCCACATTTTTTCATATAAGAATACAGAGTCTAATTCTATAAATAGGTGATCAGTTAGGTGACATATTCTTTGGGTGAGTCTACGTTGCTTTCAAGGCTCACAGTTTTTAATTATACTATGTTTGTTTTTTAGAGTGCGCTCTGATTGCTACAGGCAGGATTCCTGCTTCTGTTGTTACTTTGACATTTATAATTTGGTCTGTATAATGTATATACATGAGAGAATCTATATGTATCTATTTCTATGACAAAGAATAGTGTTATACATGTTAAGAAAGATATATGATTGTAGAAAAAAATTGTTTGTTTCACGTGCTATAAAATTGAGGGTGTTACAAGTTGGCATCAGAGAATTAAGTTTCCCTGTTGCTATCGGAGCAAAGGATTCTTTAGTAGGACCTTTAGTATGGGTATGAGCCGGACATATTTATACTTCAGTTGCTGCTGAGGGATTCTATAGGATTTCAATTTCCTTTCTATTTCAAGTTATTAAATTTCCTAGTATAAAGTTGATTGAGTATTATGACATCTTAAGAGGTATCTATGGGTCAATTACTGCTTGAAAGTCAAAGGGATAGGTGTCCCAGATAATTTAAAGAATTGAGACAAATGTCAAATATGGTCATTTCTAAATATAATATCCATTTTACCTGAATGTCTAAATATGTTAGAGTTTGATGTGATATTAGAAATGGATTGGTTGGCAATATGTCAGGCCATTTTAGGATGTCATCCGAAGATGATTAAATTCAATATTCCTGGAGAATCTTCTTTCTTGATACAAGGAGACTATAGTGAGGTACCCAAAATCTAATATCTGTTTTAGCAGCCTATAAGTTATTACAAAAAGGTACCAAGGATATTTGATAGTGGTAGGAGCTGTTGATATGAAATATATCAGTGTAAATCAAGTTCCAATGGTTAAAGAATTTTCTAATGTAATTCCTAAGAAATTTTTAGGATTACCTTGAAACGTAAAATATAATTTGATATTGATTTACTTTCGGAAACCCAACTAGTGTCTATACCCCCATATAGAATGGTAATGACTGAACTCAAGGAATTTAAAAAATTAGTTGTAAGACTTGTTGGATAAGGGATTTATATACCCTAGTACTCCTTCTTGGAGAGCTCCAATACTATTTGTGGAAAACAAAAGATGGATCGTTGCGATTGTGCGTAGATTATAGACAGTTGAATAAGGTGATAGTGTGAAATAAATATCAATTACCTCGTATAGATGATCTGTTTGACCAGCTACAAGGTGCTCAATATTTTTTCAAAAATTGATTTGAGATATAAATATCATCAATTAAGGATAAGGGAAGAGGATATTCCAAAAAATTTCTTTTAGGATTCGGCATGGACACTATGAGTTGTTAGTGATGTCATTTGGTTTGACAAATGCCCTAGCTGCAATCATAGATTTAATGAATAGTAATTAAGTCATCCTTGGATCAATTTGTTATTATATTTATTGATGATGTAATATAATATTTCAAGAGTTCAGAGGATCATAAGCAACATCTAAAGGTAGTTTTACCAACTCTAAGGGAGTATGGTTGGTAAAGATGGTATCCAAGTAGATTCTAAGAAAGTAAAAGTGGTACAGCAATGGCTACATTTTACTACATCTAAAGATGAAGATCTAAATCCAATTTGCGTTTCCTGTGGTTGTCTGCCGTCCATTCTATTTGAGCCATAGTTGGATCAGGTACATGAACAAATGCTAGTAAAGCATCAATTAACTCCTCAGCATTTGAAGCTGAGATGAGAATTCATTGTGCTGAGTGTGGGATGAACCTTTGTTCTACAGCTTAATCAAGGAAATGGTTAACATTTAACAAACCTATCAGTTTGTGATGCATATTCAGTTGTGCCCAAGAAACTATTTGGAAAATCTCTTCTAAAGTACCAAAACTACCTGGTAAGAAAATGAAGGAATCAGCATTGCTCATCATTCTATCCATGCGCTCATGCATGGAAGCTACCCTAAACTCTTCCTCAATTGTGTTTCCTATGATGTTGGATGCAGCTAGAGCTATAGGAATAATACCTAGAACTTGACATCCTCCTACATGTGCAGCTGTAGACACACACCACATTAATCCACAGTTACCTCCACCATAAACTAAATGAATCTTTCTCCTAGCCAGCACCATACCTAGGTTTTGTGCAACTTTCACATACTCTCCATCTTTTCCAGGATTGGAACCACAAAAGACACAAATATTTCGAAACGGACAAAATGTGATTCCCTCCATAGTTGCACACACTTTAATTTTGAGTATGAAAGTAAAGATATTAACGTGTGCATTTATAGAACTCAGAGTAGGGAATACTTATGATAGCTATGCAAATAGACTGAGAATAATTAGAACAACTATGTGAGTGATTGGTGGATATAAGTTAAATTGAAGGTGAAATTTTCAAAAAAATGATGGCAAGCATATATATATACAGTAGTTGTGATAGTCGCTCATATTAGGCATATAAAGAGAATAAGGTTAAGATATAACCAGAAATTTGTCTTTTTCTTGTTGTCCTTGATGAAGCATTGATGTTTTGATTCTTGTAGGGAAGTTGTAGGTGATAGGCATAATTGTAAACAAAAAGAGTGAAAATGTAAACAAGTTAGTTGTTGAAGAGGGACAATCAAATGATTTATTTTTTTCCTAATTTTTTTGCCAGTTCACTATTGGTATTATTAAGTCAACTAACTATTTTGAGAAATTTTAATTTGGACTGGTTATTTTACAGTTGATTGATTATATCTATTTTGGAGTAATCAACTACATCCTACCAGTTAACTATGTATTCTTTGATTTTTACATACTTTTATGAGCTCATAAATGTTTCTTTTCCACCGAATATCAACAGCTTTAAAGTAGATTTTGGCAAATATATTCAAAATTTACGGCCACTGATTTTTGCCGAAATAATAGCTAGATTTTGTTTACAGATTTTCAAGAATTACACCCACCGATATTATTATTTTTTTCAAATTTTTGACTTTCTATTTGGCACCTTTTTCTATTATGTTTTTTATCTGTTTTACTACATTCTCCCTTATTAATGTTTGACATTAAATGCAAAGTTCTTTTCCCTCATTACAAGAAAAGTAAATTTATTTTCTTTGAAACTCAATTATTATAATGTCCAAGTTGTTAGTAGGTTAAAGTAATGAAAACTTTGAAAGGAATGGACGGATGATGGCCTTATGGTGTTTTGACGAATGTAATCAAGAGGGTTAGTGGTGTTGAAGTTCTTGAGGAATAAAATATGGGAAGTAGGATTTAAATTAATCTTTGAACTCTTAATTTGGAAATATGGAGATTTTGAAAGACTTTATCTAACAAAGAACGTATAAAAAAAATTATATCAAATATGTATAACTGTGTAAGTTGGCAGACTATGTGCAAATTAGCAAGAATAATGAGTTTACAGTATATAATGATTGAGTATTAAGGTATGAAGAACACCTAAGTTTACCTAATGTGGTTGAGAAGGGAAAGGAGAATAATTTGAGAACAATGTTCGAAAATAATGTAAAGTGATCAAGGTATTTGTGTTAAGGGTTTATACCATGCTGAGTTGAGTTTAGTACCTAGGATGTGAATTATATTGAGATTGAAAATTCACGTGTGAACAATTGTTGAGAAAAGAAATTTCAGAGGAAGTCATAGATTGTGAACATGGATAACCCGAGACAATAAGGATATACTAAGATATGAAATAATTGTACTAGTATAATGTTAAAAGAAGATACAAGTGAAATATTTTTTGTTGTTTGGTATGTCAGCAAGTAAGAATTGAATATAGTTTTAAGAGAGCTAAACAGGAAGTTAAGGATCTTAACTAGATTATAGTATAGCTGATAGTAAATTTAAATGATGTGTTTATACATTTGAAATTATGCATTAGGTATCTTTATATAATTTTGGTGAAATTTTGGTGAAAATCATTTATCCTTACTTGAACTTGTCCATATCAGTCATTATCAGGCCTTACAAACAAATGGTACTATTTGAGGTTTTACATTAAGCATTGTAGGACTCCTAATAGGTGGATGAGTTGAATAAGGTTAAGTTTTTCGAATCTAATTTGGAATATCAAGACATAGATAGAATATGATTAACCTAAATCGATGATGTTAATTTAGAGAGTATTCTTCAAGCGTATGTCTTCGAGTTTGGAGGGAGATCCCTTAATAGAATTTGCTTATAATAAAGTGTTATTAGATGATTTAATTCCTGAAGTAAAGGTGTTACAAACTTTTTATTTGATGACTCAGTGGAGTTAGACTTATGGTAAGATGTCGTTGATAAATTGAAATGGAATGAAAAAAAATACAAGTAACTCAATACAGGTCAAAAGTCTATAAGGACCATGAATGTTGAGCACTAAAAATTATCAGTTGGTGACCACATATTCTTGAAGGACTCACCAATGAAAGAGGTAATGACATTTGAAAGAAGGAAAAAGTTAAGCTCTAGTATGTAGAATTTTTTGAAAACTTGAACAAAGTAGGCATAGTAATACATTGCCTAGTCTTGCCATCAAGATTGAGTAATGTTGATACAAACTTTCTTGCACCAATGCTAAGGAAGTACCTATTAGATTCTTCTTATGTTACCTAATTCCAAGAAATTCAATTGGACAAAAATTTGGCTTAACTATAGGTACAATCGATGTTTATGGTTGATCGACAAGTAAAGAACTTATGGATGAAAGAAATCCCTATAGCTAAGTTATATAGAAAAATCACTTAAGTGAAGAGACATATTAAAAAGTAAAGAAGATATACAGAGAAGATATCCTCGATTATTTGAATAATAAGGTTGGTAACTCCGGATTATACCTTGATTTCATTCCCTACATGTGATAGGATGGGTTGAAATTCGGGGACCAAATTTTTTAAGGGGGAAAGAATGTAACATCCCATAATTTTTATTTTTAAATAATAATATTTTACTATAAACAAATATATTTTTATTTGTTTAGAAATGATTATGTTTTGCTAAAAGCAAATCTACTTTTAATTTAAGTAATTATTTTTTTGCTTAAAATAATTATATCGGCCTTTAATAAATTTTTGTTTTATTTTTAGATATATTCTTTCTTTTATTATGTATAAAGATATATATTTTTAAATTTGTTTAATTAAAATTTTTATTAAGAAAAATCATGATTTAAGAGTTCAACTAAAGTTTTATGATAATGTAAATTTTTAGAAATTTTTGGAATATTTTAGAATGAAAAATGGTATTTATATGAATATATATAAAATAAAATTTCATTATTTAATTATTAAATAATAATAATTATTATTATTATTATAAAGAATAAAGAAAAGGGGGAGGGGGAGATGGAAACCGAAACGTAAAAATGGAAGAGAATGAATAGTGTGAATAGTAACATTCATTTTCTTCTCTAAATTTGGAGTGTCTACAGGCCTCTTATCTCAAAACTAAGGGTACCATTAGATTCAGAATGTAGAATACTACAATTTTGACCGAATAATTTCTCAAATCAGCCATAGATCAGAAGTAGAAAATCTAAGAAAAAGGTAAACTCTGAAACTCTTACTTAGAGACCTCAAATTGGAAATCTGACACTGTAGATGGATTCAGAAGCTAGATAAACCTTAGGATACGAAAATTTTCAGCTATCTAACAACTGTTTGTTCTTGGTGAATAGTCTTTTACTACGGTGAATAGTGTTTCACGACCATGAATAGTGACAAAGTTCTCGGAGTCATTTCCTTGATTTTTGGACCCTCCGGACACGTTTTTGAAGTCTGTTTAGTCAATTGTGGTTTGAAAAAGTGAATTTTGGGGCTGTCCAATCTAGAGCCCTTACCTTGTGTGTGGATATTTTTTTCTATGACTTGCCTTATACTCTTCTTGATCTTTAAGCATGTATTTGATTATGTTTATGAGATATTTACACTTTTAAATGTTTTTGAAATGCATTAAAATTATCTGAAATGCTTACAATTTAGAATATAGTTCGAGACGAGTATAGTTTTGAAAATGGATTTCTAAACTCATGGTATATATGATTTCACATGTATTTCTCATTGAATGATAAAATGAATATTTATGCATTTGGCATTGATTTGTAGAACTATAAAGTTACTGATTATGATTGAATGCCAAGCATAAAGCTTATGGCGAGTTGCTTGATAATTTTACATTGCATTTGATGAATATGCATTTATATATATGTATTTATATGTATGGATAAATATCGACGGGTTGTATAGCTTGTGACAGTACCGAATAGGGGACGCCCTATTAGCCTAAGTGAGCCGAGGGAGGGCCGCTCCAACGAGGTGACAATGGTAATGTGAGGAGGTAGACGGGTGATGGACTCACATTCTCTGATCACTATTATGACTGTAGTAGATCGGTCACTATGTGTATAGAAAATGTGTGTGTGGTTGACCAAATCGACAAATGAGGCAAGTCATTTTAAATTGGGTTGATAATATCTCTGAATAAGGCAGGTCATTTTAAAAGTTTATAACTTTATCTTAAAAAGTTTATTATTTTACTATAGCTTATACAGCTGAGCATAATAACAATTGTTTAATGATCATATCGTGCTGAATATGGTTTGAATATCTAAATATCCTTTTATTTAGAAATATTTGAAATACGGGTCCCATATGGATGTACTTCTGAACTGTATTTTCTAAGTGACAAATTTTAAAACATGAGTACATCCATATGCTGACCTAAGAGGTCATAGGAGGTATTATCTGTTCATTGAGTTGTTAAACTCACTACACGATATTTTCACATTTTTTATATAAGAATACAGAGTCTGATTCTGCAGATAGGTGATGAGTTAGGTGACATATTCTCTGGGTAAATCTACGTTGCTTTCAAGGCTCACAGTTTTAAATTGTACTGTGTTTGTTTTCTAGAGTGTGCTCTGATTGTTACAGGCAGGATCCCTACTTCTGTTGTTACTTTGACATTTATAATTTGGTCTGTATAATGTATATACATGAGAGGATCCCTACTTGGTCACTGGTCACGGGCCGGAAAATACTTTTCACACTGGCAAAATCACTATTCACTGCTAGAAAATACTATTTACCGTCAAAAAATAATATTCACCAAGAACAAAAAATTATCAAATAGCTAAAAAATTTCATATCCTAAGGTTTATCTAACTCCTGAATCCATCTACAGTGCCAGATTTTCAATTTGAAGTCTCTAAGTAAGAGTTTCAGAGTTTACCTTTTTTTTAGATTTTCTACTTCTGATATGCAACGATTCTGCAGTTGATTTAAAAACTTGTTCAGTCAAAATCGTAGTATTCTCCGTCCTGAATCCAGTGGTACCCTTCGTTTTGAGATAGGAAGTCAATAGACACTCCAAATTTAGAGAGAAAAATGAAGGTTACTATTCACACTATTAATTAATTTCGCAGAGTTCAGTTTTCGTCTCCGTTCTCTCTCCCCCTTACCCTTTTCTTTTTTATTTTTTTATAATAATAATTATTATTATTATTTAATAGTTGAATAATATGATTTTATTTTATATATAGTCATATAAATTTTGTTAGGTATCTTGGAATAATTGCCAAGTAGTCCGCCTATCTTGATGAATAAGTAATTTTCTGGCTCCCTTTCACTAGTGTTCAACCTCATCTTTTAACATGTACACTGTAAAAGTCACCTTTTACTCATCAGTGCATCCTAGAACTTTAAGGAGCTTCTCTAACTTTCTCAGAATCTCTCGTCTCATCCGTATTATTTATCGGATTCATTCTTAGTGGTTCTATATTCCACTGTATCAAAACAAAATAAATTACTATCAAGGTGATCAAGTTCAATAGTTAGTAAAAAGAATAATTCTAGTAGGAATATCACCACTCAAGTATACAAATAGGAAACACTAGTAATTTCTTACCTGTACACAATTAGTTATGGCCCTATATACTTAACCACATATCCCCTCGAGACTTACTAAGATCAATCTATTGATAACTATCCACCCTTGGTCATCTAAGATCGACTTGCTCTAATACCATTAATGTAACATCCTCAAATAAATTGTTATCCTCTCATTTTTTTGTATGGATATTTGTATATTCTATTAATTTATTCCAATTAATTTGTTTCTCTACTGATACTATTTATTCTATATTGTCATTCTACTTTTATTGCCATCATAAATATATTTCAATAAAAGATACACTTTAATCATAAATAGAAAATACATATATAAGCATAATTACTGCATAAAATTAGTTATATTGTTCATCAGATTAGTAGAGTTCATATACATGCAATAGTAATAAGGATACAAACCGTATCGTAAAAATAGGAATGATCCAATTACTATCCCAACAAGATGGTCTAGCCATGATCAATTAGTCACCTAATATACATTAATATTCTATAACTACTGAGACTCATCCGCCTGTATTTTTTCCTTTCTGTAAGTCAGGGACGGGTGGAGGTGCATCAACAGAATCTTGAAGAACTCAAGTACTACCATGCTTTGAATGACTGGAAATTACCCTAAGAAGGGCAACTCTACCTAGTCGACCCTAACACCATTGTCAACAAGAAGATATGCATTGCTTAACAAACCCTATCTGAACATAGCAGGAGAAATAGTGAGAATATTTTTCCCAGTAAATTCAACAATAAATGTAAAAGATATTCAACATATATGTATACCATGCTATGTCCAGCTGTACAAGCTACAAATTTTATTGCCTATATGGTACAAATGCATATCTCTTGTACACAATATCACTTACAAATGGTATTTATATGCATCACACATTATTTTCAAACATCAAGCTATACAAATCAAAATTTCATCCTCAAACTTATTTATGGTTGCTGTCACTGGCACATATTTACCCAGAGCTTCCTTGCCTTGTCTTCTCGGCTCAAGTATAGCTAGCAAATCGTCTATGAATAGGGCATCCCTTATTTGGTACCGACACAGTTAGCCACATGACCAAGCTACTAGAGGGTCACCAATAATAGAGTCTTGCCTCTATAGCTTCACCAGAGGGTCACCTATAATAGGGTCTTGCCTCCATAGCTTTGTTGTGTGTATGTTTCACTAATGAAATGCAAGTGCACGACGTATTTGTAACTAGTCTAGTGAGTACGGGTCGTATCCCACAGAGACCAAAGATCAATTATTAGAGTTCTACGAAACAAGCTATCTAAATCAATCGAATTTGATAGAGAGAAATCACAATTAAGCAAATAAGATGATCAATTAACAAAAGTCTAGGGTTAGGGTTTACTGCACTTATGATACTGAACAATCAATATGTACTTCTAATTACAATTATCTAGGTAATCAGGGATGGTTTAGCCTTAATTAATTAATAACCTCTTTCAAGCATTACTAATTGTACCTAGGTTAATCTAATTGCTTACTTTCGTGGTTCTTAGTTTAACCTAAGTCCATTAAGTTCCATGCAAACCATATGATTCAATTAATAAGCGTTCTCGTGCCTACCAATTGATTTAGTTCTTAGAGAACCTCAAACTACTTTCGTGATAAAGATATCCTTAATTAACTATTAAGTTTTGGTATTAACTTTCACCTTTCAGTTCATCAGTTAATAACCTAAGATGTGATAGAACATTGGACAAACATTTATCAACTCATATAATGCATAATAATTAATCTTAATTAACCATAGACAATCACAATTAGGGTTTCACAATTCCAATTAAGAACATAAATTAAACAATGATTCTAATAAAAACCTAATCTAATGGTGTTTCCTAAGTGTAAATTGAGTTTCTCTAAGTCTGAATGTGTCTGTCTCTCTTTCTCCACGCTTTCCCATGTATTTATAGTACTTTGGCTTCTTAAAACCGTAAAAAATATGGAGTGTAGGACATGAAGCACGGCCAGGTTGCATGGCCGTGTTTCAAGAGACAGCTTGGCCATCCTTTAGGCTAGATTCTGAGAATTCACTCCACGTTTTGCACATAACACGGTCTGGCTTTATTAAAGGCTGGCAAGCTCAATTCCATCCAATTTCTTTTAGGTTTCCTCTTGCTTCTTCCTTAACTTGTTCCAAGTCTATATAGCTCTTCACATGAATGTTTTCCCTTGATTCTTAGCCTTCTTTTGCTCACCTATAAATAGAAAACAAACCAAAGCAGTATTTAGAGCAAACAAAATTAACAAGAAGCAAAGCAGAGAAATAATCACAAGTTCATTATAAATTAAGGGATAAAATATAACCATTAAACACTCAATTTTCCCTTTTATCAACTCTCCCATGCTTAAACCTTTACTTGTCCTCAAGAAAATAACTTGACATAACATTAGGAAGGGGGAAAATGCATATAAATTCTATATGACAAAAAAATGCAATACAGGTAACTCTTTACTCAATCAATGTGAATAGAACAAATATATGAATAGACATTTATCAGATAGTCTCCGTTCTTCTAAAACTAAACCCAAATTCTCTTATTATGTACCTACTTTTATTATTACTATTGATTGTATGAACCAAATTGATTCTTAGACACTCAAGTGGGCCACCTCATCCTCTAGATCCCCCTAAGTTACCTTACCCTTATTTCTATTTTTCTCACTCCAATTCTTCTACTTCTAACTTTTTCTTCTTTCTTTTCTATTTTTCATTCATTCATTTTTTTTATAGAAATATATAGTGAATGCATTTTATGCTTCATCTCACTTAGGTATGGCAATTAGGTACTTATACTAAGGCTTTTTGGTGCCTTGAAGGGGTACTCATAGTGAAAACTTTTTGGGTTTTATAATCCTTCATTTTTCACCTCTCTCTATCTTCACACTCTTATAGTGTTAAAATCAAACAGGGCATACAATTTACAACACAATAGAAGAGATATTTTTGAAAAAAATAGAGGTTCAATGCTAGAAGGAAAAGACTAAAATGATAACTATCTATCTCATATTCTACTGTGCATTATATGTTCATGAATTAAAATCATCCTATATTACATCAATCTATCTCTAGAATAGAAAACTATGTGATTATGCATTAAAACAAGATAGATTCAGCAAATAAAGTATATACATGCAAGAGAAAACTAATTAACCAGTGCCAACCAAAAGTTAAAGTAGCTATAAGCTAAAGTAACTACTCCCTCTTGCTTAAACTTGACATTGTCCTCAATGTAATTAACAATGAAGGTACAGGCATAGGAAGATAAGAAACTTACTTACTTACTGATCTTCTAGAGGAGGTGGTGGTGGATTCTAACTCAAGTGCCATTGGTACCAAGCTTACATCATTCCCTGCATGCTTTGAATTGAATCATGCATTGCATGCAGGGGTGGCCCTTTGTGCTATTTATTCTTCCTTAATTTAGCAAAGCCGTGAGGAGTTAGAATTTTGGTCCTCTTTCGGTACACATGATGGACCTGCACTGTCAGTATAATAGGAAAAGGGTAAGGGTGGCAGAGCTAATAGTGGCTTATGGGGGAAGTCATCCCCCTTAGGTTCATCTTCACCTTCCCTACCCTCTTTTAAAGGGTAGATCCAATTCGCTTCATTAATAACTACAGTTCTAGTGGGGTTAGGGAGACGAAAGATATTATGGACACAAAGATGCAGCCAATAGTTGGCATTCCTTTTAACAATCAATTTCATATGCAGACAAGATTTCTAAATCAATCCTGCTGCTACCGGTTATTGGTTGCAAATCCTGAAGATTTACCTCTAGTCTTAACCTTCTAGCTAGTATAGTTACCAGACCCCTTATGACCACCTTGCCATTCCTGGCGTTACCTACCCTAGCCATCTGATGGGCCATAAAAGCTTTAGTGTCCACCTTATGATCGTGTATCATAGCCCGAAGAAAATAAATTTCTCTTTGATTTGCAACCTCATCACCTTTAGCCGTACCAAAAATGGTATAGGCCATCAGGCGTTGTAAATATCTAATTGTGGGGTTTCAAATAAAAGAGGCTTTCAAAATAGATACACTATGTTGCCTCCCAACATAAATAGAATTCCAAAAATGTTGTGTAAGAAAAATTTTAGGACTAATCTATCTCTCCCTAGAGGTAATCTAAATAATGCATTAAATTTGGTCAATGATAAATTAAAATCATTGTCAAATAATATGAAGTTACTGAGGCCCTGATCGACGTCGGGACCTTGAAACAGGACCAAATTAACTATACTAAAAAACTTTAAGTTGGTCTAGGCATAGGTTGGGTAATGAAGCTGAATAAATATAGTCCACCCAATCTGATCAACCATGTAGCAGACATCGGTTAAAAGTCCTAACCTGTCCAAACGCTCCTCGTCCATATACCGAGTACTCAGAATTCCTCGTTTAACTAGAGTAGCGTATCGTGTCATTTGATTATCATCAACTAACATGATACCATACTCATTTATTTGGTGAGGAGGTTAGGACAGTGTTTTAGTTTTTCCTCTACGTGGTTGCTGGGATTGGGAGGAGATTTGTCCATTTCTGGCTTTTTTGGGGGCCATTCAGAAAATGATATGCAATATAATTCAAAAGGGGAGTGGGGTTAGCAGGACCAAAAGCCAATTAACAGACTAATCTTGTAAGTTAACTATATCAGTGCAATTTTTAAATTCCCACTCATAATGGCAATAAAAATGCGATAAGAGGACAATTTAAATTAAATTCAAACTTAGCACAATATGGTATAGCAATGGTAATCAAAACAATGTAGGCTAGCAGAATTCTATCTTAGATTTAAAACTTCCAAACCCAGTTCTTGTGCAATTGGAATTAAATCAAAGCAAATAAAGTTAAACCAGGAATTCCAGGATGAGATTAATTAATCACCTATATGTTCAATTCAAACTTAGCCAGCAATAATTAGGAAATACCAAGAAAGCTAAGTATAGTAGAAAAATTCAAATCCAAATCAGTTCAAATTCAAATAGGTAATTGAAGCAAAAAGAAAATTCTATTCTAGTTTAATCTAAACAAGATGGTGTAGAATGTCCAACATACATAAAAACTAGGGGACTTAATGTCAGAGAATCAAATTCTAGAAAAAACAGAGAGTTCAACAAATTCAACAAACATTCATCCCAAAGTACAGGACAAGAAATCAACTAGAGAGGTATTCCAATTCATTAAGTGTAGGTAGATTTTTCAAAATAATGCATGAAGGCTGAGAGTTTAATCTTGAACTACAAAATGAAACACATGCACAGAGATTTTAAAAATTACCTGGAGGAGGAGAGTCAAGTGATGCTAATAGTAGGGTGAAGCACGAACATGAAGCAAAAGGAGAAAGGTATGGGGCTAGTTCTGGGTAGAGGGACGGGTGAGAGTTTGAGGGATTAGGTAGGCCAAGGAAAGAGCTGGGTGTAGGGGAATGCGTTCTGTGTTTACCTAAGATGTGTAGGGGAAACATTTCTAGCTGGGTTGGTGAACTTGGGTTACTAGTTAAGGGTCGGGGTGAATTTCTGGCTAGGCACGGTAAGGATGGGTTTTAATAGAGGAAGTGGATGGCAAATAGGGCACGGTGGGGGAAGAAAAGGAGCACAAGATATTAGAGAAGAAGTTGGGTGTAGGGGAATAGGATGAGGAGGGGGTGGAAGCACAACAAACTAGGTGTCTGTGGGCTGGGCATGGGAAAGGGGAATTGGGTTAAGGGACATGGGAGCTGGAGGAGAGGGAGGAGGAAACACATAGGTAGATAGAAGCTTGGGTCATGGTGGTTGCAGAAGTTAGTGTAACATCCCTAATTTTGTTTCATGTATTCAAAGTAACATCCCTAATTTCGTTTCTTTTATTGATAAAGGTACATAAATATTTAATTAAGGAAATAAAATTTATTAGACAATTTTTAGATATCTAACGAAATATAATCCTTAGAAATTCTTCACCTTAAGTGTATGCATAGAAATGTTCTAAAATTAATGGAATAGGTAAAGAGAGAAAACCTAAGAGGAAAAATTAGAAATAAATATACTAAAGAAAGGTGAAATTCTTGGGTAAGCATTACAAGAAATTTAATTTTTCGTGGCTACTTTTCAGTGGCGACTTTTAAATTCGTCACTAAAAGCCATTTTCAGTGGCAGGGTCACAATTTTCAGTGGCAACATTTAGGGTCGCCACTGAAAGTTATGCTTTTCATGGCAACTTAAACATGTCGCCATAGAAAATCACACTTTTAGTGGCGACTTTAATAATGTCGCCACTAAAGATAGGTGTAAAAAGTGATTCGCAATCCTTTTTGTGGCAATTTTTCGGTGTTGCCATTGAAAGGTGCACTTTTAGTGGCAACATTTGACGTCGCCACTAAATCTTGGGTTCAATGGTGACTATTTGTCGCCATCGAAAAGGTTTTAGTGGCGATTTAAATTAAATCACCATGAAAGGTAAACTTTCGATGGCGACTATTTGTCGCCACCGAAAAGGTTTTAGTGGCAATTTAAATTAAATTGCCACTAAAAGATAAAATTATTTTTTTAAAAAAAATTCATCTTTAATTTATTTTTACTGAAAGGTGCACTTTCGGTGGCGACATTTGACGCTGCCACTGAATCTTGGCTTCATTGGCAACTATTTGTTGCCACTGAAAAGGTTTTAGTGGCGATTTAAATTAAGTCGCCATGGAAAGGTAAACTTTCGGTGCCAACATGTGACGTCGCCACTAAATCTTGGATTCAGGGTCCACTATTTGTCGATATCGAAAATGTTTTAGTAGCGATTTAAATTAAATTGCCACTGAAAGGTAAAATTAATTTTTTTTTTAAAAAAATCATCTTTAATTTATTTTTAATATATGCATAAAATTTAAAGTTTTTATATAAATTATATAAAAATTTATATTTTTTAAAAGATTGTTTTGTTGAGTGTTAAAAAAAATTTTGAAAATTTATTTAATTAATATAGAGAAAAATTTAATATAATTATATCTTTACTTCAACTACATAAATTCTTATTTATACTACGTAAGAAAATATGTGAAATGCACATTGTTCTCACGTTCTATCTTTGTTTTTGTTATTTTAATTTATTTTAATAACAAAGGGTTTGTTTCAATTTTACTTAATCATCAAAAAATTTCAAAATTTAAAATTTTAAAGTTAAAAGATCATGCTACATGGGACTATCTGAGTTCCTGAGGACTAGGCTACCTTGTTTTCAAGGCGGCTTTAACCCGATTGTAGCTAAAAGATGGATAAGGGAGTTAGAGAAAATCTTTGAAGTGATGGGCTGTACTGAGGAGCAGTAGGTAATCTTTGCTGCATATATGCTAAAAGATGAAGCAGAATACTGGTGGCGTGGAGCTAGAGAACTTTTAGCTCACCAGGGAAGGCAGATCACTTGGCAGGTGTTCAAAGACACCTTTTTGGAAAAGTACTTTCCAAGTACTGTGTGGGCGGAGAAAGAGATCGAATTTCTCCAACTCAGGCAGGGTAGCATGACCATAGACCAATACATCACGAGGTTCAAGGAGTTGTCTAAGTTCTCCTCTTATCTGCGATTTAACCCCAATGAAACATGGAAGGCTGTTAAGTTCGAAGCAGGACTAAACCCGGATATAAAGAATACTGTTGTAGCTATGGAGATTAGGGAGTTTGTGTCTCTAATCAATAAATGCAGACTCTTGGAGAGAAGTTTAAAGGTAGTGGAGGAAGAAAAGCAAAGGCGAAACCTATGGAAAAGGAAGAAAATTTTTTCCCAACGCTAGCAAGAATGTGAGAAGAAGTGGATATGGAGTTGGTAAGAGGTGATTGACTGTGGATCCTAGACCTTTCGAACAAGACCTCGCCCCAGTCAAGTGCACTAAGTGCGGACACATGCATGGTAATCGGCCATGCTACATGTGACAAAATGTCTTTTTCAACTGCAGGCAGAAGGGTCATTTTGTGAGAAACTTCCCACAAAATGTGGGGAAGCAGCCAGAACAAAGGCCTCAGGTGAAAGGAAGGATTTTCACCCTGAGCGGCCAAGAGGCAACTCAATCTTCTGAAATGATTTAAGGTACATGCTATGTCTATAGATTTGCTCTTATGGTGTTATTTGACTCTGGTGCTAGTCATTCATTTATATCAAAAGAATGTATTAGGAAGTTTTAGTTTCCTATTTCTGAAACTCCCTATGAGCTATCTGTAGTAACCCCTACAAGAGAAAGGGTATTAACTTCCTTTGTATGTAAGGACTGTCAAGTCACCATCCAGGAGAAAAAAATTTCTATAGACCTCGTTTATTTAACTTTAAGAAGTATTGAGGTCATTCTAGGGTTAGACTGGATGTCTAGAAATCAAGTCTTGCTGAATTGTTGTAACAAGACCGTTGAATTTCTACCTCCTACTCCAAAAGAGGAGGTGTAATTATTGATGCTTAATGCCAATCAAGTTAATAGGGAGTTGAAGAATGGAGTACTTGGATACATTCTCTTGTATTTATCAAAGCTAGAAGTCAAATCGAAGCTTGATGAAATCCTGATAGCCAATGAATTTCCTGAAGTATTTCCATCAGATATTCCAGGTTTACCTTCCAAGAGAGAAGTAGAGTTCTCTATTGATCTCCTACCTGGGACAGGTCCTATCTCTATTGCACCATATAGAATGGCCTCGAAGGAACTATAAGAACTTAAGAAATAGTTGGAGGAATTATTAGACAAACAATTCATTAGACCGAGTATATCACCTTGGGGAGCTCCTGTATTGTTTGTTAAGAAGAAAGACAGGAGTTTGAGACTATGCATAGATTACAGACAGCTGAATAAGGTGACTATAAAAAATAAGTATCCTCTCCCTAGGATAAATGACTTATTGGATCAACTAAAGGGAGCCTTCATCTTTTCTAAAATTGACTTGACATTGGGATACCATCAGATCAGGATCAAGGAGGAGGACGTACCACAAATTGCCTTCAGGACTAGGTATGGTCACTATGAGTTTCTCGAAATGCCCTTTGGGTTGACGAATGCACCTACAATTTTCATGGATTACATGAATCACATTTTTTGACCCTACCTAGATCAATTTGTTGTAGTGTTCATTGATGACATCTTGATATATTCTAAGAGTGAAAAAGAACATAAACAACATCTCTGAATCATGCTATAAGTGCTGAAAGAGAAAAATTTATATGCCAAATTGGAGAAGTGTGAATTTTGGCTGTCAGAGGTGAAGTTTCTTGGACATGTCATCTCTAATAAAGGGCTAGCCGTAGATCCTAGCAGGACGGAAGCAGTGATTCAGTAGGAGAGACTAAAGACGGTTATGGAAGTCAGAAGTTTCCTGGGTTTGGCAGGATACTACAGGAGGTTTATACAAAACTTCTCTCGTATAGCCTTGCCATTGACTAAATTGACCAGGAAGGGAAGTTCTTTCAAATGGACTGATCAATGTGAAGCTAGTTTCCAGGAGCTTAAGACAAGACTGACCACTCCTCCTGTTTTAATTATTCCAGACCCTACAGGACATTTTGAAGTGTATAGTGACGCTTCAAAGAAAGGGCTAGGGTGTGTGCTGATGCAAGATAAGAGAGTAGTTGCTTACGCCTCTAGGAAATTGAGACCCCACGAAGGAAACTACCCAACCCATGATCTTGAATTGGTAGTGGTGGTGTTTACCTTAAAGATTTGGCGACACTATTTGTATGGGGCAACATTTGAAGTATACTGTGATCATAAGAGTCTTAAGTACCTTTTTGATCAGAAGGAGTTAAATATGAGACAAAGAAGGTGGGTAGAATTTCTCAATGACTACAAGTTTGAGATAAAATATCATCTAGGAAAGGCGAATGTTGTAGCTGATGTCTTGAGTGGAAAATCTCTACACATGGGTCAGATGATGGTGTATGAGATGCAGATGCTAGAGGAGTTTCGAAATCTGAAGTTGGCCACTACCCTTACACCAAATAAGCTAATCATCAATAGGTTGAGTATAGAGTGTGATTTTAGAACCCAGATTAAAGAGGCCCAAGCTCACGATCAATACTTACAAGATCACAAAGATCAAGATAATATTTCTGTCTCAAAAACTGTAGCAATCATGTATTAGGGAAGGATTTGTGTCCCTCAAGAACGAGAGTTGAGGACCAAGATCTTGTAGGAAGCACATCAGAGTAAATACTCAGTCCATCCTGGATCCACTAAAATGTATCAGGACTTAAAGAGGATGTATTGGTGGCCAGGGATGAAAAAGACATTGTTGAGTTCGTGGCGAAATGTTTAATTTGTCAAAAGGTGAAAGTGGAACATCAAAAGCCAGCAGGATTTCTACAACCTCTTAAGATTCCTGAATGGAAATGGGATAGTATTTTGATAGACTTTGTTGTGGGTTTACCTAAAACTTCAATTGGACATGACTCTATTTGGGTAATAGTTGACAGATTAACCAAATCTGCTCACTTTTTACCCATAAAGATTAACTATTGACTGGACAAATTGGCCTAGTTGTACGTTCAAGAAATAGTTAGACTACATAGGATTCCCTTAAATATCATTTCAGATAGAGATCCAAGGTTCACATCGAGGTTTTGGAAGGCGTTGCAGGAAGATTTTGGTACTCAGTTGCGGTTCAGTACGACCTACCATCCTCAGACTGACGGGCAGACAGGACGGACCATTCAAACCCTAGAAGATACGTTGAGGGTCGTTGTGATAAAGCAAGGTAAAGGATGGGATAAGTACCCACCTTTAGTAGAATTTGCTTATAATAATAGCTATCACTCTAGTATTAAGATGGCCCCCTATGAAGCTTTATACGGTGAAAAGTGCCGATTTCCACTATGTTGGTTTGAGGTAGCAGAAAAGAACTTGTTGGGTCCTGATCTAGTTCAACAAACCACTGAACAAATCAAGATTATACGAGACAAAATGCTTACAGCTCATAGTCGGCAAAAGAGTTACTATGATAAAAGACATAGACCTCTGGAGTTTGTGGAAGAGGACCATGTATTTCTAAAACTTTCCCCGACCACTGGAGTTGGTAGGTCTCTCAAGCCCAAAAAGCTAAATCTGCAATTTTTGGGGCCCTACCAAATTCTGAAGAAAGTAAGGACATCAACATATCAAGTTGCTCTCCCACCTAATTTTTCCAACTTGCATAATGTTTTCCATGTATCACAGCTCCAGAAGTATTTTCCAGACTCCTCGCATGTGATACGAGATGAACCAATCCAAATAAAGGAGAACATGACATACCAGCTAGTACCAGCATCTATATTGGACACTGATGTGAAGCAATTGCGAAACAAAACTATTCACCTAGTTAAGGTGTTATGGGAAGGTTTGACTTCGGAAGAAGCAACTTGGGAGCTAGAAGAAGTCATGAGGAAGAAATATCTGAAATTATTCTTCGGTAATTTCTGAAATTTTGAGGACAAAATTTCTTTTAGGGGGAGAGAAATGTAACATCCTTAATTTCGTTTCTTTTATTGATAAAAGTACATAAATATTTAATTAACGAAATAAAATTTATTAGACAATTTTTAGATATCTAAGGAAATATAATCCTTAGAAATTCTTCACCTTACGTGTATGCATAGAAATGTTCTAACATTAATGGAATAGGTAAATAGAGAAAACCTAAGAGGAAAAATTAGAAATAATATACTAAAGAAAGGTGAAATTCTTGGGTAAGGAAGATAAATTTTTGGAAACAAGTAAGGGTCTTAAAATTTCAAGAAAACATTGGATTAGGGTAATTTTTCCTAATTCAAGAACTAAAGTTACTAAGTTTAACATATTCAACCATACATTGCGCTTTCATCTATAGACACTTTATAAAGAGTTTTTCCACTTCACATAAGTTTCTAGCAAGCCCATTGGATAACCTAAACAAGAAATAAAACATAGACTTGGACTAGGATATAGAAATTGGACCGATAGCCCAAAAATTATGAAAATGTATCCAAGCCCTCCAAGAAAGGTAGAATTTTATCTAAAGCAAAGGAAATGGGTAAGAATAAGCTCAAATCCAAGAGGAAAAATAAAATAAAATAAATCATGTGATAATATAATAAAGATTAGGTTACATGGCTTTAAGTCAAAAATTTAGCAAGTGGTATGATAATACAAGGCTTTAGCGTAAAACATCTATATCCTACACTCATCATTTTAGCAAGTGGTATGATAATACAAGGCTTTAGGACAAAACATCTATATCTTACACTCATAATTTTAGCAAGTGGTATGATAATACATGACATTAGGACAAAACATTCCTATCCCACACAAATAATTTCAACCAGATAATGGACATTCAAGGGCTAGAAATTTGCCACCTAAAAAGTAAAACCTATCATAATTGATTAAGATAAAAGAAAAAGGAAATGAATCCCCAAATCAAAGGGACGTTGTCCCTTATCTTAGAAACATATTATCATAATTTTTAAAATACAAATCTCCTTTTTCTATGCATATCTTGACTAAGGAAGAGGAAGACAAGAACATTAGTTGTTTGTTTTCCAAAAATTCAACCAAGTGTATCCTAATTCTGATAAGGTAGACCTATGATCATGAAAGATGAATTATTCGGTGGTCCATTTAAGCAAAACCCACCCTTATAACATGAGAATTTTTGTCCGTGAGGGAGAGGAAAAATAGAAGCAAGATAGAGTGAGGAAAGGAGAGGAAGAAAGGAAGAAAAAGGAAGGAGAAGTCTAGAGGACTAAGTGCTCAAGGTAAGTTTAACAATATTTCTTTTTGAAGAAAAGATTTGAAACTTGTAATATTTATATGAGATTTTGATCTTACAACTTTGATGATTGGTCATGGATGTTGCTATATCATGTTACATATTATGTATGTTTGAATACTTAGGCTAGTGTAGATAGTTCTGCATAGCTATGGCTACGAGTGGCAAAATTTTAAGCTTTTATTTTTACAATTCTAGGAAGAATAGGTAAGGAATTTAAAGCAATTTTTAACATAAATAATGTAGATGTATGTCTCACGGATATTTCGTCACTGGAATCACTCAATTTGGAGTCTGTATGAGGTAGATATGGTTCGATTAGTAAGCAGTGGTCAGAAAATGGTTAATCAAGGAAGAATATGTAGGGATAGCTTATGTGTTTTAATTTTTGGGAACATTCTGTAGGGAAATAAAATAAATGGTTAACATAAGAAATATAGATATATGTGTCATGGATTTTTAGCCACTGGAATCACTCAATTTGGAGTCCGTATGAGGTAGATATGGTCTGATTAGTATGCAGCGGTCAGAAATTGGTTAATCAGGGAAGAATATTTTAAGATAGCTTCTGTGTTTTAAATTTCTGGGAACATTATGTAGGGAATTAAACTAAATGGTTAACATACGAATTATAGATATATGTGTCATGGATTTTTTTCCACTGGCATCACTCAATTTGGAGTCCGTATGAGGTAGATATGGTCTGATTTCTATGCAGTGGTCAGAAATTGGTTAATCAGGGAAGAATATTTTAGGATAGCTTATGCGTTTTAAATTTCTGGAAAACTTATGTAGGAAATTAAAATAAATGATTAACATAAGAATTATGTCTATATGTGTCACAGATATTTATCCACTGGAATCACGGATATGTCTATAAAATTTTTGCAATTTAACACAGTCCTAAAAAAACATGGTGCAAATTTTATTGAAAAAAAACATAGCTATTAAAATAAAGTGGGTACATAGACATTCATTGGTTTTTTACACAAACAAACCAAATAGTAATACAAAGGATATTAAAATAACAAAGTGGGTATATAGACATTCTTTGATATTATTATATATATTTAATTAGGTAGTCTTTATATAGACATTTTTTGGTTTTTCACACAAACAAACCAAATAGCCTAGTATTATAGATATTAACATATCCTAAATAAATGGTCAATCATCATTGTAAGATGGGGATCAAGATAGTATAAATCTTGATAAACTTTGTAGAGAGTTAATTAAAAGATTAATAATGTATTTGAGGTCCATATTTAGATTAACTGGTGTTGACTTATATTTAAATAGATTTTAATGAGTTAGATCATTCTTAACTCTTCTTTAATAGTAATATAATTTTCTTTTTGATGAGCCTTTAAAATTAGATCATTAAGTGTTTCAGTGAATATTTTAATTCAAACTATTATGATAGGTCTAATTGAAACTTGAAGTGGGTCTGCATTTCATTTCTATTTTTCAGCCCTAGCCAATTTCATCAAAGATTATGCATATATGTTAATGATAAATTATTATTAATGAAAAAGCAATCTTGACAAATTATGTTATATTTTAAACCAAAACCTTTTAATATTCATTAAGTCTTGGGGAACAAATTTGTACTCTATTATCTACTATATAATACATACAAATAAGTGAAAGTAGTAAACATATTATTATTCAATATTTATAAAATTATGGTTTAAAGTATAAATAAATAAAAATTCTGTGATTGAAAGATTTTTGTAATATAAATAGTCAAAATTTACTAAAAATATTTTTAGAGATAAATAATTTTAATATTTCGAATCAAATTAATCTTAATATAGAAAATAAAAAAATTATTGTGTAATAAAAAATTAAATTTTTTATTATTACATTAACTGAGTGTTTCCATTTATCATATGAATAATGAATCTGTCTATTTTGTATATATATGGTCAATATTGGTAAACAATTTTTATGATTTTAATTTTTTTATACACTGAATAATAACTTTTTTATATACAAAAAAAAGAATAATTATTTTTTTCTTAATCTTTTTAACTTTTTTTTTTTTTAAAATTGAAGTACTGTTGGTTTATAATTTTCATTAGAATATAATTATAGAATAAATTATGTTAAATTAGTTAATTAATTGTGTTAGCAATAAATTAGTTAATTAATTATGTTAGCACTATATATATATATGTTAAACTATATATATATTTAATTATTTATTAATATATAAATTAAATTATTATTTACTTATTTAATTATATATACATAGAGTCATGTAAAGTAGTGAGAATTTTTATTAGCTTCTCTTCAATTTTTTTTTCTCTTTCAGCTATAAAAACTTATTTTCATATTTTGCAATCTAAGTATTGACTTCACATGAAAAATGTTTTTCAGTATATATATATATATATATATGGGACAAATTATATATGTTAAATTATATATATTTAAATTTTATTATTATATAAATTAAATTATTATTTATTTATTTAATTATATATAAATAGAGCCCCATAATCCAAAAATGTATTCCTTTCTCTCAACTTTTCCAACGGGCATTTTTATGTTGTGCAGCAAACTGAAAATGTCTGACTTGATGGGACAAATGAAGCTAGCTACAATTAGACTCAGCACAGCAACAGATACATGAATTCTCCTTCTCCGCGGTAAAGTTCCCTCATTTCCCCAATGTCACTTTTTCCCAATCCCTCACATTTCTTAAATTAAACCCCTAATTTCACTTGCCTGAGACAACTTTCCCAAAAAATTTCTTCTCCTCATTAGCGAGTCATCAGAGCTTGGAGTCATCAGAGTTTAACACAAGCAACTTCTCTGAGCTTCTCTGTTTTCTCCTTGTAATTTTTCACTTGTGGACATTTGTAACAGGGCCAACGTTTTTGCAAAACCCAATAAGTGGTTGCTCAAGGTTAGGTTTTATTTTCTGAGATTCATTTGATTTTATGTTGTTTTGCAATGCTGGGTGAGGTTTGCTGCATTTTATGGCTGTAGATATTATTTTCTTGGTGAGAATACAGAGAAACGAAGCTAATATGTAGTTGCAAATAGGGAGTGGAGATGGTAGAAGAAGTGAGAGTGAGAAAGAGAAGCCAAGTTGTGTTTATCATTCCTCTTCTGCTGAAAATTAGACCATTTACTAATGAGAAGCCAAGCCATGTGTTTATTATCCCTCTTCCTCACTTTCTTTTGCTTGCTTCTTCTTTTGGTGTTGAAATAAAAGTCTAAGAGATTCATTAAAAACTTACCCCCAGGACCACAGAAGCTCCCTCTGATATGAAACATACACTAGTTTTTTTGGGTCTCAACCACATGAGCACTTGAGTATTGCTGGTGTGGTGGGTAAGTGAGCAAAGAGGCAGTAGAAAAGTTTGGTGCATAATTGCCAGAATTAATACAGTCAATATTGTGCTTTTGTCTCACCTAATTACTTGGATTACTGCTGCGTGATATTCATTTTCCATAGCATTGCTGGTTTAAATAAATTACTGAAGAAGGAAGCAGGGTCACATAAAGTCAGGGGATGATTGCCACAAAATTGCAATCTATACTATTTCTTGTCTTGCATGTTGCCTGTTCAAGATTTTGGAAAAGTACTGCTGCCTGATAGATTTTAAGAGATCCTTTGTGAACTCCTCATAAAATTTTTTTGGGACAAATCTGGTGGTTTTAGGGGTGAAAATGACACTTTGATTTTCATTATATGTTGTACATCTGTGGCTACAGTTTGTTATCATCTTAGTTCTTCCGAGTGGAAAACATAATAGCACCCCATATAATACAGATAAGTCAAATGTTAATAAATTTGCTTGTGGAATTAAATGTGAATGGTCAACCAGTGTAGCAATGAACCAGTGTGGATATGCTGAAATTCTAGCCCAGATTGTGGAAGTAATTGTTGTAAGATGTATTCTATTCTCAAATGTCAGACATGTATGCGCTTGGGACACTTCTGAATTGTGTAGCTGTATGAAAACATTATGGTGCTTTATCATAGTAATGGAGAAAGTAAGTTGTTTTATCATTGCCTTCATTTATGTTAAATGCTGCCCTCGTGTCAACATTGATTTATTCCCTGTTTTGCATGTCAAAGATTTAGCAATTTGGAGGCCAGATAGTGAGCATCACAGCCCCTCTGTCAAAGTTCAGAAAATAGTTTTTTTGTATTACATTTGTTTTGAGCTAATCATACAGCACCACTGATTCATATTTACATGGTTTCTATAGTATGAATTGTTGATGTTGGTTCCCACTTCTAAGTGGAAGATCATTAGTTAATGATGAAGATAATCATTTAATTATTTTAACATGATAGTATATTTATCTCATTTCCTTGTTAATAGAGAAAAGTTTGCTCTAGATATAGTTATGTGGAAATCTAAAGCTCCCTCTAAAGTGAAGTCTTTTGTTAGGACTGTGATACTATTAATACTAATAGTTTGTTGAAGATTCATAAACCTAAAACTGCTATTTTTCCAATTATTTGTGTTATATGTATGAAAAATTCAAGAATAAGCTGCATAACTTTGCTTACATTGTAGAGTTGCTAATTTCCTGTTAAGCAAGTTGTTTGGAGTAGATGGAGAGACTTGGGTTTGTCTTAATTCATTGGAGGCTTTCCTGTCAATTAGATTTAAAGGGTTTGGGAGGGGAAAAGAGGGTAAGACTTTGTGGAATTGTGCTGCCTTTGCTGTTTTGTGGTGTATTTGATTAGAAAGAAATGCATGAATTTTTTATGAGTAAGTTGAAACTCCTTTGTGGAAATTACAGTAAAACTGAAATATCTAAAACAAATATAGATATATATATATATATATATATATATATATATATATATATATGCAATAAAAAGATAAAACAATCAAAGCTCATAGTTTATAAAATTAACATAGTTGAAAACTTCAACTACAAGAAGCTGATTACAAATAAACCAAAGATAAAAAACCATGCAGGGCAAAACAAATGTTTATGTAGGAGAAGTCAAAGAAAGTGAGAACTTCCATTTTCTTCATTAATGATAGTTGATAAAAAAATGTTTAATTATTTTTATTTTAGATAAAAAAATGTTTAATTATTTTTATTTTAGATAAAAAAATACTAGAAACTTGAATATACAAAAATAATATCCCAAACAAGATAAGGAAAGCCCAAAATTACATTCTACAATCTTAGAGGTCAATTTGGTTTAGGAGAACATATGGGAGACAACATTGGCCCCATCAACAATTGACACAACCTTCTCATAATCTCGACTTTTTTACTTTGACACTCTCCAATTTAATGTATGTCAACAATATAAATTGAATAAATTGTAGTTTCTTTTAATATTCATCTATCTGGTATTCTTGACAATATTTTTTTCCCTTTTATTTTTCGGGACTTGTTTACAAATGAAACAAAGAAAGATTGATATGTCAGCCCTAACTCGATTCTCCTGAAAACAAATTGGGGTCAAATATAAATTTTGTTTAACTACGCCTGGACTCGTTTAATATTTCATTCTCTGATTGTTGCAAATGCCTAATGATCCTTATATGTCTCTTTCTCTTTCTTTAATTCTCGCTTCTTCCGAAAACCAGACTTTCGTTTTGAGGCCAATTCTTGTGCACGCAGACTCAGGAATCAGTATTACTGAACTTTCTAGATAAAAGGGCTGAATGATCCTTTTGTGTTGGGGCATTGTTTTAAACAATAATAAAAATTAGTACATATTTAAATATAAAATCAATATATAAATAACAATTCTTTAAATAATCAAGAAGGTTATATATATATATATATATATATAGACGAAACAAACAAGAATTGTATAAAATAAGTGAAGTTCCATTGGAATCCCAATCCCATAATAGTTTTAGGCAAATAAAGAGAGAGAGAGAAGGGGAGATGAGGAAGGTCACTATTTTCAAATCTTGTAGCTCTTGTTTGAAAGAGAAAGTAAGTGGTCGAAACATGATAGTATCTAATTTCTTGTCTTTTCTCTCACATGATCCCCATCTGTTACTACTCCACTCACTGGTTATAGCACTACTTCGTACATATAAATAATACACAAATATTCATCATATGTGACCATCTTCCACTATGCTCTCTCTTTATATATATATATATATATATATATATATATATATATGTATGCAGTAAAAGATGAAACAATCAAAGCTCATAGTTTATAAAATTAACATAGTTGAAAACTTCAACTACAAGAAGCTGATTACAAATAAACCAAAGATCAAAAACCATGCAGGGCAAAACAAATGTTTATGTAGGAGAAGTCAAAGAAAGTGAGAACTTCCATTTTCTTTATTAATGGTAGTTGATATATACATGTACAAAAGAAACAAGACTCCTTTATCTAAGAAAGATCCATACTTATTACAACTTACCCTTAACCACTCTTACAAATATATCTCCATAAATCAAGGACAATCACACCTTTTTAATAACTCATTTCAACTACCTTCACCATTACAAAAAAAATACTATCTAACTTAGGAGTCTATAGAAAAGTCTTTATTTCAACACTTCTCCTTAAGATTTTTCTTAGAGACTCCCAATTTGATACTTAAATCTTCAAAATTTTATGCTATAAGAGACTTGGTCATGATGTTAGCTAGTTGTTGTTCTGAACTGTAGCAAATGAGCTGCACTTCTCCTTTGTTTTCAGCTTTCCTGATGGTATGAAACTTAACATTAATATGATTTGTGCCCATGCTACATTGGAATTTTAGTCATAGGAATGAAAAATTTGTTATTTACTAGAATGACAGTAGGTTCATGCTAGACTCGATATAAGTCAACTTTGGCTTGGTTGGTTGTTGCATAGGCAACAATATACTTTGCTTTTGCAGTAGGTTGAGCAACAACTTCTTTCTTCCTTCACAACCAATCTATGTTGACTACAAACTTTCACAATTTTGGTGAAGTCAGGCGCTCCTATGAGTGCTTTATGACGCGGAAAACCTCCAAAATCATTTTTCTAATAATAAGATCCAATATCGACAATTGCATTTTATCTTGTCCAAGTACATTGTTCACTCTCTATTTCAATTGCTCACTTCCGCTTTAATCAATTTTGTAGGAAATATTATGGATAAAAGTTGGTTGAATGTTGGAAATAGAGCTGATCCAAGATATATACAAGGGGCGGATAATTTTCTTGAGTGAGCATACAGTAAGTTAAGAGCTGGTAGCAAACTTAGGTGCCCATGCAAAAAATGTAGAAACACATTATTCAAAGTGAGACACGAAGTGCGGTTTGACTTGTTGCAAAATGGTTTTTGGCAGTCTTACAAGGTGTGGGATCTTCACAGAGAAGCCTTAGTAACGACTTCAAATCTCCCTCATGGTAATAATGTTGAAGAGGATGATATAACTGAAATGATACACGATGCATATGTAGTTGCTAACACAGAGGATATGAATACTCTTGTAGAAAATAATGAAGAGCCAAATTTGCAAGCAAAGAAGTTTTACCAATTATTGGAAGATCCCGAAACAAGTTTATATCCAAATTGTGATAAGGTGTCAAAGTTGTCATTTATTGTTAGACTACTTAATCTGAAGTGTCTTAATCACTGGAGTGATAAATTTGTAGACATGTTGTTGGATTTATTTAAAGAAGTATTGCCAGCTGGGGCTCAAATACCAAATTCTTACTATGAGGCCAAGAAAATAATTCAAGACTTAGGGTTAGACTACAACAAAATAGATGCATGTAAAGACGATTGTATTCTTTACAGGAAAGAATATGCTAATGCACAATCGTGCCCTAAGTGCAATTTGTCTAGATGGAAATTAAACAGACAGAAAGGTAAGAAACAAGCACACAAAGTGTTGCAATATTTTCCAATAAAACCTAGATTGCAAAGACTGTATATGGCAGGACACACTGCTAGAGATATGAGGTGGCATAAAGATGAACGTGTTAATGACGGTGTATTAAGACATCCAGCTGACTCCATTGCTTGGAAATCCTTTGATGAGGAATATCCTAGTTTTTCAGTTGATCCTAGAAATGTTAGGATGGGTTTAGCAAGCAACGATAAACATGAGTTCCAACCATAGTATCTGGCCAGTTATTCTTGTACCATACAACTTGACCCCTTGGAAATGCATGAAACAACCATACTTCATGATGACACTTTTTATTCCAGGCTTTAAGTCTCCAGGAGATGATATATATGTCTATTTAGAACTAATGATTGAGGAGTTAAAAGAATTATGGGAGGTAAGGGCAGAGACATATGATCCTCATTCACAATCAAACTTCAGTATGCGAGTAGCTATCATGTGGACAATAAATGATTTTCCCACATATGGCAATCTTTCTGGGTGGTCAACCAAAGGGAAGTTGGCATGTCCTTGTTGCCACAAATGTACCCATTCTATATCATTGAGAAGCAAATTATGCTATATGGCCAATCGTCATTTCTTGCCAGCCAATCATCCATGGCATCGAAATAAAAGGGCCTTTGATGGTAATGTGGAGAATAAAGTCGCACCTACATATTTGATAGGTGAAGAAACACTTGAACAATTAGAACTCTTATCAAATGTGACATTCAGGAAAGGTTAAAAGCGAATGTGCGGCCAATCTAGTGTTGCTTATAATTGGAAGAAGAAGAGCATTTTCTTTCAATTGCCTTATTGGAAAACACATTTGCTTAGACATAATCTCAATGTCATGCACATTCAGAGAAACATCTCGGATAATATTCTGTCTACAGTAATGGGAATGGCTGGAAAGACGAAGGATACAGTGAAGAGTCTATATGATTTAGTGGACTTGGGAATAAGACTCGGCTTGCATCCTATTGATGATGGAAACAAAATTTTGCTACCAACAGCATCTTATATGCTATCACCACAGGAAAAGTTAAAAGTGTGTAAATTTTTGGCACAATTAAAGGTTCTCGATGCATTTTCATCAAATATTTCGAGGTGTGTCAATGTCGAAGAAAAGAAGATATTTGGATTGAAGTGTCATGATCATCATATATTATTGCAAGAACTATTTCCAGTTGCAATACGTGGGTTGTTGCCTAAGGAGGTGAGTGATCCTACAATAGAGTTGGCACAATTTTTCAAGATTCTTTGCTCAAAGTGTTTAACTATGGAAGATTTGAATTCTATAGAAAAACAAATTGCCATAACCTTGTGCAAACTAGAAATTGTGTTTCCTCCAGCATTCTTCAATGTCATGGTTCATCTACCAGTTCATTTGGCAAGAGAGGTAAGGATTACTGGACCTGTTCAATACCGATGGATGTATCCAATTGAAAGGCAATAGTGTGACACATACTTGGGCTTTAGTTTCATTTGTTAGTAGATAACATAGTTATTTCAATTCATATTTACAGGTATCTACACACATTAAAATCATATGTTCGTAATAAAGCTCGTCTCGAGGGCCAAATCGCTGAAGGCTATTTAGCAGATGAAAGTCTCACATTCTGCTCAAGATATTTGAGCAATATCCCAACAAAGTTTAATAAAACTCCAAGTAATGATGATGGGAACATGACAGCTTATGGGGAGTCAATATTTGACCAAAGCGGGCAACCGAGAGGTGCTGCCAAATCGATTACTTTACCTAATAAAGAATTTGATCAAGCCTATCTATACGTACTACAAAATTGCAAAAAAGTTTGGCCATTCATAGAGTAAGTATACAATATTTTACTAGCAATTAAACTGTTACTAGATTAAACTCATTTGATGAAATGATGTGTTGTAGAGAGCACAAAAATGAGCTTCAAGACGTGTATCAAATGTTGATTCAAGACACATCTCAGAGTTTCCTCAATAGATTAATCATCAAGTAAGTGTCTTTCAATTACGCCTACAATGCAATATGTTATAAGTTGTGTCATAACCTCTAGATGTTTTATAATTTTCAATAGGTTATGAAGCTAGATTCACAGTGGCGAGGAGACAATAAGCTTGTTAGCTTAGCTATGGGCCCTTAAAGAGTTGTATGTAGCTACACAACATTCTTGATCAATGGATTTATGTTCCATACAAGAGATCGAGAATCTTAAAGAAAAACTCAAAATAGTGGAGTTTTAGTGAAGGGGGATGATTCAAATCCTGAGAAAGAATATTATGGTGTTGTTGAGGATATCTATGAGTTTTCTTACGTGGGAGAAAGGGAAATATATCTTTTTAAGTGTCATTGGTGGGATGTTGCTCACTTAGGAAGAAGATATAAAGTTGATAGATATGGATACACAAGTGTGAATACTTGTTGTTCGTTGAATACAAATGAACTATTTGTCATGGAATCTCAAGTAGAACAAGTATTTTATTTAGATGACACGGTCGATCAAGATTGGGTTGTTATTGTGAAAATAAATCCCTGTGACCTTTTTAGCATGCCTTGTCAAGATAATGAGGGTGAATCATTGTCTGCCGAAGATGCTTACCAACAAGAGGAGGTTGAACATAATTTATTTATTCACATTGAGGACACGAATGATATTGCAGTGGTGTTATATAGGGATGACATGCAACCTCAAAGCCTCAACCATCATAATGAAGGCACAAGTGCTAGAGAAGTTAACTTCATCAATGACAGTCAGGAAGATGAGACTATGGATGAAGAAAGCAATGAAGGAGAATTTTATCTGGAGACTCAATGTGAAACGTTATGTAGTGTAAAATGTTTACATATGCTTAATTTCTTGTTGTTTTATATTATTCACATGCAGTTATTATATTTTTGTAATCATTTATGTCATATTTAAGTGTGGAAATGACAACATGTTCTATTTATATGCAACAAGTGGGTTTGATGATGGTGGGAAGAGGAAAAGGTGGACGAGGTGGTCGTGGACATAAAGTAGTCGAGCGAGGCCCTTTAAATGAAGATCCCCCATAGCTATCTATACAGTCACACAATGAAAAGACTCAGGCACTGCCTGCCACACCAACTTCTCGATGTCCGATTAGTAGTGCAGGTATAGATATAGAATACTCAACACGTGTTACTTAAGATTGATAATTGTAAAGGTAATAACAATCATCACTTGATTAACAGCTTCTTGCAGTGCATCTAAAAAGGTTAGGGGAAGTTATAAATGCCTTATTGTGGATGAAAAGACAAAAAATGGATAGAAAATTGTAGTTGAAATCTCCAATGAGATCCTTCGAGCCGTAGGAGAATGATCGAGGGATATCATCAACTACATTGGGTATATCACACGATGCACATGTCCATTGAAAGTGAGAAAGTGGACCGATATTTGGGAAGGATATGGAGAAAGGATTTTGATTAGAGTGAAGGTAACAACTAGTATATTTGTCTATCATACTATTGTTGGTATACATTTCATAGATTTACCACCTTTGGGTTTATTATTATAGGAAAAATATGAGGTTAGAAGAACTCCAGAGTGACGATTTGATGCATTTATTCATGCCATTGCACAAAGGTCTTACAGAACTTGGAGGACATACTTGCATGAGCACTACTCTTTGTACGAAATTAACGAACAAAGACTCACGAATCTTCCTCCTAAAGTCCATGATGATGATTGAAGGCATTTGATCAGTTATTTTGACTCAGATGAATTTAAGGTAGTTTGTATTAACACATTTTAGTAGCACGTAGAATGAAAAATGCACTAAGCTCATTTTATGTTAAATGCAAGACAAAAGCTCAACAAATGCACAAAATAGGGCTAAGCAAACAACAAAGCATACGTGCGGTTCTCGGTCATTTGCAGAAGTTGAGGAATCAACGGTGAAATTTTAGAGTAATGTACTTTCATGTATACATTTATGTGCATGATGAGTAACAATAATGTTTTATAATAGACAAATTTGAAACTGGAGAGAAGGCACCAATTGATCAAATATGGGAGTTGCAACATACACATAAGACTAAAGAAGGCAATGTCGTGTAGTCCGATGCAAAATCTCAAGAAGTTCATGTATAATTACTGCAACATTTATTACTATTTAGAAATTGTAATTTATATTCATATTTTTATTTCAAATGTATGCTTTGTTTAATCGTAAGGTCAACTTCAAGAGATTATAGCCAAGCAATCTCAAGAAGATGCCACGACACGTTTAAGCAATGATGAAATCTTGACTCAAGTACTTGGTCAAAGGTTGGGGTTCTTTTGCGGTCAAGGATACGGTGTGAAACCTCCCTCTAAGAGAGTCACTAATTGAATCACACCTCAAGAAATTCAAGAGCAAAAAAGGAAATTACGTGAAGAAGTTGTTGTAGAGGTATGTGAAGAGATGAGAGTTCGAGAAGAGAGGTTGCAGGCACAGTTTGAAGAAAAGCTACAATCGCAAATGGCTTATGTTATCGCATCTCTCCAACAAGTATTTCTTGATAAGATTTGCTTGGTTCAATTACATTATTTAATTTTAACAACAAACTATAAATCAAATATGCTTATAAATTAAACTCAAATCATTCATATACTCGCCAAACTTGATTTAACTATTTTATTGTATTATTAGCTCCTTTTTCTATTATCTCGATTATTTCCTTGTTTGTAACTGCTCACAAGTATTGATTTAGCAATATAACCTTAATTATATTATTATCACTTCTAACCTATTTATGCTACTGTTGCTAAGCTGGAAAGTTTGAAATTGATGAATCAATTATATTCTAGTGATTGTATTTTTGCATAAATGTAGTTTTAAACTTGTTGGTTCAACTGAATCCATCTTCATGTATGCTTTCACAGTATTATAAATAATTTTTTATCCTAATTCACTAATAATTTTATTGTCTGTGAATAGGGGCAAATTCCGTTAAGTCTTATTGGTAGTGCTGCATCGAGATCTACAGCTAATACAACACAAACATCTCCAAGAGAACCACCAACTTGATTGGTTCATTTCACTTTATTGTTATGTGTGTTGGCTTTTTTTGACAGACGATATTTGTCTCAAACATTTGTTAGATTTGAAATCATGTTAATGTATAATAAAGTAGAGAGACATTGTCTTGTCTATGTTTGTAATATTTCTAAAAATTGAACCTAAGTTTTATTATCGTATTTCTCATAGATCTTTTATATGTCAATTTTCTTGACAAAGAAAGGGAAAATAATGGAAAATATGAACAAAGCCTTCGAGAAAGTTAAGACACTAGTGGGAATGTAGGTGGAAGAAGATGAACAACAAGCTATGGCACTGCAAGAGAGTAACTCATTCATATATTTGGAACTAATTTAGTCATAATTGCACCTGGTCCACCAACTAGGTGTTTGCTTTTATGGAATCTATTGTTAATCCTTTTCTTTTTGATATATTTGGTGACAGAAAAATTTTACAAGCAGCAATTGGTATCAGGTATTTTTTTACCATGTATTGCATGATATTAGCTACCACATATTTATTGTATGAGCAATTATGTTGTAATCTGATTGTTTGGAGTTGTTGATTAACCTTTTAGGTGTAGGCACTTGCTTCTACTGATGTTACTCTTGGAAATTGTAACGTTACGATTTTGTTATATAAATTAGGAAGATTAGGAGTCATGTTTGGTTCCTTGTTAAATTATAAATATTACGGTTTTATACAAAGGGGAAGTTTTATGTAATTTGAATTTTGGTTATTGGTTTATGATTGATTTCTTCTAACAAATAAATATTTTGTTTTAGCTGTCTGCTTTGCTGTTTGATATTGGGCTTAACATTCAAGAAGTACATGTTTTTTCCATAATTGATGGCTACTCCCTTGATGTATTTGTGGTGGATGGATGGCTAGTGAAGGTACACTACTACTTATAAAGTGTTTTATGGCATGTGTTGTTCCTTGGAGATCTTTTCAATATTGTATCCTCAACTACTTTCATTTTTTATTATTGAGAAGGGTTTATCTGATAGAGGAATTGGTGCTGTACTACTGTTGTTTATGTTTATAATCTCTTAAGTTTAATTTTAGTAAAACAAAAAGTCATAAGAATTGAGCTTCTAGATTATTAATGAACATTATTATTATATCTTTTATAACAGGAATCTGTGATCAGTACAAATGTCACTGACTATGCAATGTTGTGCTCAAGAAACAGATGGTTTGTATGAGGCTATGGAAAGAGCTGTAGTACATGTTTTTTCCATAACTGATGGCTACTCCCTTGATGTATTTGTGGTGGATGGATGGCTAGTGGGGGTACACTACTACTGATAGTGTTTTATGGCATGTGTTGTTCCTTGGAGATCTTTTCAATATTGTATCCTCGACTACTTTCATTTTTTATTATTGAGAAGGGTTTATCTGATAGAGGCATTGGTGCTGTACTACTGTTGTTTATGTTTGTAATCTCTTAAGTTTAATTTTAGTAAAACAAAAAGTCATAAGAATTGAGATTTTAGATTATTAAGGAACATTGTTATTATATCTTTTATGATAGGAATCTGTGATCAATGCAAGTGTCACTGACTATTCAATGTTGTGCTCAAGAAACAGATGGTTTGTATAAGGCTATGGAAAGAGCTATAGTACATGTTTTTTCCATAACTGATGGCTACTCCCTTGATGTATTTGTGGTGGATGGATGGCTAGTGGAGGTACACTACTACTTATAAAGTGTTTTATGGCATGTGTTATTCCTTGGAGATCTTTTCAATATTGTATCTTCAACTAATTTCATTGTTTATTATTGAGAAGGGTTTATCTGATAGAGGAATTTGTGATGTACTGCTGTTGTTTATGTTTGTAATCTCTTAAGTTTAAATTTAGTAAAACAAAAAGTCATAAGAATTGAGCTTCTAGATTATTAAGGAACATTGTTATTATGTCTTTTATGTCAAGAATCTGTGATCAGTGCAAATGTCACTGACTATGCAATGGTGTGCTTAGGAAACAGATGGTTTGTATGAGGCTATGGAAAGAGCTGTAGTGAGAAGTGAGGTACGTTGTGTCTCCTTGACCTTGTATTTTGAAGTTCAGATGTTTGGTTTTATTTATGAAATGCTAAAATTATAGAGTTTTCTTAAACATAACTTGTGAGTATGGACTCTAGGGAAGGAGATACTAACTTGTCTGTTTCCTAAGAAGTTAATTTTTTTTCATTTTGAGAAAATGATTGAGAGTATGCTCCAACCAAATCTGAATTTGAGCCCAAAATAGAAGTTATAATCTAAATTCACCTCTACCATCATTTGTATGATCTAAACGTATCTAAAAAGGGTGAGAAACTATTCTACTATTATATGTTGTCACCCACTTTTCTTTATATAGCCACTCTTGCTATGTTCTAACTTCTAAGATAGTTTGCAATCAATCATACATGGGTTTGATGGTTATGTGGTCAATTTTTAATTTACTTGTGTTTCTCAAAATTCTTTGCACATTAGCATATTGATTTATCTAGCTAAATATTTATTTTCATATTTTATATTGTCATAATTAGGGTCTCATGTCTTACACTATCTATCTCGTGATGCAGGTTCCTATAAAAAATTCATGACACATTTGATCTCTCAACTACAGAGTTGCAACTTTATTAGTGAAGAGAAGGAATATGTATAAACCTTTAGTTGTGTAAATATATTGTATATATGAAATTTGTATTGGATTTAGTCTCTTGTTTTATTTTTATGGAACTTGCATGTATTGCATGCCTATTGTATTTAAACCATGTTTGATCTTTTTTTTATGTATGCTACAGCCATATTCCTGGCAAGTATGATAATTTCTTTGTTTTGTGCTCTTTATGTAATTCAGGGTGTATTTATACTCACTTTATTTTTTGTATAAAAGGATCTTTTTTATCTGTACATAAATGTTAAAGAAAATTATTTTATTAATTTTTACTTTTCTTTTGATTTTGTTACATATTATTAGACTTTTATGATAAAATATAGTGCAAATATAAAATAAAAAAATAAATATAATTTTATACTGTCAATTTTAAAATGTTCAAATTTAAAAAAATAAAAATAAAAAAGGCTTTACTGGCGACCACAATTTCTGTTGCTGTGAAAAAACTATTTTTTGTGGCGACAAATATTGCAACTAAAATCTAATTTTTAGCGATGACCTGGGAATGCCGCTACAGAATGGTTTTTAGTGGCGACATAAGAGGTCGCCACTAAAGGGTTTTCCGTGGCGACATAAGAGGTGGCCACTGAAGGGTTTTTTAGTGGAGACTTAAGAGGTCACCACTAAAGGGTTTTCAGTGGCGACATAAGAGGTCCCCACCCAAACACATCGTGGTGACATAAAAGGTCGCCACTGAAACACTTCAGTCACGACATAAAATGTCACCACGGAAAATCCTTCAGTGGTGACATAAAAAGGTCGCCACTGAATCTCCGAAATTCACAAATTGCCACCTTATTACTAACTTTCAATGGCGATTTTTTATGTTTTGGTGTCAATTTTTTCTTTTGGTGGCGACTTATTTCGCCACTGAAAATATAGTTTTTGTGGTGCTTAATATCGTCGCCACTGAAGATATAATTTTTGGTGACGACTCGTTTTTGTCTCCATAGAAACTCTTTAGTGATGGTCGGAGTGGGGGCCACGTTTTGGTAGCGAATTGTCGCCACTAAAAGGTATTAGTGGCGATTTTTTGACTTCTAGTGGCGAAAAAAGTTGCCACCGAAAGTCAAATTTCTTGTAGTGAAGAAAGATAAATTTTTGTGAAGTAAGTAAATGTATTAAAATTTTAAGAAGATTGGATTAGTGTAATTTTTCCTAATTTAAGAGTTAAAGTTACTAAGTTTAGTATTTTCACCCATAAATTGGGCTTTCACCTATGGACACTTTATATAGAGTTTTTCTACTTCACATGAATTTTTAGCAAGCCAATAGGATAGCCTAAGGAAGAAAAAAAATATAAACTTGGACTAGGATATAGAAATTGGACCGGTAGCCCAAAATTGATGAAAATGTGACTAAGCCCATTATGAAAGGTATAATTTTAACCAAAGTAAAGAAAATGGGCAAGAATGAGCCCAAACCCAAGAGGAAAAATAAAAATAAAAATAAAATAAAGTGATGAAATAATGGTGTAATCAAGATTAGGTGACATAGCATTAAGACAAAAATTTAGCAAGTGGTGTGATATCCTACATTCATAATTTTAGCAAGTGGTATGATAATACATGGCATTAGGACAAAACATCTATATCCTACACTCATAATTTTAGCAAGTGGGTAATAATACATAGCATTATGACAAAACATCCTTATCTTACTCAAATAATTTTAGCTAAGCAAGGAAGATTCGAGGGTTGGAAATTTGCCACCTAAAAAGGCAAACCTATCATAATTGATTAAGACAAAAGAAAAAGGAAATGTATCCCTAAATCAAAGGGACCTTGTCCCTTATCTTAAGAACATATTATCATAATTTTCAAAATACAAATCTCCTTTTCCTAAGCATATCTTGACTAAGGAAGAGGAAGACAAGAACATGAGTTGTTTCTTTTCCAAAAATTCAATCAAGTGCATCCTAATTGTGATAAGGTAAACCCATGATTATGAAAGGTGAATTATTTGATAGTCTATATAAGCAAAACCCACCCTTATAACATTAGAATTTCATCCAAGTGAGGGAGAGGAAAAATAGAAGCAAGGTAGAGTGAGGAAAGGAGAGGAAGAAAGGAAGAAAGAGGAAGGAGAAGTTTAGAGGACTAAGTGCTCAAGGTAAGTTTAACAATATTTCTTTTTGAAGAAAATTTTTTAAACTTATAATATTTATATGAGATTTTGATCTTAGAACTTTGATGATTAGTCATGGATGTTACTATATCATGTTACATATTATGTATGTTTGAATACTTAGGCTGGTGTAGATAGTTCTACATAGGTATGGCTATGGGTGGCAAAATTTTAAGCTTCTGTTTTTAAAATTCTGGGAAGAATTAGTAAGGCATTTAAACAAATGGTTAACATAAAAAATGTAGATCTATGTCTCACGGATATTTAGCCACTGGAATCACTCTATTTGGAGTCCATATAAGGAAGATATGGTCTGATTAGTAAGCAATGGTCAGAAAATAGTTAATCAGGGAAGAATATGTTAGAATAGCTTCTGTGTTTTAATTTTTGGGAATATTCTGTAGGGAATTAAAATAAATGGTTAACATAAAAATTATATCAATATGTGTCACGAATTTTTAGCCACTGGAATCACTCAATTTGGAGTCCATATGAGGTAGATATGTTCCGATTAGTAAGCAATGGTTAGAAAATGGTTAATCTGTGAAGAATATGTTAGGATAGCTTCAGTGTTTTAATTTCTCGGAACATTCTGTAAGGAATTAAAATAAATGGTTAACATAAACATTATAGCTATATGTGTAATGGATTTTTAGCCACTAGAATCACTCAATTTGGAATTATTATAAGGGAGATATGGATATATTAGTAAGTAGAGGTCAGAATCTATCCGAGAAGAAATCACCTGTAACTTGAGGGAGTAATATCACCATGATTCCTTAATCTTTCCTACACTATTCAACATAATAGTTTTCGATAATAGTTTTATCTTTAAATTGACACCAAGATCACCTAAATCCGAGCTAAAATGGGGGCATTATGCTCTAGTTAGTAAGAGAAGGTCAGATAGGATGAAAACCTGCATCAAGAAAATAATGAAATAAAAATAATATTTAGAAAAGAAGAAGAATCTTATAAATGAAAATAATAAATGACTTGTATATGCCATAGCCATTGCCATTGTATGAATTTCTTTCCATCTTAAGTGTGAAATTTTGATATGGAAATATTTTATAAAGTGATATTTGAAATGGTTATGTTCATGACATGAATACTAATGATTTTTGGTAATAATTATATTTTGATGAAATACTTGTTATTGAAATCATATTTTTGGCTATTATTGTGAAAAGAAAAGAAATGAGCACAGTCACATGGCAATCCATATGGTACACCAGTAGGGGACGTCCTACCAACGGTTATGATTATGCTAATGAGAAAAGAAAGAGAAAGTGTGCCATGTCGAACGGAGCGAGAAAAGCTCATACCGGAGAGTAGAAAATACTCATCTTGACAGGGGTAGCTTGATATAAGAATAAATTGATAGTCATTATATGATATTCTGAAAATAGTTAATCCTGTCATACATGTCATTATTGTACGATTCCCATATGCATAGATATAGTGCATTCATATTACCAAAGATATTTGCTATAGTTTATAAAGATGAACATGACATGATGAGCTATATTGATGATGATTTGTTGTTGAACTTACTGGGATTTAATTCTCGCTATATTTCCATGTCATGTTCCGAAAATTAGTTATGCAGATTTTTTTATGGCTCTAGCTTTTAGTGCATGTTGGATCGAGTTACTTTATGTTGGGTAGATCTCAGAATCAAATAAAATGTTTGTGATCGAGTTGGCTCAGATCCCGGTGAAGGTGCAACCACCCGCACCTGTATCTCCGAAGTTGGTCAACCAGAATAAATAAGATGTAGATATTTATGTGTTTGATATGTTGTACGTACGTTTTGATTAATGACGTGTATGTGAACTCTATATTGTATAATAATTAAAAAAAAGTTGTAACAGTTACGTTCTAGGGTATGGGAATAGGTTGAGATTTAGAGGTAGAGAAGGGGATGCAGGCAGAGAAGAAGAGTATGAGAGCACTGGGTGAGGCATGACTAGGGCACAAGAATGTGGAGAATGAACACGAGAGGAGAAAATAGAAAGAAAATACGAGAAAAAATTCACTTAGGACCGAAGCACGGCCGTGCTACGGGCTAGAGAGGGCAACTACTTCCTAGAGCTTGGGGCACGACCTTGGCCTAAGCTGTGTAGAGGAACACGACCCACTCTTGTATTGGGATGGTCTTTAATTCTTCCTGGAATAGCATGTGTTCGATAACACAAGAGGGTTATGCTTTTTAAGGCACAACCGTGTCATGTGACACAGCTTGCTCGTGCTACATGCTAGAAATCTAAATTGACTAGGAATTGCCCGTGTTATGTGGGACGGGGAGCTTGTGTTGGGATGGACTCATGGGGCACGACTGTGTTACTTATGGGAAGTGCAATTTTTCTAGGGATCCATAGGGCTCGGCCATGTTAGGTGACACGGCCAACCAGCGTTGGCTGTGGGAAACATTAATGCTTCGAAAATTTGTCCCGTGCTTGAAGCACGAGTGTGCTCCATGACACAGGTAGCCCGTGTTGCTTCCTGGAATCCTCTTTTATCCGAATTTTGCTTTAGTTTTTACTCTGTTTTAAGATTTCTTCAAAATTCTTTCTTTCTTCACTCTTGGAGATGCAAATTGTGACCTATAAGACACCCGGAAACACTCTTAAATTCCTAACATAATAAATTAGCAAAAATTAAAGACAAAGACAAAACCAAAAGTAAGAAAATAAAGCGAAAAGAAACTCAAAAACTGAAATGTGGGTTGCCTCCCATAAAGCGCTTGTTTTAAGTCATTAGCTCGACTCCCTTGCACTTTGTTGGATTAAGGGGGCTCCAAGAGAGTTTAGGTGGCTCTCTTTTCAACCAGTTGTCCTGTGACATAATGCTTGAGGTGTTGTCTGTTAACTTTAAAGGATCTGGTGGCTTCACTCTATACTTTCACTACTCCATATAGGAAAACTTGACTCACTTGGAATAGACCAGAGCAACGGAAATAAAGCTTTCTAGGAAAAACTTGAATTAAATAGTAGGACCTAATCTCTTACTTGAAATTTATGGCTCAAGATGTGCTTATCATGCCATCTTTTTGTTTTCTCCTTATACATCCTAGCACTATCATATGCATCAAGTCTCAACTCATCTAGCTCATTCAATTGCAAGGATCTCCCCTTTCCAATAGCTCTTAAGTCAAAATTAATTATCTTTATTGCCTAATATACCTTATGTTCAAGCTCTACTTGCAAGTGGCAAGGCTTTCATATATAAATCGAAAGGGTGTAATGCCTATGGGAGTTTTATATGTTGTTATGTAGGCTCATAGTGTGTGTAACATCCTTAATTTCGTTTCTTTTATTGATAAAGGTACATAAAAAATTTAATTAAGGAAATAAAATTTATTAGACAATATTTTAGATATCTAAGGAAATATAATCCTTAGAAATTCTTCACCTTAGGTATATGCATAGAAAATGTTTCTAACATTAAGAGAACAAATAAAGAAGGAAAATCTAATAGGAAAGAAATTAGAAATAACATACTAAAGAGATGCAAAATTCTTGGATAAGGAAGATAAATTTTTAGAAACAAGTAAAGGTCTTAAAATTTCAAAGAACATTGAATTAGGGTAATTTTTCCTAATTCAAGAACTATAGTTACTAAGTTTAAAATCTTTACCCATACATTGGGCTTTTACCTATGGACACTTCATATAGAGTTTTTCCACTTCACATAAGTTTCTAGCAAGCCCATTGGATAACCTAAACAAGAAATTAAACATAGACTTGGACTAGGATATAGTAATTTCACAAATAGCCCAAAAATTATGAAAATGTGACCAAGCCCACCAAGAAAGGAAGAATTTTATCCAAAGCAAAGAAAATGGGTAGGACAAGCCCATAATGGGTAGGAATAAGCCCAAATCCAAGAGGAAAACTAAAATAAAATAAATTAGATGATGATATAATAATAAGAATAAAGATTAGGTTACATGGCGTTAAGACAAAAAAATTTAGCAAGTGGTGTGATTCTACATTCATCACTTAAGCAAGTGGCATGATAATACAAGGCTTTAGGACAAAAACATCTATATCCTACACTCATAATTTTAGCAAGTGGTATGATAATACATGGTATTAGGACAAAACATTCATAGCCCACACAAATAATATCAACCAAATAATGAAGATTCAAGGGCTAGAAATTTGCCACCTAAAAAGGCAAACCTATCATACTTGTTTAAGACAAAAGAAAATGGAAATGAATCCCTAAATCAAAGGGACCTTGTCCCATATCTTAAGAACATATTATCATAATTTTCAAAATACAAATCTCCTTTTCCTATGCATATCTTGACTAAGGAAGAGGAAGACAAGAACATAAGTTGTTTGTTTTCCAAAAATTCAACAAAGTGTATCCTAATTGTGATAAGGTAGACCCATGATCATGAAAGGTGAATTATTTGGTGGTCTATATAAGAAAACCCACCCTTACAACATTAGAATTTCGTCCAAGTGAGGGAGAGAAAAAAATAGAAGCAAGGTAGAGTGAGGAAAGGAGAGGAAGAAAGGAAGAAAGAGGAAGGAGAAGTCTAGAAGACTAAGTGCTCCAAGTAAGTTTAACAATATTTCTTTTTGAAGAAAACTTTTGAAACTTATAATATTTATATGAGATTTTGATCTTAGAACTTTTATGATTGGTCATGATGTTGCTATATCATGTTACATATTGATCTTGCATGTGATGTATGTTTGAATACTTAGGTTGGTGTAGATAGTTCTGCATGGTTATGGCTATGGGTGGCAGAATTTTAAGTTTCGGTATTTTAATTTCTGGGAACAATCTATAAGGAATTAAAATAAATGGTTAACATAAGAATTAAAGATATATGTGTCCCGGATTTTTAGCCACTGGAATCATTCCATTTGGAGTCCATATGAGGTAGATATGGTCTGATTAGTAGTCAAAGGTCAGAAAATGAATCATCAGGGAAGAATATGTTAGGATAGCTTCGGTAATTTAATTTCTGGGAATTATTGGTAGGGAATTAAAATAAATGGTTAACATAAGAATTAAAGATAAATGTGTCATGGATTTTTAGCCACTGGAATCATTCCATTTGGAGTCCATATGAGGTAGATATGGTCTGATTAGTAGTCAAAGGTCAGAAAATGAATCATCAGGGAAGAATATGTTAGGATAGCTTCGGTAATTTAATTTCTGGGAATTATTGGTAGGGAATTAAAATAAATGGTTAACATAAGAATTAAAGATAAATGTGTCATGGATTTTTAGCCACTGGAATCATTCCATTTGGAGTCCATATGAGGTAGCTATGGTCTGATTAGTAGTCAAAGGTCAGAAAATGAATCATCAGGGAAGAATATGTTAGGATAGCTTCGGTAATTTAATTTCTGGGAATTATTGGTAGGGAATTAAAATAAATGGTCAACATAAGAATTAAAGATATGTGTGTCATGGATTTTTAGCCACTGGAATCATTCAATTTGGAGTTCACATGTGGTAGATATGGTCCAATTAGTAAGCCAAGGTCAGAAAATGGTTCATCAGGGAAGATTATGTTAGGACAGCTTTTGTATTTTAATTTCTGGGAATTTTATTTATGGAATTAAAATAAATGGTTAACATGAAAGTTATATATCTATGTCTCATGGAAATATACCCACTGGAATTATGCAATTTGGAGTTCATATGAGGTAGATATAATCTGATTAGTAAGCAGAGGTCAGAAAATGTTTATTCAGGGAAGAGTATGTTATTAATGCTTTAGTTTTTGAATTTCTGGGAATATTCTGTAGGGAATTAAAATAGCGCGCCAACATAACAATTATAGATATATGGCTCATAGATTTTTACCAACTAGAATAACGCAATTTGGAGTTCCAATTTGGGAGATATGGTCTAATTAGTCAGTAAAGGTCAGAACCTATCCGAGAGGAACTATCATGTACTTTGATGGAGTAATATCACCTTTGTTTCTTAATTTTTCGCTACAATGTTCAACATAATAGTTTTAGATAATTGTTTTATCTTGAAATACACACCAATATCACCTACATCAGAGTTAAATTGAGGGAGTTATGCTCTGATTAGTAAGAGAAGGTTAGATAGGATGAAAACCTGCATCAAGAAAATAAAGAAATAAAATTAGTATTTTAAAAAAGAAGATGAATCTTAATAAATGACTAGTATAGCCATAGCCATTGCCATTGCATGAACTTACTACCATTTTAAGTGTGTAATTTTTTTAACATGGAATTTACCCTAGTACTCATATAAATTTACAAGAAGTTTTGAAAGTGCCGGTTTTATTTGAAAAATCTTAGTATGCTCCGTGGTTGCAGTATTTTCACATTAGAAAAGAATTATTCTAGTTACTGGAAAACAAAATTGTGATTTGTGAAAAGTGCATGTCTAAGGAAAGCTCTGGCAAGGAAAGACATGGTACTTAAGCGTGTCCATTAGTGACCCACCTCTCTTTCCTGGGAACTTTTCTGGTGCGCTGTTTACAGACTACAATTACTATCCAGTTACTAAGGTATTAGTATGGAATTTTGACATGGAAATGTTTTATAAAGTGATATTTTAAATGGTTATGTTCATGGCATGATTACCAATGATTTATGGTAATAGTTATATTTTGATGAACATACTTGTTATTGAAAGCATACTTTTGGCTATCATTGTGAAAAGAAAAGAAATGAGCACGGTCACATGGCAATCCGTGTGGTGCACCAGTAGGGGACGCCCTACCAACGGTTATGATCATGTTAATAAGAAAAGAAAGAGAAAGTGTGCCATGTCGGATGGAGCGAGATAAGCCCGTACCGAAAAGTAGAGAATACTCACCCTGACCGGGGTAGCTTGAAGTAAGAATAAGTGGATAGCCATCATATGAAAGTCGAAAAATAGTTATTCATGCCATACATGTCATAACTGTATAATTTTCATGTGCATGATAAAGTGCATTCATGTGACCTAAAGATATTTTCTGTAGTTTATACAGCTGAACATGACGTGATGAACTATATTGATGGTAAATTATGATTTATTGTTGAACTTACTGGGATTTAATTCTCACTATATTTCCATATCATGTTCAGAAGAATAAATATGCAGATATTCTCTATGACACTTATTATCTCTGTACGTTGGATCGAGGTGCCCTACCTTGGGCAACTTCCAGTTATTTCTGATGTAACTGTCGTAGATGTAACTGAGATTCCGGTGGACGTGCCACCCGAACCAGTGTCCCCGGAAGTAGTCGATATAGATGATTAGAACTAATATGTATCTTTGTACAAATGTTTGTAAAATAATGGTGTGTAGTTTGTAAAATAATAGTGTGTATGGAAACTCAGTATTGTATAAATTAAATAAATGTTATATTGAGTTAAGTTGTAACGAGGTAATAACTTCATGGTATTTAAAAAAAAAAAAAATTTACATAAATGGAGTTGTTACATAATTGGTATCAGAGCAGGTCGATCCTAGATGGCCAGTAGTTGGATGGTTATCTGAATCGATCTTATAGTGTCTTGAGTATGTTGTGGTTGTGCTGTGTAGGGGATCAGTGATTCATATAGGTAAGAAATTACTAGTGTTTCCTATCTATATGCCGAGGTGGTGTTATGACTGCTATTAAATATTTTTGAACTAACTATTGGGCTTGATCACCTCAATAGCAGCATAACTTTGTTTTGTACCATAGTAGGAAATGGCACCACCAAGGAGGAATCCAGCAACCAATGCAGAGGAAACCCTGCACAACCTGGCCACGGCAATTCGAGACCAAGTTATGACCACCAACCAAATTTTACAACATCTCCAGAATGCTAATAACACAAATGTTGAGATTGGTCCTAACAACCGGACGGCTGGAAAAGATAATGGCATATCCGAGTTCCTGAGGACTAGACCACCTTGTTTCCAAGGTGGTTATGACCCAACGATAGCCGAAAGGTGGATTAGGGAATTAGAGAAAATCTTTGAAGTGATGGGCTGTACTGAAGAGCAGCAAATCATTTTTGCTGCATATATGTTAAAGGATGAAGCAGAATACTGGTGGCGTGGAGCTAGAGAACTTTTAGCTCATCAGGGAAGACAGATCACCTGGCAAGTGTTCAAGGACATTTTTTTTGAAAAGTACTTTCCAAGTACTGTACGGGCAGAGAAAGAGATCGAATTTCTCCAACTCAGGCAAGGAAGCATGACCGTGGACCAGTATATCGCAAGGTTCGAGGAGCTGTCTAAGTTCTCCTCTTATCTGCGATATAACCCAGATGAAGCATGGAAGGCGGTTAAGTTTGAAGCGGGACTAAACCCGGAGTTAAAGAATGCTGTTATAGCTATGGAGATCAGGGAGTTTGTACCTCTGATAAATAAATGCAGACTCCTGGAAAAGAGTTTAAGGGCAGTGGAGGACGAGAAGCAAAGGCGAAACCTATGGAAAAGGAAGAAAAATTTTCCCAACCCTAGAAAGAACGTGAGAAGAAGTGGATATGGAGCTGGTAAGAGGCCATTGATTGCGGGTCCTAGGCCTTTTCAACAAGACCTCGCCTCAGTCAAGTGCGCTAAATGCGGACGCATGCATGGTAACCGGCCATGCTACATGGGACAAGATGTCTGCTTCAATTGCGGACAGAAGGGACATTTTGCAAAAAACTGCCCACAAAATGTAGGAAAGCAGCCAGAACAGAGGCCTCAGGTGAAAGGAAGGGTTTTCACCCTGAGCGGCCAAGAGGCAGCTCAATCTTCTGAAATGATTCAAGGTACATGCTATATTTATGGATTTGCTCTTATGGTGTTATTTGACTCTGGTGCTAGTCATTCATTTATATCAGAAGAATGTATTAGGAAGTTTCAGTTCCCTATTTCTGAAACTCCCTATGAGCTATCTGTAGTAACCCCTACAGGGGAACGGGTATTAACTTCCTCTGTATGTAAGGACTGTCAAGTCACCATCCAGGAGAAAACTTTTTCTGTAGACCTCGTCATTTTACCTTTAAGAGGTATTGAGGTCATTCTAGGGTTAGACTGGATGTCTAGGAATCGAGTCTTGTTGAATTGTTGTAACAAGACTGTTGAATTTCTACCTTCTACTCCGAAAGAGGAGGTCCAGTTATTGATGTTAAATGCCAATCAAGTTAATAGGGAGTTGAAGAATGGAGTACTTGGATACATTCTCTTGTATTTATCAAACCTAGAAGTCGAATCGAAGCTTGATGAAATTCCAATAGCCAACGAGTTTCCTGAAGTGTTTCCATCAGATATTCCAGGCTTACCTCCCAAGAGAGAGATAGAGTTCTCTATTGATCTCCTACCTGGGACAGGGCCTATCTCTATTGCACCATATCGAATGGCCTCGAAGGAACTACAAGAACTAAAGAAGCAGTTGGAGGAACTATTAGACAAGCAATTCATTAGACCGAGTGTATCACCTTGGGGAGCTCCTGTATTGTTTGTTAAGAAGAAAGACGGGAGTTTGAGACTATGCATAGATTACAGACAGCTGAATAAGGTGACTATCAAAAATAAGTACCCTCTCCCTAGGATAGATGACTTATTGGATCAATTAAAGGGTGCCTCCATCTTTTCTAAAATTGACTTGCGGTCAGGATATCATCAGATTAGGATTAAGGAGGAGGACGTACCAAAAACTACCTTCAGGACTAGGTATGGGCACTATGAGTTTCTCGTAATGCCCTTTGGGTTGACTAATGCACCTGCAATTTTCATGGATTACATGAATCGCATTTTTCGACCCTACCTAGATCAATTTGTTGTAGTGTTCATTGATGACATCTTGATATATTCTAAGAGTGAGAAAGAACATGAACAACATCTCCGAATCGTGCTGCAAGTGCTGAAAGAGAAAAAGTTATATGCTAAATTGGAGAAGTGTGAATTTTGGCTGTCAGAGGTGAAGTTTCTCGGACATGTCATCTCTAATAGAGGGGTAGCCGTAGATCCTAGCAAGACGGAAGCAGTGATTAAGTGGGAGACACCAAAGACGGTTACGAAAATCAGAAGTTTCCTTGGTTTGGCAGGATACTACAGGAGATTTATACAAAACTTCTCTCGTATAGCCTTGCCATTGACTAAATTGACCAGGAAGGGAAGTCTTTTCAAATGGACTGATCAATGTGATGCTAGTTTTCAGGAGCTGAAGACAAGACTGACCACTCCTCCTGTTTTAATTATTTCAGACCCCACAAGATATTTTGAAGTGTATAGTGACGCTTCAAAGAAAGGGCTAGGATGTGTGCTGATGCAAGATAAGAGAGTAGTTGCTTACGTCTCTAGGCAACTGAGACCTCACGAAGGAAACTATCCAACCCATGATCTTGAATTAGCGGCAGTAGTGTTTGCCTTAAAGATTTGGTGACACTATTTGTACGGGGCAACCTTTGAAGTATATTGTGATCATAAGAGTCTTAAATACCTCTTTGATCAGAAGGAGTTAAATATGAGGCAACGAAGATGGGTAGAATTCCTCAATGACTACAAGTTTGAGATAAAGTATCATCCAGGAAAGGCGAATGTTGTAGCAGATGCCTTGAGTCGAAAATCTCTGCATATGGGTCAGATGATGGTGTATGAGATGCAGATGCTAGAGGAGTTTCGAAATTTGAAGCTAGCCCCTACTCTTACTCCAAAGAATCTAGTCATTAATGGTTTAAGTATAGGGTCTGACCTTAGAGCCCAGATCAAAGAAGCTCAAGCTCACGATCAATACTTACAAGATCATAAAGACCAAGGTAATTTTTCTGTAATGGAAGATGGAGCAATCATGTATCAGGGAAGGATTTGTGTCCCTCAAGAACAAGAGTTGAGGACTAAGATACTGCAGGAAGCGCATCAAAGTAAATACACAATCCATCCTGGATGCACTAAAATGTACCAGGATTTAAAAAGGATGTATTGGTGGCCAGGGATGAAAAATGACATTGCTGAGTTTGTGGCGAAATGTCTCATTTGTCAAAAGGTGAAGGTGGAGCACCAAAAGCCAGCGGGATTTCTACAACCTCTTGAGATCCCTAAATGGAAATGGGATAGTATTTCGATTGACTTTGTTGTAGATTTACCTAAGACCTCAGTGGGACATGACTCTATCTGGGTAATAGTTGACAGATTAACCAAATCTGCTCACTTTTTGCCCATAAAAATTAACTTTTCACTAGATAAATTGGCCCAATTGTACGTTCAGGAAATAGTTAGACTCCATGGGATTCCCTTAAATATTGTTTCTGATAGAGATCCGAGGTTCACGTCGAGGTTTTGGAAGGCGTTGCAAGAAGCTTTTGGTACTCAGTTGCGGTTCAGTACTGCCTACCATCCTCAAACTGACGGGCAGACAGAACGAACCATTCAAACCCTAGAGGATATGTTGAGGGCCTGTGTGATAGAGCAAGGTAAAGGATGGGATAAGTACCTACCTTTAGTAGAGTTTGCTTATAATAATAGCTATCACTCTAGCATTAAGATGGCCCCCTATGAAGCTTTATACGGTAGAAAGTGCCGATCTCCACTATGTTGGTTCGAGGTAGGAGAAAAGAACTTGTTAGGTCCTGATCTAGTTCAACAAACCACTGAACAAATCAGGATGATACGAAACAAAATACTTACAGCTCAGAGTCGGCAAAAGAGTTACTACGATAAGAGACATAGACCTCTAGAGTTTGAGGAAGGAGACCATGTATTTCTGAAACTTTCCCCGACTACTGGAGTTGGTAGGTCTCTCAAAACAAGAAAGCTAAGTCCGCGATTTTTAGGACCCTACCAAATTCTAAAGAAAGTTGGGACATCAGCATATCAAGTTGCTCTCCCAACTAATTTGTCCAACCTGCATAATGTTTTCCACGTATCATAACTGCGGAAGTATCTTTCAGATTCATCACATATAATACTGGATGAACCAATCCAAATAAAGGAGAACATGACATACCAGCTAGTACCTGCATCCATATTGGACACTGACGTGAAGCAACTGAGAAATAAAACCATTCCCCTAGTTAAGGTGTTATGGGAAGGTTTGACTCCGGAAGAAGCAACTTGGGAGCTGGAAGAAGTCATGAGGAAGAAATATCCGCAATTGTTCTTATAAGGTAATTTCTGAAATTTTGAGGACAAAATTTCTTTTAGGGGGAGAGAAATGTAACATCCTTAATTTCGTTTCTTTTATTGATAAAGGTACATAAAAAATTTAATTAAGGAAATAAAATTTATTAGACAATATTTTAGATATCTAAGGAAATATAATCCTTAGAAATTCTTCACCTTAGGTATATGCATAGAAAATGTTTCTAACATTAAGAGAACAAATAAAGAAGGAAAATCTAATAGGAAAGAAATTAGAAATAACATACTAAAGAGATGCAAAATTCTTGGATAAGGAAGATAAATTTTTAGAAACAAGTAAAGGTCTTAAAATTTCAAAGAACATTGAATTAGGGTAATTTTTCCTAATTCAAGAACTATAGTTACTAAGTTTAAAATCTTTACCCATACATTGGGCTTTTACCTATGGACACTTCATATAGAGTTTTTCCACTTCACATAAGTTTCTAGCAAGCCCATTGGATAACCTAAACAAGAAATTAAACATAGACTTGGACTAGGATATAGTAATTTCACAAATAGCCCAAAAATTATGAAAATGTGACCAAGCCCACCAAGAAAGGAAGAATTTTATCCAAAGCAAAGAAAATGGGTAGGACAAGCCCATAATGGGTAGGAATAAGCCCAAATCCAAGAGGAAAACTAAAATAAAATAAATTAGATGATGATATAATAATAAGAATAAAGATTAGGTTACATGGCGTTAAGACAAAAAAATTTAGCAAGTGGTGTGATTCTACATTCATCACTTAAGCAAGTGGCATGATAATACAAGGCTTTAGGACAAAAACATCTATATCCTACACTCATAATTTTAGCAAGTGGTATGATAATACATGGTATTAGGACAAAACATTCATAGCCCACACAAATAATATCAACCAAATAATGAAGATTCAAGGGCTAGAAATTTGCCACCTAAAAAGGCAAACCTATCATACTTGTTTAAGACAAAAGAAAATGGAAATGAATCCCTAAATCAAAGGGACCTTGTCCCATATCTTAAGAACATATTATCATAATTTTCAAAATACAAATCTCCTTTTCCTATGCATATCTTGACTAAGGAAGAGGAAGACAAGAACATAAGTTGTTTGTTTTCCAAAAATTCAACAAAGTGTATCCTAATTGTGATAAGGTAGACCCATGATCATGAAAGGTGAATTATTTGGTGGTCTATATAAGAAAACCCACCCTTACAACATTAGAATTTCGTCCAAGTGAGGGAGAGAAAAAAATAGAAGCAAGGTAGAGTGAGGAAAGGAGAGGAAGAAAGGAAGAAAGAGGAAGGAGAAGTCTAGAAGACTAAGTGCTCCAAGTAAGTTTAACAATATTTCTTTTTGAAGAAAACTTTTGAAACTTATAATATTTATATGAGATTTTGATCTTAGAACTTTTATGATTGGTCATGATGTTGCTATATCATGTTACATATTGATCTTGCATGTGATGTATGTTTGAATACTTAGGTTGGTGTAGATAGTTCTGCATGGTTATGGCTATGGGTGGCAGAATTTTAAGTTTCGGTATTTTAATTTCTGGGAACAATCTATAAGGAATTAAAATAAATGGTTAACATAAGAATTAAAGATATATGTGTCCCGGATTTTTAGCCACTGGAATCATTCCATTTGGAGTCCATATGAGGTAGATATGGTCTGATTAGTAGTCAAAGGTCAGAAAATGAATCATCAGGGAAGAATATGTTAGGATAGCTTCGGTAATTTAATTTCTGGGAATTATTGGTAGGGAATTAAAATAAATGGTTAACATAAGAATTAAAGATAAATGTGTCATGGATTTTTAGCCACTGGAATCATTCCATTTGGAGTCCATATGAGGTAGATATGGTCTGATTAGTAGTCAAAGGTCAGAAAATGAATCATCAGGGAAGAATATGTTAGGATAGCTTCGGTAATTTAATTTCTGGGAATTATTGGTAGGGAATTAAAATAAATGGTTAACATAAGAATTAAAGATAAATGTGTCATGGATTTTTAGCCACTGGAATCATTCCATTTGGAGTCCATATGAGGTAGCTATGGTCTGATTAGTAGTCAAAGGTCAGAAAATGAATCATCAGGGAAGAATATGTTAGGATAGCTTCGGTAATTTAATTTCTGGGAATTATTGGTAGGGAATTAAAATAAATGGTCAACATAAGAATTAAAGATATGTGTGTCATGGATTTTTAGCCACTGGAATCATTCAATTTGGAGTTCACATGTGGTAGATATGGTCCAATTAGTAAGCCAAGGTCAGAAAATGGTTCATCAGGGAAGATTATGTTAGGACAGCTTTTGTATTTTAATTTCTGGGAATTTTATTTATGGAATTAAAATAAATGGTTAACATGAAAGTTATATATCTATGTCTCATGGAAATATACCCACTGGAATTATGCAATTTGGAGTTCATATGAGGTAGATATAATCTGATTAGTAAGCAGAGGTCAGAAAATGTTTATTCAGGGAAGAGTATGTTATTAATGCTTTAGTTTTTGAATTTCTGGGAATATTCTGTAGGGAATTAAAATAGCGCGCCAACATAACAATTATAGATATATGGCTCATAGATTTTTACCAACTGGAATAACGCAATTTGGAGTTCCAATTTGGGAGATATGGTCTAATTAGTCAGTAAAGGTCAGAACCTATCCGAGAGGAACTATCATGTACTTTGATGGAGTAATATCACCTTTGTTTCTTAATTTTTCGCTACAATGTTCAACATAATAGTTTTAGATAATTGTTTTATCTTGAAATACACACCAATATCACCTACATCAGAGTTAAATTGAGGGAGTTATGCTCTGATTAGTAAGAGAAGGTTAGATAGGATGAAAACCTGCATCAAGAAAATAAAGAAATAAAATTAGTATTTTAAAAAAGAAGATGAATCTTAATAAATGACTAGTATAGCCATAGCCATTGCCATTGCATGAACCTACTACCATTTTAAGTGTGTAATTTTTTAACATGGAATTTACCCTAGTACTCATATAAATTTACAAGAAGTTTTGAAAGTGCCGGTTTTATTTGAAAAATCTTAGTATGCTCCGTGGTTGCAGTATTTTCACATTAGAAAAGAATTATTCTAGTTACTGGAAAACAAAATTGTGATTTGTGAAAAGTGCATGTCTAAGGAAAGCTCTGGCAAGGAAAGACATGGTACTTAAGCGTGTCCATTAGTGACCCACCTCTCTTTCCTGGGAACTTTTCTGGTGCGCTGTTTACAGACTACAATTACTATCCAGTTACTAAGGTATTAGTATGGAATTTTGACATGGAAATGTTTTATAAAGTGATATTTTAAATGGTTATGTTCATGGCATGATTACCAATGATTTATGGTAATAGTTATATTTTGATGAACATACTTGTTATTGAAAGCATACTTTTGGCTATCATTGTGAAAAGAAAAGAAATGAGCACGGTCACATGGCAATCCGTGTGGTGCACCAGTAGGGGACGCCCTACCAACGGTTATGATCATGTTAATAAGAAAAGAAAGAGAAAGTGTGCCATGTCGGATGGAGCGAGATAAGCCCGTACCGAAAAGTAGAGAATACTCACCCTGACCGGGGTAGCTTGAAGTAAGAATAAGTGGATAGCCATCATATGAAAGTCGAAAAATAGTTATTCATGCCATACATGTCATAACTGTATAATTTTCATGTGCATGATAAAGTGCATTCATGTGACCTAAAGATATTTTCTGTAGTTTATACAGCTGAACATGACGTGATGAACTATATTGATGGTAAATTATGATTTATTGTTGAACTTACTGGGATTTAATTCTCACTATATTTCCATATCATGTTCAGAAGAATAAATATGCAGATATTCTCTATGACACTTATTATCTCTGTACGTTGGATCGAGGTGCCCTACCTTGGGCAACTTCCAGTTATTTCTGATGTAACTGTCGTAGATGTAACTGAGATTCCGGTGGACGTGCCACCCGAACCAGTGTCCCCGGAAGTAGTCGATATAGATGATTAGAACTAATATGTATCTTTGTACAAATGTTTGTAAAATAATGGTGTGTAGTTTGTAAAATAATAGTGTGTATGGAAACTCAGTATTGTATAAATTAAATAAATGTTATATTGAGTTAAGTTGTAACGAGGTAATAACTTCATGGTATTTAAAAAAAAAAAAAATTTACATAAATGGAGTTGTTACAGTGTGTCATCAAGTTTGAGAGACCAATCTTTTCTTGCCTTTGATATAGTCTTCTCTAAGATAGCCTTGATTTTCCTATTGGATATCTCAACTTGTCCACTTGTTTAGCGATGATATGCTAGAGCCATTTTATGAGTGACTCCATTTTTCTTCAAAAGGTTCTGAAATTGTTGCTGAGTGAAGTAGGAACTACCATCACTTACTATAGCTCAAGGTACTCCAAATCTTGGAAAAACCACTCATTGGAAGAGTTTACCAACCACTCTAACATCATTAGTGATAGAAACCACTGCTTCTACCCACTTAGACACGTAATCTACAACTACTAGGATATACTTATTACCACATAAAGATGGAAAGGGGCCCATGAAGTCAATACCCCAAACATCAAATATCTATACTTTTAAAATACTAGTTAGGGGCATCTCATTCCTTATTGAGATATTTCCAATTCTTTGACGCCGATCACAGGCTTTTACAAAGGTATGGACATCTTTGAAGACCAAAGTTTAATAGAAACCAGTTTGAAGAATCTTAGCTATAGTCTTTGAGGTGCTAGTATGGCTTCCACAAGGTGAGTTATGGCAATGATAGATGAAATTATGTACCTCTTACTCTAGAATACATCTACAGAAGAAGCCATCTGCACATCATGTGTAAAGGCATAGATCATCCTAATAGTAGGATTTGATATCAGAGAAAAATTTCTTTCTCTAATGGTAGTTCAGCCCTTCAGGTAAAATCCTGCATGCTAGATAATTTACAAAATCTGCATACCAAGAAGCATCGATACGAGTGACTGCAAGGAGTTGGTGATCAAGAAAAAAATCATTTGTAGGCTACTTATCTTTATTATCTCTCATTGAATCTTGCTTTAGCTTTGAAAGATGGTCTACAACTACATTTTCTATTCCTTTCTTATCTCAAATCATAAGATCAAATTCTTGCAATAGAAGGATCTATCTAATCAATCTTGGCTTGGCATTCTTATTACTTAGCAAATATTTGATGGTAGTAGGGTTTGTATATACAATGGTTTTGGATCCTAACAAATATTGGCAAAATTTGTCAATTGCAAATACTACTACCAGGAGTTCCTTTTCTATGTTGGAATAGTTGACTTGGACTTCATCTAGGGTCTTGTTGGCATAGTAAATAACATAAGGCTTTTTATCTCTTCTTTTCCCAAGTACAGCTCCTATAGCACAGTCACTTGCATCACACATGATCTTAAAGGGAAGACTCCAATCAGGAGGTTGGATGATTGGTGCATACATTTGTGCCTCCTTTAACCTACAAAAAGCACGTAAACAGTCATCATCAAATAAGAATGGAGTGTCTTTAATAAGAAAATTAGTTGAGGGTTTAGAAATTTTAGAGAAGTCTTGGATAAATCTTCTACAGAAGCCTACATGCCCAAGAAAACTCCTTACTTCCTTAACATAAGCTGGTGGTGGCATTGTCTAGATTGCCTCAATTTTTGCTTTGTCCACCTCATTCCTCTCTCAGACACCAAGTGTCCAAGTACTATTCCTTCCTTTGCCATAAAATGGTATTTTTCCCAATTTAGTACTTAGTTGACTTCCTCACATCTTTTACATACCTATGACAAATTATTTAAGCAATTATCAAATGAGGTACCATAGACAGAAAAATCATCTATAAATACTTTCATTATAACTTCAATAAAATCTGAGAAAATAGCTATCATGCACCTTTGGAAAGTAGCTGGTGTGTTGGACAATTCGAATGGCATCCTTCTATATGCAAAGGTGCCATAGGGACATGTGAACGTTGTTTTTTCTTGGTTGTCTAGATGGATAGGGATATGAAAGAATCCAAAATATTCATCCAGATAACAAAAATGTGAATTTTTAGTCCAGATAACAAAAATGTGAATTTTTAGTCAATCTTTCCTACAATTGATCAATGAAGGGCAAAGGAAAGTGATCCCTACAGGTGGCCTTATTCAGTTTTCTATAATCAATGCACATACACCAACCCGTAACAGCTCTAGTCAAAATTAATTCATCATTATCATTCTTAATAACAGTCATACCTCCCTTCTTAGGGACTACATGAATAGGGCTTACCCACTCACTGTAATATCCAGTTTATTTATTTATCTATGTAAGATCTGATTTATTTATTTATTCACATTTCGTATGTTAAATATGCCATATGTATGAATACGTTATATATATATATTACAAACCTCACACATGTAATAATTATATAATACAACATTACAGTACATAAATAAGAGTCCCTATACAGCACTCTACACTTGAAAATACAAAGAGTGAGGAGGTGGTGCTGACATCAAGATCTCCATCAATAATGTCCTCCCCTGTTGCATCTCATTTCTTTTTATCTAAACATAACACCATAATAATAGTGAGAACAAAGGTTCTCAGTAGACTTAATATAAACAAAATATAATGAGAAAAACAGGAGTTATGTTCAGCTATATAAGCTACAAAAAAATATCAAGCTTTTGAGATAAAATAATAACTTTTGTTTATGCATAATTAACATATTATATACGCACAGAAAATAACTCTGTTTACATAATTCTCAGACATGTCACAGCTCTCAAGATACTTAATTCACTCATTTGCAATACGTATAGTGACCGATCGACTATAGTCACAATAAGTGATCAAGGAATATGAATTCATCACTCATCTGCCTTCTCACTTTACCACTGTGAACCAGTTGGAGTGGCCCTCCCCATGGCTCACTTAGGCTAATAGAGCGTCCCCTACTCGGTATCGTTTCAAGCCATACAATCCGTCAATATTCATCTATACACACACACACACACACACACACACACACACACACACACACACACACACATATATATATATATAATTGCATATTCATCAAATGTAATGTATAATTATCAAGCAACTCACTATGAGCTTTACGCTTGCCAATCAATCACATTCAAAAATATGACATGCATCATTTTCATGCCCAACGAGTAATAATCATTCATCACATACCAATATTCAATATAAATTCATTTTTAATGGAATAAAGAAAAAGGGTGTTTTGTGATACAAAAATAATTATTTTAAAAGCATTTTTCTTAAATATATGTTTCCTAAAATTCCTTCAACAAATAAGGTTATGTTTAGGTAAAAAAACAGTAAAAAAATATGATAATCCAGCACCCATCGCGGCCTGGCCATGTTCCAAAACACAACCGTAATTGAAAAACACTTCAAACGTACTCAAAAATAGCCTTGAACACGGCCTACCCGTGTTGAAACCACCCAGAACACGGCATGGTCGTGTTCTCGGACCTTTCCTCACTTATCTGACCATATCGTCCTCATACAAACTCCGATTGAGGTGATTATAAAGCCTATAAAAATCTAAGGCAATTATCTATAACTTTCATGTTTATCATTTCTTCAGATTCCTTATGAATTATTACCAAAAAATCAAAAACAGAAATGCTTATATTTACCATCCTGGATTATAGACTGATACTGACCTCTGCTAATTAATTGGCCATATCTCCCTTATATGGACTACAAATTAAGTGATTATAGAGGCTATAGATCCGTGAGACATATATCTACAATTTATATGTTGATCATTTCTTTAAAATGTTTGCAAAATGTTTCTAGAATTCCAAAAATAGAAACTTTCCAAGTTACTCCAAAATTTAGCTTAGTCTAACTTCTCCTTTGTTTTTCTTTTATGTAATCCCATGCACTCATATGCTTGTCTAAAACACCAAAACAAAATTCCATATAAATATACAAACAACATGTTACCCAAAATCACATCTAAACACATCTAAAAGTATATATACAATTTTATACAAAATTCATGAGTAGATGTTAAGCCTACCTTAAACAAATACTTAAACGTGCGTGTTTGATTCCCACTACACAAAAATCCTACATCAATTTCGTGAATTAGGAAATTCTTCAAGAAAAAGTTGATGAAATTAAAGAGATGACCAAAAAACTTACCTTGATTTTCTTTTCCTTTTCTTTCCTCTTCCTTCTTCTTCTTCCTCTTTCTCTTCTTCTTTTTCCTTTTTCTTTTCTTTCTCTTTCTTGCCAACACTTCCTCTCCCTCATAATTATCAAGATTCCTTCTTACCTACCTCTACTTATTTACAACTTTGTCATCCTTCATTATTTACAAAAATGCCATCCTAGAGTATTTACAAAATTGTCATCTCAAGGAATTTACATAAATGTCATCTCAAGGAATTTACAATAATGTCGTTCCAATAAAATTACATAAATGTCATTTTAACCATCCAAAGATCATGTTTGACTTGAGTAAAATTGTAAAATAATTTAATTATCCCTTGAGATCCAAAACGCTTTCTCCTCCCTGGAGAAAATTTTAATTAGTAACATAAGGAAAAATTGAGGATGTTACACTCACTATCTGAAATAGGATAGATAATACCTACATCAAGTAATTTGAGCACCTTCTTCTTAACTACCTCTTTCATGTTTGGTTCAGTCTCCTTTGGTGCTCTTTAAAAGCTTTATGATCATTATCAAGTATAATGCGATGCATGCAAACAAATGGACTAATCCCTTTTATGTCATCAATACTATACCCAATCACTTTCTTAAACTTTCTAAGTACATCCAATAACTTACAAGTTTCTTCAGCATTCATAATTACTGGATATGAAGAGTTAGGGTCCAGAATTCATACCATAAATTAGATGGAAGTGGTTTAAGTTCTACCTTAGGTGCCCTAATTTTCTCTTCAATTGCTGATTTTTTATTAAGACCCAATTCTAGCTTTTCAGCTTTTGCTGTTGAGGTGAGCATAGGACTCTCATCAAGCATTTCACTATATGCATTAGATTCTACTTGTTCAGCACAAGGAAAGGGACTATCCATAAGGCAAAGCTCAAGAGGACCAGTAGAACAAAAACTTACTGCATTATTAACCATATTTTGCTCAATTACTTCAATCATGCAACAAGAATCACCTAAAGATGGGCATTTCATTGAATCATTCAAATTGAACTCAATCTTTCCATCCCCTACATTCAAGAAAAGCTTTCCATCTTTTACATTGATAATTACACCTTCAGTGGCTAGAAAAGGCCTTCCAAGAATGATGGGGATTTAATTATCTTCCTCCATCTCTAAAATAACAAAATCAATAGGTATGAAAAATTTACCTACATTTAGAGAAACATCTGTAACAACTCCATTTATGTAGCAACTCAATTTTTTTTATATTTGTAAAATTCCATGAAGTCAATACATCTTTACTACTTAACTCATAATAACTTTTATTTAATTTAACCAAGCATAATTAAGGTTTAAAATCTACCATTAATACAAATACAATACTGAGTTCACATACACATCATTATTTTTAAAACATCCATACAAAAGTCTAACATATACATATAAGCCCTATTCATCCACGTAGACCACTTCCAGGGACACTGGTGCAGGTGGCGGCATCTCCACCAGAATCTCAGTCACATCTACTACAGATACATTCGATATAATAGGTATTTGTCCAAGGTAGGATAACTCTATCCAGCATAAAGCAAAAATAAGAGTCATGGAGAATATCTGCATATTTAATCTTCTGAACATGATATGGAAAAATAGTGAGAATTAAATCTTAGTAGGTTCAATAATAAATCATAATTATCATCAATATAGCTCATCACGTCATGTTCATCTATATAAACTACAGTAAATACCTTAGGTCACATGAATGCACTTTATCTATGCACATGAAAATCATACAATAATGACATGTATGGCATGATTAACTATTTTCAGAATATCATATGATGACTATCATCTTATTCTCATATTAAACTACCTCGGTTAGGTTGAGTATTTTCTACTCTCTGGTACGGGCTTTTCTCACTCCATCTGACATGGCACACTTTCTCTTTCTTTTCTCATTATCATAATCATAGCCATTGGTAGGGCGTCCCCTACTGGTGCACCACACAGATTGCCATGTGACCGTGCTTATTTCTTTTCTTTTTTTTTCTTTTCACAATAATAACCAAAAAAATGATTTCAATATCAAGTATATTCATTATACTCACATGCCATAATTTTTCATTAAAATATAATTATTACAAAAAAATCATTGGTAATCATGCCATAAACATAATCGTTCGAAATATCACTTTATAAAATATTTCTATATCAAAATTGCACACTTAGATGGTAAGGAATTCATGCAATGGAAATGGCTATGGCATACACTAGTCATTTATTATTTTCATTTATAAGATTCTTCTTCTTTTTTAAATATTATTTTCCTCTCTCACTAAACAGAGCATAACACCCTCGTTTTAAATTCGATTGAGGTGATCTTGGTGTCAATAGAAAGAAAGACAATCCTATAAAACCTTTATGTTGAACATTTTAGTGAATTTTTAAGTAATCGTGGTGTTATTACTCAATCAAATGCAATGTTATTTCTTCTCGAGTAGTGTTGGTTTGTGATTCATACAAGATGAATACAATGTCAGAACGCAAGTGCACGTGTCGTGACCAAGTAATAAAGTGATGAGTGAGTATCGTCCCACGAGGAGTGAACTAAAAACTGTTTAGAGACTTTGCTGTATGAATGCTGTAGCAACACTAAATTGTTCACAAAATTGGAATAGACGTGGGTTGACTGACTTTTACTGTAACTAAAAGGAAAAGTAATAGAGAGGAAACTATATGGGGAGAACTGGGGTTGCTCAGGTTTGTCATGGACTACTGCACTCAAATTGCTCTAGGCTTTGCTGCAGTAATTGTTCTGAGTGCCAAATTCAGTCCTGGATGGAGTCTTCCCATACTGCCATACCTTACAATTCCAAGGTTCAGACACACATTCCTGCATCAGTCCTCACCTCCGAATTGTGCATAAAGTCCATCATGGGACTAATGGGGTACCCGTATATCCCTACATGAGGTAACCCCTTTACATTCAGCTTTTTCCCAGCCACCATTACCCTTCCAGGTGAATGGTGGCCTTGGTTTTCTTCCTTCAAACTTCCGTTATTAAGAAAGAAAAGCTACAGGAAATACAGTTGAATGGTAAACAAAACTGCAGCGAAATGTATTGATAATAAAAGTTTGCTTCAGTCCATTACAACCCTTGTGCAACCTCAGCTAGAAACTAGCCAAGCCTCATGGGTGCACCGGTTACAAAAATCCCAGAAACACTGGTATGCATTCTAAGAGATAAAAAAACTAAATTACAAATGCAGTTCTTTCTTTTTGATAAAACAGTAAAACAACAATCAGTGATCAGAATTTCCTTCTAAAATTGCGCATTATCCCCTCATGGTGCACCTCCCGGTGTTAACAGCATTCTAGGCTATGGTGTTATTTTTCTCCCAATTCTCTCATTTTCCTCCCTGGCGGGCTCTCCTGCTACAGCTGCTTTATGGCCTTTTATAGATAGCCCTTTGTGGTCCCAATAAAGCGCTCAGGATTGCTGACATTCCTTCTGCTCTGCAACCGGCGCCCTTGTTGTGCAGCTTTTCCTTCTCCACTTTCAGTATTGGAGGGCAGTCTTGTACCAGCAGCCTGCAGTGTTCCTGCTGCTATCTCCTGCTCACTGGTGGCTTCTCCTGCTGCGTAAATTTGCCATCTGCACCAAATCAAACAGTATCATCATATTGTAGGAGAAAGAGGAAGCAGCTTACCCACTATCACCCGGGGTTTTGCTATCATTACTATACATGCTTACTGAAATGCTGTAGCAATGAGGTAGCTATCGTTACATCCAGAAAGGTCATCCAATTTAATTAAATCAGGGGGGTAAGAGTGCTTAAAACACCAGAAAATACAGTAAACAATCATGGGCAGCACATAGAAACTAAAGTGAAATGCAGTTATCAATTAGGTTCAGACCTCTACTTACCAATCATACCATATCTTACTCATACTAACTGCAATTGAGGTGATTTCAAAGCCTATAAAAAACTAAAATAATTATGTGAATGAAGTCCATCATGGGACTAATGGGGTACCCGTATATCCCTACATGAGGTAACCCCTTTACATTCAGCTTTTTCCCAGCCTCCATTACCCTTCCAAGTGAATGGTGGCCTTGGTTTTCTTCCTTCAAACTTCCGTTATTAAGAAAGAAAAGCTACAGGAAATACAGTTGAATGGTAAACAAAACTGCAGCGAAATGTATTCATAATAAAAGTGTGCTTCAGTCCACTACAACCCTTGTGCAACCCCAGCAGGAAACTAGCCAAGCCTTATGGGTGCACCGGTTACAAAAATCCCAGAAACACTGGTATGCATTCTAAGAGATAAAAAAACTAAATTACAAATGCAGTTCTTTCTTTTTGATAAAACAATAAAACAACAATTAGTGATCAGAATTTCCTTCTAAAATTGCACACTATCCCCTCATGGTGCACCTCCCGGTGTTAGCAGCACTCTAGGCTATGGTGTTATTTTTCTCCTAATTCTCTCCTTTTCCTCCCCGGCGGGCTCTCCTGCTATAGCTGCTTTATGGCCTTTTATAGACAGCCCTTTGTGGTCCCAATAAAGTGCTCAAGATTGCTGACATTCCTTCTGCTCTGTAGCCAGCGCCCTTGTTGTGCAGCTTTTCCTTCTCCACTTTCAGTAGTGAAGGGCAGTCCTATACCAGCAGCCTGCAGTGTTCCTACTACTGTCTTCTGCTCACTGGTGGCTGCTCCTGCTGCGCAGCTCTGCCATCTGTACCAAATCAAACAATATCATCGTATTGCAGGAGAGAGAGGAAGCAACTTACCCACTATCACCTGGGGTTTTGCTATCATTACTATACATGCTTACTGAAATGCTGCAGCAATGAGGTAGCTATCGTTACATCCAGAAAGGTCATCCAATTTAATTAAATCAGGGGGGTAAGAGTTCTTAAAACACTAGAAAATACAATAAACAATCATGGGCAGCACATAGAAACTAGATTGAAATGCAGTTATCAAATCCCCCTTAACTTAAAGGATTGCTTGTCCCCAAGCATCTTACTCTGCTCACTACAAACCTACCACCCAGTAGTTCGAGACTTTTCTCATGTAAGACTCCATAGCTTTGCTGATAGCTCTCAACTCTCAGGTTTGCTTTCATATGAAGGATACCACAAATCTTACTCCCAATCACAGCAAAAACCTTCTTTGAATTTGTGTGTGTTACATGGATAGTTTTCCTAAGAGTTACTTGGGTCAAAAACAGCCAGAGTTCCTAAGACTTTTATGCTAATATTTCGAGCTTCCTTTCCTAGGTCAAGTTGGCATTTACCATAGGTGCAGTCAGGGCAACATATATGGGAAAATGGGGCAGCTTATTGAATTTCTTCCTTTACTATTTTTTTTTGGTAAACATCTTATTCATGCAGAGGTCATTACAGCCTTTTGACGCGAATGCCCACATGTTCAATGCAGGCACCCGGTTACTCAGCCTTATCACCCTTAAACTGCTTCCCACTCATACTCTACATCCCTGTTTTACGCAAAGGCACACATGGGGCTCATGCATACCCCTGGTTACTAAGGAATTATGGAGCATTGGAGTGTCCACTCTTTGTTCCTATTTTACACAAAGGCACACATGTGGCTCATGCATACCCCTGGTTACTAAGGAACTAGTAGCGTGTACAAATTTTTCTTTTTATTTTCTACTCCCCTCCCCCCAAACTTAAGCCTTTATGCCCCTATGTGTCTGCTTCTTTTATAATTCTATAGGAAGCTCTCAATACTAGCTCTAAGACTAAAGTCCTCTTTCTGAAAGATCACCAAATTCTCTTTTGGGCAAACTGCCCATGATTCAGTGCTTATAAGAAGAGGGTTCTGTGTGTGGTTGGGTAAGGTTGTAGGTTTCCTATTCTGATTTCTAGCAAAATACCCAATCCTCCTCATGGAGTATCCCAGAATCATTCAGCAGGCTATGCAATATGTACTTATTTCCCCCTCTTTTCTCCCCTTTTTTTTTGTAAACAATAAATGAAGCATAGCAGAGGGGAACCTTTGATTTTAAGCTGACTGTGTTGCTGCAGCAATGCTGCAGCGAAACTGGGTTTCCAAGGATTTTTTGCTGCAGCAAAGAGTGCTTGTTATCAATCCTGCTATAGCAAAGCAGGGATTATCTTTAGTGTAGTGTTGCTGCAGCAAAATAAAAACTGGTTCTGCAACTTCTTTGCTTCCTAACCAGCGTAACAAACACAGAGCTATCAGACTCATAATTTAAACTATTTTAAAACTTAAACAACAAAAATTTAAACATGGGTTGCCTCCCATGAGCGCTTGTTTTAGAGTCTTCAGCCTGACTTTCCTCTTGCTCATTCCTCTTGCAGCTGAATGGAGGTGTGCTGTCTATCCACCTCACCCCCCAGATAGGGCTTAGCTGAATGGAGGTGCGCTGTCTATCCACCTCACCCCCCAAATAGTGCTTGACTCTTTGTCCATTAACCCTTAATGTCCTCCCTTCCTTCTCTTCTTCCAATTCAACAGTCCCAAATGGGAGGACCTTGCTTATGCGAAAGGGACCAGACCATCGTGATTTCAACTTCCCAGGAAACAAGGTCAGCCTGGCGTTGTACAGTAGTACTCTCTGTCCCTCTTCGAAGCTCCTAGGTTGTATCTTCTTGTCATTCCATTGCTTTGCTTTCTCCTTGTATAGTTTGGCATTCTCATAGGCCTGACCATGAAATTCGTCCAGCTTATTTAGCTGTAGCATCCTCTTCTCTCCTGCAGCCTCCAGGTTCCAGTTCAGCTTCTTTACTGCCCAATATGCTCGGTGCTCTAACTCTACTGGTAGATGATACGCCTTCCCGAATACCAACCTATAAGGTGACATGCCTAGAGGTGTCTTATAAGCTATTTTATATGCCCAAAGGGCATCATCCAACCTTGAGGACTAATCCTTCCTTGTGGGACCTACTGTTTTTTCCAAAATTCTCTTGATCTCTCTGTTGGAGACTTCAGCCTGGCCACTTGTTTGTGGGTGATAAGGGGTTGCTACCTTGTGTCTGACTCCATATTTGGCAAGTAGTGCCTTGAACTGCCGATTGCAGAAATGGGTCCCTCCATCGCTGATGATGGCTCTGGGGGTTCCAAACCTTGTAAAGATATTCCTCTTCAAGAATCTGGTCACGACTCTGGCTTCATTGGTCTGGGATGCACTGGCTTCCACCCACTTTGAGACATAGTCTACAGCTACAAGGATGTATTGGTTGCCAAAACTTAAGGGAAATGGTCCCATGAAATCTATGCCCCAGACATCAAATAACTCCACCTTTAGGATGTTGTTTAGTGGCATTTCATGTCTACGAGATATATTCCCTGTCCTCTGACACCGGTCACATTGCCTTGCATAGGAGTGGGAGTCTTTGAATAGAGAGGGCCAATAGAACCCTACCTGCAGCACCTTGTTTGCAGTTCTAACTCCTCCAAAATGACCTCCATAAGGGGAAGCATGGCATTGCTGCAAAATTTACTCCATCTCTTCGCTGGGTATGCACCTCCTTATCATTTGATCAGCACATTTCTTGTAAAGATATGGTTTATCCCAGTAGTATGAGTTGACTTCATGCAGAAATTTTTTTTTCTGTTGCCACGTCAGGTCTGGTGGGAGCATGCCACTCACAAGGTAATTCACATAATCAGCATACCATGGCACATTATCTAGGGACAGAAGGTAGAGTTACTCATCTGGGAATCTTTCATTAATGTCCTCTCCTCCAGAGCTGTGCCCTTCCAACCTGGAGAGATAGTCTGCCACTTGGTTTTCAGTCCCCTTCCTGTCTTTGATCTCTAGATCAAATTCTTGAAGCAAAAGCACCCACCGAATGAGCCTGGGTTTGGAATCTTTTTTCCTAACCAAGTGTTTGATGACAGAGTGGTCTGTGTGTACTATCACCTTTGCTCCTACCAAATATGCTCTGAATTTCTCAAAGGAAAACATTACAGCAAGCAATTCCTTCTCTGTCACAGTGTATTTCAGCTGGGCACCTTGCAGCATTTTGCTAGCATAGTAAATAGAGTGAAACAGCTTGTTTCTACGCTGCCCGAGGACAGCTGCCAATGCTGTTTCACTAGCATCACACATTAGCTCGAATGGGGAGGTCTAGTCTAGTGCCACAATGACCGGGGCTGTACTCAATTTCTGTTTGAGGTCACAGAATGCTGTCATGCAGCTCTCATCAAAACAAAAGATTTTGTCCTTCTCCAGCAAACTACATAAAGGTTTGGCAACCTTGGAGAAGTCCTTAATGAACCTCCTATAAAATCCTGCATGTCCTAAGAAACTTCGAATGCCCTTGACTGAGGTAGGAGGAGGCAGTTTCTCAATAATTTCCACCTTGGCCTGATCAACCTCAAGTCCTTTCTGAGATACCTTATGCCCCAGCACGATCCCTTCCTTTACCATAAACTGGCACTTTTCCCAATCCAGCACCAAGTTTGTTTCCTCACACCTTTGCAAGACTTTAGCAAGGTTTCCCAAGCATAGGTCGAAGGAGTCTCCAAAAACTGAGAAGTCATCCATGAAGATTTCCACAAACTGCTCAGCCATTTCGGTGAATATTGCCATCATACATCGCTGGAATGTTGCTGGAGAATTGCACAGTCCAAATGGCATCCTTCAAAATGCAAAGGTACCATAAGGGCATGTGAATGTGGTCTTATGCTGATCTTCTGCTGCTATGGCAATCTGGTTATACCCTGAGTACCCATCCAGGAAGCAATAGTATTCCCTTCCAGCAAGTCTGTCTAACATTTGATTAATAAATGGCAGAGGGAAGTGGTCCTTCCTAGTGCTCTTATTCAGCTTCCTATAGTCCATGTAAATCCTCCAACCGGTTATAACCTTAGTGGGGGTGAGCTCATTGCTATCGGTTTCCACCACAGTCATGCCTCCTTTCTTGGGAACACACTAGACCGGACTCACCCAGGAGCTATCTAATATAGGGTAAATGATTCCAACATCCAGCCATTTGATGATCTCCTTCTTCACCACTTCCTTCATTATTGGGTTAAGCCTTCGCTGGGGTTCTATGGACCCTTTTTCGTTTCTTTCCAAGAGGATCTTATGTATGCAGAATGAGGGGCTGATTCCCTTAATGTCAGCAAGTGTCCAGCCAATGGCCCTTCTGAATTTCTTCAGTGCCAGGACCAATTTCTCCTTTTGTTCCTCTGTCAGAAGTGCTGAGATAACCACAGGAAGGGTGGTTGTTTCTCCTAGATATGCATACTTAAGGTGTGCTGGCAGAGGCTTCATCTCTAGAGCTGGTGATTCTTCCACTAATGCCTTCAGCGGCCTTGAATCTGGCGCAGTCTCATACAATGACTCCTTTATTGGCTCGTTCTTCTTAAATCCTTGTCTGACATCAATCCAAGCTCATTCCTTCTCATCTTCTCCTTCGGAATCTGCGTGGTCTGTCCATGCTGCTGGTGGTGGCTCCTTGCAGCATTTTTCCCTTCTGATGCTAATGTGTCTATCATAAACACCACTGCACATTTCTCTTCTTCACTGGCAAACCTCATAGTCTGGAGCACATTGAATGTAACCTACTCATCCTGGACTCTCATTGTTAATTCACCCTTCTGAACATCAATCAGTGTCCGACCAGTTGCTAGGAACGGTCTGCCCAATATAATTGGTACTTCTGCATCAGCTTTATAATCTAGAATTATGAAGTCTACTAGAAAGATGAACTTATCCACCTTAACCAGGACATCCTCTATTTTTCCCTCTGGATGGGCAATGGATCTATTTGCCAATTGCAGTGTGATTGTGGTAGGCCGAGCTTCTCTAATTCCTAGCTTTTTAAAGATGGCCATTGGCATAAGGTTGATGCTTGCTCCCAAGTCACAAAGTGCCTTGCCGAAATACTGGTTCCCGATTGAACAAGGTATGGTGAAACTGCTTGGATCCTTAAGTTTGGGTGGAAACTTATTTTACAGCACAGCACTGCATTCTCTTGTGAGAGCAACAGTCTCAAAATCACCAAATCTCCTTTTCTTGGTCAGGATGTCCTTCATGAATTTCACATAATTGGGCATCTGCTCCAGTGCTTCCACCAGAGGAATGTTGATGTGTAGCTGTTTCAGGACATCTAAGAACCTTCTAAATTGCTGGTCATTCTGCTGCTTCTGAAATCTCTGAGGGAAAGGGGGAGGTGGCTTAGTTTGCTGCATGCCGTGCTACGGCAAAGTTGCCGACTTTTGCTGCGGCATAGCTGTAGCATTTTCTCTAGAGATGGTTTCCTCCTTGCTTATCTCCTCCACTTGCTTCTTCTTATCTTTTTTTTTCTCCAAGGGTACAGTGGAGTCTGTCTGGTCTTGCCCTCTTGCTTTTGGTGTTTCCACCATTTTCCCACTCCTCAGGGCTATAGCCTTGTAATGCTCTTTCCCTTCTCTCCTAGGAACTTCAGTATTACTAGGAAGTGTCCCTGGGGGTCTGCTTTTCAGTTCATTGGTGAGCTGCCCCACTTGAGTTTCTAGATTTCTCAGTGAGGCTGCTTGACTCTGGATTAGAGCATCATTCCTTGCCATATATTCCTTCAGCAGGGATTCCAGTGAAGTGTGGGCTTTCTGAGGCTGTTGTCTTTGTTGCTGGAACCCTGGTGGACCCTGTGGTCTTTGTGGGGCAGAGTTGCTCCCTTGTCCTATACCATAGTTACTCCAGGAGAAGTTGGGGTGTTGCCTCCATCTTGGGTTATATGTGTTGGAGTAAGGGTTGTTGTTGCGATTCATATTACCCACAAAACACATTGATTCTGGGTTTGAGGGACAAGCTTTAAATAGATGAGGTCCATTGCATAGTACACAAGATGGTCCAGTTTCCTGGACTGCATTGACTGCTTGAGGGCGGGTGACTTGCTGGCTCTTCAAGACATTAACTAGTGAGGCTAGCTGGGCTGTGAGAGAAGTCACTTCACTCACTTCGTGCATGCCAACTACTTTCTTTCTAGTTGAAACTCTGTCCATTGGCCATTGATAGTTGTTACTGGCCATTCTTTCAAGCAACTCATGTGCTTCATTATATGTTTTGGACAAGAGTGCCCCATTAGCTGCTGCATCCACTATTGTCCGAGTTTGGGCATTGAGGCCATTGTAAAAGGTCTTCATCTGAATGCAGTAAGGAATTCCATGATGGGGGCATCTCTGTAATAGCTTTTTATACCTCTCCCAGGTCTCATACAAAGATTCACCTTCTAATTGCTGGAAAGAGGTGATGTCATTTCTCAGTCTGGCATTCTTGGTGGGCGGGAAGTATTTCAACAGAAATTTTTCTGCCAAATCACTCCAGTTAGCGATAGAGTCACGTGGCAGAGAGTTCAACCATGCTCTTGCTCGGTCTCTTAATGAATAAGGGAACATCTTTAGCCTGAGAACTTCTTCTTTTACCCCATTCATTTTGAAAGCATCTGTGACTTCCATGAACACTCTTAAATGAAGGTGAGGGTCCCCAGTAGGCATGCCACTGAATTGCCCAGCAGTTTGCAGCATCTGGAACATTACTGGTTTAAGCTCAAAATGTAGAGCCTCAATCTCTGGTCTCACAATACTCGGGTTCAACCCATTCAGGTTTGGTTGAACATAATCATTTAAGACCCTATCTCTGTCGTCCATGTTGTCTGCTCCATTCTGATTAGCCATCTCTGCCTACTGCTGGTGTGTTAATTGTCCTCTTCTTCTTCTGAAAAGTGTTCTTTCTATCTCTGGATCAAGGGGCAGAAGCTCTCTATCAGCCCTGCTCATGCACTGTGTTACCTACTCAACAAGACACCAAAGTAAAAACAAAACAATCCTTCACATAGTGGGGTATCTAAAAACAATTTTTAAGTTGACACTCCCCGGCAACGGCGCCAAAAACTTGTTGGTTTGTGATTCATACAAGATGAATACAATGTCAGAACGCAAGTGCACGTGTTGTGACCAAGTAATAAAGTGATGAGTGAGTATCGTCCCACGAGGAGTGAACTAAAAACTGTTTAGAGACTTTGCTGTATGAATGCTGTAGCAACACTAAATTGTTCACAAAATTGGAATAGACGTGGGTTGACTGACTTTTACTGTAACTAAAAGGAAAAGTAATAGAGAGGAAACTATATGGGGAGAACTGGGGTTGCTCAGGGTTGTCATGGACTACTGCACTCAAATTGCTCTAGGCTTTGCTGCAGCAATTGTTCTGAGTGCCAAATTCAGTCCTGGATGGAGTCTTCCCAGACTGCCATACCTTACAATTCCAAGGTTCAGACACACATTCCTGCATCAGTCCTCACCTCCGAATTGTGCATGAAGTCCATCATGGGACTAATGGGGTACCCGTATATCCCTACATGAGGTAACCCCTTTACATTCAGCTTCTTCCCAGCCTCCATTACCCTTCCAGGTGAATGGTGGCCTTGGTTTTCTTCCTTCAAACTTCTGTTATTAAGAAAGAAAAGCTACAGGAAATACAGTTGAATGGTAAACAAAACTGCAGCGAAATGTATTGATAATAAAAGTGTGCTTCAGTCCATTACAACCCTTGTGCAACCTCAGCTGGAAACTAGCCAAGCCTCATGGGTGCACCGGTTACAAAATTCCCAGAAACACTGGTATGCATTCTAAGAGATAAAAAAACTAAATTACAAATGCAGTTCTTTCTTTTTGATAAAACAGTAAAACAACAATCAGTGATCAGAATTTCCTTCTAAAATTGCGCATTATCCCCTCATGGTGCACCTCCCGGTGTTAGCAACACTCTAGGCTATGGTGTTATTTTTCTCCCAATTCTCTCCTTTTCCTCCCTGGCGGGCTCTCCTTCTACAGCTGCTTTATGGCCTTTTATAGATAGCCCTTTGTGGTCCCAATAAAGCGCTCAGGATTGTTGACATTCCTTCTGCTCTGCAGCCGGCGCCCTTGTTGTGCAGCTTTTCCTTCTCCACTTTCAGTAGTGGAGGGCAGTCTTGTACCAGCAGCCTGCAGTGTTCCTGCTGCTGTCTCCTGCTCACTGGTGGCTGCTCCTGCTGTGCAACTCTGCCATCTGCACCAAATCAAACAGTAGCATCATATTGCAGGAGAGAGAGGAAGCAGCTTACCCACTATCACCTGGGGTTTTGCTATCATTACTATACATGCTTACTGAAATGCTGTAGCAATGAGGTAGCTATCGTTACATCCAGAAAGGTCATCCAATTTAATTAAATCAAGGGGCTAAGAGTGCTTAAAACACCAGAAAATACAGTAAACAATCATGGGCAGCACATAGAAACTAGAGTGAAATGCAGTTATCAAGTAGGTTCAGACCTCTACTTACCAATCATACCATATCTTACTCATACTAACTGCAATTGAGGTGATTTCAAAGCCTATAAAAAACTAAAATAATTATGTGAAACTTTCAAGTTGGTCATTTCTTCAGATTCCTTACTAAGTATTCCCAAAAAATTGAAAACAAAAACACTTACATTTACCACCCTAGATTCTAGACTGATTTTGATCTCTACTCATTAATTAGCCGTATCTCCCACATATGGACTCCAAATTAAGTGATTTCAGAGCTTATAGATCCATGATACATCTATCTATATTTATTATATTAACAATATCCTTTAATTACTTACATATTTTGCCCCAAAATTTAATTACAGAAGCATACTTAATAGATTCTTCCCTGGTGAGCTAGTTTTTGACCTTGGCTTACTAATCTGACCATATCTCCCGCATATTGATTCCAATTTGAATGATTTCGATGCTTAAAACTTTGTGAGACATATATCTACATTTATCATGTTAACCATTTCTTTTAATTCTCTACTAATTTATCCTAGAAATTAAAACACAGAAGTATATCTGACAGATTCTTCCCTGGTTAACCATTTTCTGACCACTGCCTACATATCAGGTAATATCTCCTTCATCTGGACTCCAAATTAAGTGATTTCAGTGGATAAAAATTTGTGAGACATAGATCTACATTGTTCATGTTAACCATTTCTTTTAATTCCTAATCGATTCTTCCCAAAATGTCAAAAATAGAAGCTTCCCTGGTTACTCCGAAATCCAATTTCCTAACCAAACCTTTTCTAAGGTTTTAATTCATTATTTTATTATGTCCTCTTCCATTTTCTTCCTAATTTACATTTAATCATATTACATCAATTTTTCACCATATCCAAATATATAAAATAATAGCATAAAAATCTTAAAATTTTACCCTCCATAGCCATACCTATGCAGAACTTTCTACACCGGCCTAACATACATCACATGCAAGATCAACATGTAACATGATTTAGCAACATCCATGACCAATCATCAAAGTATAAAATATTGTAAATTTCATCAAAGTTCTAAGATCAAAATATCATATAAATATTACAAATTTCAAAGCTTTTCTTCAAAAAGAAATATTGTTAAACCTACCTAAAGATCTTCTTAACTCACTTAGTGAATTCCTTTTCTTGTTTCCTTTTGAAAGAAGTAGCAAGATTCCTCCCTTCCCTTAGCTTTTCTAGCAGCTTAAATAAGAGCAGAAGGGTGAGTTTTTGAACCTCAAGGATGAAGAGGAAAGATATATTCAAGGGAATATTAAGCTAACTTACCTTGAGTACTTAGTCCTCTAGACTTCTCCTTCTTCTTCCTTCCACTATGCTCCTCTCTTTATCTCCTTTCCTCACTCTACCTTGCTTATGTTTTTCCTCTCCCTCACTTGGACAAAATTATAATGTTATAAGGGTAAGTGTTGCTTAAGTAGACTATCAAGTGGTTCACCTTTCATGATCATGGGTCTACCTTATCACAATTAGGATGCATTTGGTTGATTTTTGAAAAAAAAACAACTCATGTTCTTGTCTTTCTCTTCCTTAGTCAAGATATGCATAGCAAAAGGAGATTTGTATTTTGGAAATTATGATAATATGTTCTTAAGACAAGGGACAAGGTCCCTTTGATTTAGGGATTTATTTTCTTTTTCTTTTTTCTTAATCAAATATGATTGGTTTGCCTTTTTAGGTGGTAAATTTCCAACCCTTGAATCTCCCTTACTTAGCTGAAATTATTTGTGTAGGATAAGGATGTTTTGTCATAATGTTATGTATTATTATCCACTTGTTGAAATTTTGAATATAGGATATAGATGTTTTGTCCTAATGCCTTGTGACCTAATCTTGATTATTATTACACTACTATTTTCTCACATGATTCTTATTTTTCTTCTTCTTGGATTTAGGGCTCCTTCTTACCCATTTCCTTTTGCTTTGGGTTTCATAAAGGGTTTGGTCTCATTTTCATGATTTTTGGCTTATCGGTCTAACTTCTATATCCTAGTCCAAGTCTATGTTTTATTTCTTTCTTAGGCTATCCTATCGGCTTGCTAGAAATTCATGTGAAGTGGAAAAACTCTATATGAAGTGTCCATAGGTGAAAACTCAATTTATGGGTGGAGATGTTCAACTTAGTAACTCTAGCTCTTGAATTAGGAAAAATTACCCTAATCCAATCTTCTTGAAATTTTAAGACCTTTACTTACTTCACAAAAATTTATCTTCCTTACCCAAAAATTCCTCCTTTCTTTAATATGTTATTTCTAACTTTTTCTCTTAGGTTTTCTCTCTTTACCTATTCCCTTAAAGTTAGAAACACATATTCCAAGCTCAACATTCATGAGATCAGCATAGATTGATAGGTATCCATATAACAACAAAGTTTAACACAAAATTTCTTAATCCTTTAGCCAACATACAATAGATTTTTAACCAAAGAATTTTAGAACTTTTGACTGAGTTTTATTGTTAAACTTACCTTAAGTTGATCCTTTAGAATCCCTAGACAATTTTTCTTCCTATCTTCCACTTCCTTGAACTCCCAACACCAGATTTTTGCTCACTATTTTTGGCACCCAAAACCATGAAAACCAATCCAGATTTTTACCAAAATGGAGAAGGGAAAAGAAGAACAAGAGTGGGAGAGGAATATGCTACCTTAGCTAGCAACTTCCCCTATCTCCTTTCCTTTCTTTCTCCTTAGCGCTGACTGTTCTTACTGGTGGTTCTGTTGTAGGTTTTTCTGCTTCAAAAGGAGTTCAGCTGGCCGACTTGGGGAATAAGAATGAGGGAAAAAACTAATAATATGGAGTAATGATTATATGGATAAGCCCTTTGTTAAACCTTGTATTTGTGTCATCTTATGCTTCCAATTTAAATTTTAGCATATGATGGAAATGCTTGGCCAGAAATCATCCACCAAGTCCTCCTTCTTAGTTGTGACACTTCAACAAAAATTGGGCTTGGAGAGCAAGTAATGAGGAAAAGATATTACTATAATGTGAAGTAATGATTTTTTAGATAAGGTCTTCATTAAAACTTGAATAGATGTCACCATATGGTTGTAACATTTAATCCTACATGTGCCTAAAACACTTGGTCAGCAAACTTCCACCAAATTCTCTCATTTATCTATGCATTCTAATCCCCATGTGACCTTGGTGGGAAGTAACTTATATACTAATATTCTATTGCCAAATTCTATTATTACTTAAATTCTATTTCTTTCTAAATTTTGGTTTTCCCTTAATTATTCCAAAATCCTCTTTTATACTTCCTATTCATATTTAGGAATTGTAATTCATTCTTTCCTTCCTAATAAAATCTTTTTCTTGAACCTATGAGGACTAATTTATCTTCCCAAGAACTATGCGAGCAGAGAAGGAGATTAAATTTCTCTAACTTAGGCAGGGCAGCATAACTGTAGACCAGTACATCGCGAAGTTTGAGGAGTTGTCTAAGTTCTTCTCTTACCTGCGATTTAACCCCGATAAAGCATGGAAGGCTATTAAGTTCGAAGTGAGATTGAATCCAGAGATAAGGAATGCCATTTTAGCAATGGAGATCAGGGAGTTTGTACCTCTAATAAATAAATGCATACTCCTAGAGAAGAACTTGAGGGCGGTGACAAATGAGAAACAATGACAGAACTTTTGAAAAAGGAAGAACATGCCACAAAACTCAAGAAAAAATGTTAGAGGAAAAGGACAGGGTACTAGCAAGAGGTCAATGACTACAAGTCCCTGACCTTTCTAGCAGAACTTTTTCATAGTCAAGTGTACTAAGTATGGATGTATACATGGTAACCACCCATGCTACATGGGATCAGATGTTTGCTTTAATTGCGGACAGAAGGGTCATTTTGCAAATAATTTCCCACAGAATTTGGGGAAGCAGCTGGAACAAAGGCATTAGGTGAAAGGAAGGGTTTTCACCCTGAGCGGCCAAGAAGTAGCTCAATCCCCTGAAATGATTCAAGGTACATGCTATATCTAGGGGTTTTCTCTTATGATGTTGTTTAACTCTGGTGCTAGTCATTCATTTATATCGGAAGAATGTATTAGGGAGTTTCAGTATCCTATTTCTGAAACCCCCTATGAACTATCTGTAGTAACTCCCATAGGGGAAAGGGTATTAACTTCCTCTATATGTAAAGACTGTCAGGTCACTATTCAGGAGAAAACGTTTTTTATAGACCTCGTTTGTCTACCTTTAAAAGGTATTGATGTCATTCTAAGGTTAGACTGGATGTCTAGAAATCGAGTCTTGCTGAATTGTTATAATAAGACCGTTGAATTTCTACCTCATACATTAGAAGATGAGATGCAGTTATTGATGCTTAATGCCAATCAAGTGAATAGGGAGTTGAAGAATGGAGTACTTGGATACATTCTCTTGTATTTATCAAACCTAGAAGTCAAACCAAAGCTTGATGAAATCTCAATAGCCAATGATTTTCCTGAAGTTTTTTCATTAGATATTCCAGGCTTACTTCCGAAGAGAGAGATAGAGTTCTCTATTGATCTCTTACTTGAGACAGGGCCTATTTCTATTGCACCTTATAGAATGGCCTCGAAGGAACTATAGGAACTCAAGAAACAGTTGGAGGAATTGTTAGACAAGCAATTCATTAGACCAAATGTATCACCTTGGCGAGCTCCTGTGTTGTTTGTTAAGAAGAAAGATGGGAGCTTGAGATTATGCATAAAATACAGACAGCTGAATAAGGTGACTATCAAAAATAAGTATCCTCTCCCTAGGATAGATGATTTATTAGATCAACTGAAGGGAGCCTCCATCTTTTCTAAAATTGACTTGAGATCAGGATACCATCATATTAGGATTAAAGAGGAGGATGTACCAAAAACAGCTTTCAGGACTAGGTATGGGCACTATGAGTTTTTCATAATGCCCTTCAGGTTGACAAATGCACCTGCAATTTTCATGGACTACATGATTTGCATTTTTTGACCCTACCCAGATCAATTTGAGGTAATGTTCATTGATGACATCTTGATATACTCTAAGAGTGAGAAAGAACACGAACAACATTTCCAAATCGTTTTACAAGTGTTGAAAGAGAAAACGTTGTATGTTAAATTGGAGAAGTGTGGATTTTGGTTGACAGAGGTGAAGTTTCTCGGACATGTCATCTCTAATAAAGGGGTAGCAGTAGACCCTAGCAAGACAAAAGCAGTTATTCAATGGGAAAGACTAAAGATGGTTACAGAAGTCAGAAGTTTCTTGGGTTTGGCAGGATACTACAGGAAGTTTATACAAAACTTATCTCGTATAGCCTTGACATTGACTAAATTGATTAGGAAGGGAAGTCCTTTCAAATGGATTGATCAATGTGAAGCTAGTTTCCAAGATCTTAAGAAAAGATTGACCACTCCTCCTGTTTTAATTATTCCAAACCCCACAGGCAAGGAATAAAATGTTGTGTCGTTTCCACGAAAACAACCGAAATTTTTCGATTTTCACACTCTCCGAAACGAAACCACAGTATGGAAACGAAACCACCCTTTGATTTCTTTCTACTTTATTTATTTATTATCTGCATTTGTTTGAAAAGAAGATTGTAAACTTGTACAAAGTAATCTGCGCCTGGGACCACATTCCACTTTTATATGTTAATAATTATTTAAAAAAAATATTTTAATTAAAAATATTTATATTTTTTTTTAAATATATTAATATAATTTTAATAGTTATTTTTTTAAATGTAATAGATTTAAAAATAATAAAATATTTTTAACCTCTTAATTAAGTTTATATTATTTTTTAATTATATAATTATTGTAAAACATAACTTATAAAAAAAATTAATCATTCACCCTCAACTTATTTATTTAAAATTTTATTAACAATATTTATAATAAATTTAATAAAAATTTAAATATAATTTTAATAACAATTGTTGTCAAATTTTATGAACGTTAACTATATCAATATTATTTGAATAAAAGTATTATTATTTAATATTATGTTATTTAATTTTATATATCTATACTATTAATATTATATTATAATTATTTAAAATTTAAAAAATGTTATTTTAAATGATTTAAAACATTTTTTCAAAAATATTTTATTTTTATGAAATTTCAAAATATTTCTATTTCTAAAATTATCGAAACGACACTTCAAAATAAAATTTAATACTTTGCCCATGAGTTATAATATCTTTGTCAACTTCCTATTCTCTACCCTTATACTTATGACATTATTTTCCTTTATTGTCTTTATTTTAAAGAGAAAACTACAAAAATAATAAAAAGAAAGATTACGAAGTAATAGGAAGGTATCTCAGAATAAAATCATGGTCACATGAAAAGAGATATACATAAAAAGAAAGATAAAATCATGGCCAAATAAAAAGAGAGAGACTTAATAATAGATGGTACAAAAGAGTTTAAAAAATAGAGAGATAAACGCAAGAGAGAGATTGTTGTTAAATACTGCTGAAATTTGAGCTGAAGTTTTCACTGTAGTATTGTACTTTACTTATTATTCACTTATAAACACTAATTCGAATTAATTTTAACATAACTTTATATATTTATATTATGTTTAAATCTTTTAAAATTAAAAAATATTATTTAAAATATTTTGAAACGTTTCTTTAAAAATCTTTCATTTCCATGAAATTTTTGAAACGTTTTGAAATGTTTCTGTTTCTGGAGTCACCGAAACGGTACCTCGAAATGAAATTTAGTACCTTGCCCACATGACATTTTGAAGTGTATAGTGACGCTTCAAAGAAAGGGCTAGGGTGTGTGCTAATGCAAGATAAGAGAGTAGTTGCTTATGCTTTTAGGCAACTGAGACCCCATGAAGGAAACTATCCAACCCATGATCTTGAATTGGAAACGGTGGTGTTTGCCTTAAAGATTTGGCGACATTATTTATATGGAGCGAAATTTGAAGTGTACTGTGATCATAAGAGTCTCAAGTACTTTTTTGACCAGAAGGAGTTAAATATGAGGCAACGAAGATGGATAGAATTCCTCAATGATTACAAGTTTGAGATAAAGTATCATCCAGGAAAGGCGAATGTTGTAGCTAATGCCTTGAGTCAAAAATCTCTGCATATAAGTCGAATGATGGTGTATGAGATGTAGAACTAGAAGAGTTTTGAAATTTAAAGCTAGACACTACTCTTACCCCAAAGAAGCTAATCATTAATGGGTTAAGTATAGAGTGTGACCTTAGAGCCTAGATTAAAGAGGGTCAAGGTCACATCAATACTTACGGGATCATAATGATCAGAATGATTTTTCTATTTTGAAAGATGGAGTAATCATGTATAAAGGAATGGTCTGTATTCCTCAAAAACAAGAATTGAGGACTAATATCCTGTAGGAAGCACATCAGAGTAAATACTTAGTCCATCCTAGATCCACTAAAATGTACCAGGACTTAAAGAGGATGTATTGGTGGCTAGGTATGAAAAAAGACATTGCCGAGTTTATGGCGAAATGTCTAATTTGGCAGAAGGTGAAGGTAGAGCATCAAAAGCCAACAGAATTTTTACAACCTCTTGGGATCCCTAAATGGAAATGGGATAGTATTTCGATGGACTTTTTCATGGGTTTACCTAAGACTTCAGTTGGACACGACTCTATCTGGGTAATAATTGACAGATTAACTAAATTCATTAGACAAATTGGCCCACTTATACGTCCAAAAAATAGTTAGACTACATGGAATTCCTTTAAATATCGTTTCTGATAGAGATATGAGGTTCACATCAAGGTTTTGGGAGGAACTATAGGAGGTTTTGGAACCCAGTTGTAGTTCAGTACTACCTACCATCCTCAGACTGACGGGTAGAAAAAATAGACCATTCAAACCCTAGAAGATATGTTAAGGGCCTATGTGATAGAGCAAGGTAAAAGATGGGATAAGTACCTACCTTTAGTGTAGTTTGCTTATAATAATAGTTATCACTCTAGTATTAAGATGGCCCCCTACGAAGCTTTATACGATAGGAAGTGCCGATCTCCACTATGTTGGTTTAAGATAGGAGAAAAGAACATGCTGGGTCCTGATCTAGTTCAACAAACCACTAAACAAATTAGTATGATACGAGACAAAATATTTACAGCACAAAGTCGGCAAAAGAGTTACTATGATAAGAGACATAGTCCTCTGGAGTTTGAGGAAGAAGACCATATATTTTTGAAACTTTTCCCGACTACTGGAGTTGGTAGGTCTCTCTCTCAAAATTAGAAAACTAAGTCTGCGATTTTTGGGACCTTACCAAATTCTGAAGAAAGTGGGGACGTCGGCATATCAAGTTGCCCTCCCACCTAATTTGTCCAACCTGGATAATATTTTCTATGTATCATAGCAGCAGAAGTATCTTCTAGATTCCTCACATGTAATACAGGAAGGACCAATTCAAATAAAGAAGAACATGATATACTAGCGAGTACCAGCATCCATATTGGACACTGACATGAAGTAATTGAGAAATAAAACCTTTCCACTTGTTAAGGTGTTATGGGAAGGTTTGAATCCAGAAGAAGCAACTTGGGAGTTAGAAGAAGTCTTGAACAAGAAATATCCATAATTGTTCTTGTTCGGTAATTTTTGAAATTTTGAGGACAAAATTTCTTTTAGGGGGAGAGAAATGTAACATCCCTACTTTTGTTTCTTTTATTAATAAAGGTACATAAATATTTAAGAAAATAAATTATGTTAGATAATTTTTAGATATCTAAGGAAATATAATTCTGAGAAATTCTTCACCTTATGTGTATTCATAGAAAATGTTTCTAACATTAAGGGAATAAGTAAAGAGACAAAAGCTAACAGGAAAAATTAGAAAGAACATACTAAAGAAAGGCGAAATTATTTGGTAAGGAAGATAAACTTTTTTTGTGAAGTAAGTAAAGGTCATAAAATTTTAAAAAGATTGGATTAGGGTAATTTTCCTAATTCAAGAGTTAGAAGTTTCTAAGTTTAACATCTCCACCCATAAATTGGGCTTTCACCTATAGACACTTCATATAGAGTTTTCCCACTTCACATAAGCTTTTAGCAAGCCCATTGGATAACCTAAGCAAGAAATAAAACATAGATTTGGACTAGGATATAGAAGTTGGACCGATAGCCCAAAAATTATGAAAATGTGACCAAGCCCTCTAAGAAATGTAGATTTTTATCTAAAGCAAAGGAAATGGATAGGAATGAGCCCAAATCCAAGAGGAAAAATAAAATAAAATAAATCATGTGATGAAATAATAGTGTAATAATAATAAAGATTAGATTACATGGCATTGAGACAAAAATTCAGCAAGTGGTGTGATAATATCTATATCCTACAATCATAATTTTAACAAGTGATATGATAATACATGGCATTATGACAAATCATCTGTATCCTACACTCATAATTTTAGCAAGTGGTATCATAATACATTGCATTAGGACAAAACACTCCCATCCTACACAAATAATTTCGGCTAAGAAAGGGAGATTCAAGGGCTAGAAATTTGTCACTTAAAAAGGCAAACTTATCATACTTATGTCAGACAAAAGAAAAAGAAAAAGAATCCCTAAATCAAAGGGACCTTGTCTGTATCTTAAGAACATTTTATCATGACTTTCAAAATACAAATCTTCTTTTGCTATTCATATCTTGACTAAGGGAGAGGAAGACAAGAACATGAGTTATCTTTCCTCAAAAGGTAACCAAGTGCATTCTAATTATGATAAGGTAGACCCATGATTATGAAAGAAGGACCACTTGACAGTTTATTTAAGCAAGAACCACCCTTATAACATTAAAATTTCGTCTAAGTGAAGGAGAGAAAAAATAGAAGCAAGGTAGAGTGAGGAAAAGAGGGAAAGAGAGGAGAGAAGAGGAAGGAAGAAGAAAGAGAAGCCTAGAAGACTAAGTATTCAAGGTAAGCTAGTTTAATCTCTACTTGAATCCATATTTTATCTTCATCCTTGGGGTTCAAAAATTCACCCTCCTTCTCTTATTTAAGTTGCTAGAAAAACTAATGGAAGGGAGGAATCTTGCTACTTCCTTCGAGAGGAAACAAGAAAAAGAATTCACTAAGTGAGCTAGGGAGATCTTTAAGTAGGTTTAATAATATCTCTTTTTGAAGAAAAGTTTTGAAATTTATAACATTTATATGAGATTTTGATCTTATAACTTTGATGAAATTTATAATATTTTATACTTTGATTATTTCTCATGGATGTTGTTTTATCATGTTCCATGTTATTTTGCATATGATGGATATTTTGGACATTACGGTTGGTGTGGAAAGTTCTGCAAAGGTATGGCTATAGGTGGTAAAATTTTATGATTTTATTCTTCTATTTTTTATATTTGAATGTGGTGAAAAATTGATGGAATATGATTAGATGTAAAGAAAATGTAAGAGGATGTAATATAATGGTGAACTAAAACCTTAGGAAATGATTGGTTAGGAAAATGGATTTTAGGGTAACCAGTGAAGCTTCTATTTGTGACATTCTGGGAAGAATCGATTAGGAATTAAAAGAAATAGTGAACATGAAAAATATAGATCTATGTTTCACGGATTTTGAACCACTAGAATCACTTAATTTGGAGTCCATATGAGGGAGATATTGCTTGATATGTAAGTAGTGGTTAGACAATAGTGAAGCAGAGAAGAATCTGTCAAGTATGCTTCTATGTTTGAATTTCTGGGATAAATATATAGGGAATTAAAAGAAATTCTTTAACATACAAAATGTAGATCTATGTTGCAAGGATTTTTAGCCACTGGAATAATTCAATTTGGAATCAATACGTGGGAGATATGGTCAGATTAGTAAGCAAAGGTCAGAAACTAGCTAACCAGAGAAGAATCTGTTAAGTATGCTTCTGTGTTTGAATTTTTGTGCAACCTATGTAGGGAATTAAAGGAAATTGTTCACATAATAAATATATATATATATATGAATAACGAATCTATAGGCTCTGAAAGCACTTAATTTGGAGTTCATATGAGAGAGATACAGTTGATTAATGAGTAAAGGTTAGAATCAGTATAGAATCCAGAGTGGTAAATGTAATTGTTTTTATTTTCAATTTTCTAGGAGTAATTAGTAAGTAATCTAAAGACATGATAAACATAAAATTTGTATATAAATGTCTTAGAATTTTACAGGCTTTGGAATCACTTCCATTGGAGTTTATTAGTCATAGTTATCTTTAATTTCTTTTGTATATAAATTAGTTAATTGATTGTTTGAATAAAGATGAAAAGTTAAGAGTTGGTAAAATTTTATTTGGTTCTCCGTGAGATACTATTATTTACTCAAGTTATTGTATTGCAGTAGTGATACGTAAACTTGTGTAATCATAATAATTAACAAACACTAACTAATCGGATATGCAAACTAAAACTAACTATTTAATGAAGAACAATCTATGAATTTGAATTTCACTTATCACTTTATTTTATTCTTATCTATTTCTCATTATTTATTTTAAAATATAGAATTGTTAACTGTCACACCCCTAATTTAAGGGCACTTAATACACTTACTTTACAAATATATTTTTCATAATATGCATAATACACTCCTTTATTATTGAAAACAATTGCATATTGGTATTCACATGTATACACAATATACAAGTCTATAAATATCAAAGTACAACAGAAGTAGGGATCATGCCTGTAGCATTCAGAGATACTTTAGAATACAAGTACAATATAACCAAAAATCTACGAGCCTTGGAAACAAAATAGGCTTACCAAAGAATATGTAGCCTAGCTGATGACCTATCTGAAGGGAAAAGATCAAACTCTATATTCTTATATGAAAAATGTGGAAATATCATGTAGTGAGTTTGACAACTCAGTGTACAGATAATACCTCTTACCTCTTAGGTTAGTGTCACGCCCCTAATTTTAGAGCACGTGAAACACATACTTTATGAATATGTATTTTTCATAACATGTATAATACACTCTTTTACAGATAGGTATTCCCATGTATACACAATATATAAACCAAATCTATAAACATCAAAGTATAGCAAAAGAAGGGATTCTGCATGTGGCGTTCAAAGCATACTCTAGAAAACAAGTACAAAATAATTTAAACATTGTGAGCCATAGAAGCAACGTAGAATCACCCAGAAAATATGACACATAGTTGATCACGTAGCTACAGGACCAAACTCTGTATCCTTATCTAAAAAAATGTAAGTATCGTGTAGTGAGTTTGACAACTCAGTGAGCAGATAATACCTCCTATGACCACTTAGGTTAACATATGGATGTACTCATATTTTAAATTTTATCACGTAAAAAATATTAATTCGGAAGTGCATCCATATATGACCTGCATTTTAAATATTATCAGATATCCAAAACCATATACTGTACTGTATGATCATTAAACAAAATGTTGTTATGCATCAAATTATTTCACATAAAAATATTAGGAGGATCCCATATTAGAACCACCATATTAGATTTTAGGCCCTTCCGTACTTTGGTGGTGTAGGATTTTTCTAAACTCAGCATCTCGTTGAGGTTTGCCCTACCACCATTCAAGAGGACACGGGAAGGGACTCTAATATGGGCAATTTCCCAAGCACAAAGCAAGGGAAGGCAAATCACATCTTATATAACTGGAATCTCGTCCAAATAGGAGGCATCCTGCTCTCCAGCACATAATATATCCCATGTGTTGTCCCTCACACGAGGGTAGCACCACCCCTACTAGCTGAGGTATCAAGGTGCACCAGGGCTAACCTCACCTGCTATTAGAAAATAGTGTTTCCAATAGGATTTCTCTATAGAAAATATCATATGCACATATGCCATATTATCCAATATAGAGTTTTTAATATAATACAGACTTTCAATCTCAGTACATATTCATCTGTCACAAATTTCTCAATCCAGGTTTATCACATGTATATTCCTTTTTTCAAGGCAATCATATAGCTTTAGAAATCAATGCGACGTGCACAATATATTTCCTTTACCATATGATGATAAATACATTTAAAATCACATATTCAATTATTTTAAAATTCTATTTTCAAAACCATACTCTTCTTGAACTATATATCAGATTGTAAACCATTCAGATAATTTAATCCATTTCAAAGACATATAAAAATATAAATAATTTATAAACATAATCAATTACGTAATTAAAGTTCAAAAAGAGTATAAGAAAAGTCATAAAAAGAATTATCTACTCACAGGGTAAGACTCCAGGTTGGATAGCCCTAAAATGCACTTTTTCAATCCACATTTGACTAAGTAGACCTAAAAAACAAGTCAGAAGGGTCCAAAAACTTAGGAAATTACTCTAAAATCGTGCAATTTGGCCTCCGAGAGTTTGGTCAACACTGGTCAACTGATAGGTACTATCTACGGTTGGAAAATACTATTCACCACTAGAAATCACTATTCATACCCACCGGATTTATTGTTCACGACGCACAAAAAGTTGTCAGATGGCCGAAACATTTCATATCCTAAGATTTATCTAACTCCTGAATCCATCTATGGTGTTAGATTTTCAATTTAAAATCTCTAAATAGAAGTTTCAGAATTTACTTTTTTCTAAAATTTTCTACTTCCGATGTGCAGCTAATTTAAAAAATTGTTCGGTCAAAATTATAGTATTCTCCGTCCTGAATCCAATGTTACCCTTAGTTTTGAGATCATAAGCCAATAGGCACTCCAAATCTAGAGAGAAAAATAGAGGTTACTATTCATACTATTTATCGATTACGGAATCGAGATTTTGCATTCCTCTTCCAACTTTTTTTTATTTCATTTTTTTATTTAATAATTAAATATTTATTATTTATTATTTTTATTATATACATATAAATACTATTTTTCATCCTAAAATATCCTAATAATTTCTAAAAATTTACATTCTTATAAAACTTTAGTTGAACTCTTAAATCATAACTTTTCTTAATAAAAATTTTAATAAAACAAATCATAAAATAAATGTCTTTATACATAATAAAAAAAGAATATTTCTAAAAATAAAATAAAAATTTATTAGAGGCCAATATAATTATTTTAAGTAAAACAAAAAATCATTTTAATTAAAAATATATTTGCTTTTAGCAAAACCTAATCATTTTAAAAAAATATTTTTTATCGTAAAACATTATTATTTAAAAATTACGAGACATTACATTAATTAAAAATATATTTGTTTTTAGCAAAACATAATAATTTAAAATAAAAATATATTTTTTATCATAAAATATTATTATTTAAAAATTACAGGATATTATACTTAGCATATAGATGTACTTATATTTTAAAATTTATCACATAGAAAATTACAGTTCGAAAGTACCTCTATATGGGACCTACATTTCAAATATTCTCAAATTAAAGAATACTCATATATCCAAAACTATATGCAATACGGTATGATTATTAATCAAATATTGTTATACATCAAAATATTTCTCATGAAAACATTAGAAGGATCTTATATTAGAACCATGAAATAATTCCAAGCACACAATAATTGATTGAATTATGTTCAGCTGTATAAACTATAGAAAAATATCAAGCTTTTGAAATAAAATCATAACTTTTGTTGATGCATAATTAACATACTATATATGCACTGAGAATCCACTCTTTTCACATAATGCTCAAGCATGTCACAGCTCTCAATATACTCAATTCACTCATTTGCTATACGCATAGTGATTGATCGACTACAATCACAATAAGTGATCAGAGAATGTTAGTTAATTAGTCATCTTCCTCCTCACATTACCACTGTCACCCGGTTAGAGTGGACCTCATCTTGGCTCACTTAGGCTAATAGGGTGTCCGTTACTCGGTACCGTCTCAGGCCATACAACTTGTCGATATTCATCCATACATATATATATATATATATATATATATATATATATATATATATATATATATATATATATATATATATATATATATATATATATGCATATTTATCAAATGCAATGTATAATTATCAAGCAACTCGCCATGAGCTTTATGCTTGCCAATCAATCATATTCAACAACTTTATAACTTTATAGATCAATGCCTTGTGCACATAATATTCACTTTACAAAATAATGATAAATACATTTAGAACCACATATTCAATGAGTTTTAAAATCTATTTACAAAACCATACTCTTCTTGAACTATATGTCAGTTAGAAAGCAAAGCATATAATTTAACACATTTTAGAAACTTATGATAGCATAAATAATTTGTAAACATAACCAATTATACATTTAAAGTTCAAGAAGAGAATATGGTAAGTTATAGAAAGAATTATGTACTCACAGGATAAAGCTCTAGGTTACACAGCCCCAAAATACACTTTTTTTTATCTAAATTTGATTAAATAGACCTCAGAAGTGAGTCTAAAGGGTCCAAAAACCTAAAAAATGACTCCGGGAGCCTGATCAATGTCGATCAACCAATGATCACTATTCATGGCTAGAAATACTGTTCACATATATTGGAATCACTATTTATGTTGGTTGAAGTTATTGTTTGCACCTACTGGAATCTATTTTAACATCGTCCGGATTTATTGTTCATGACATTAAAAGTTGTCAAATAGCTGAGAAATTTCATATCCTATAGTTTATCTATCTCTTGAATTCATCTACGATGTCAGATTTTCAGAATTTGAGTTTACCTTTTTCTACAATTTTCTACTTCTGATCTGCGGTAATTCTTCGGCTAATTTGAAAAATTGTTCGGCCAATATCGTAGTACTCTTCTTCTTGAATCTAGTGGTGCCCTTAGATTTGCAATTAGATGCTCGAAAGTACTCCAGATCTACAGAGAAAAAAAGGAGGAGAGAGAATAAATAGTGATCTCTCGATAAACCTACGAAAGATTTTAAAAAAATGATGGAGGGACCAAATAACAATTTGCTAATTGTTGACGGAAGTCCTTTAAATTTTATTATTTATATTTTGACCCCTAAACTTTTAGAAAATTACACTTTCACCCCAAAAATATTAATAAGTTCTCATTTTCATCCTCAAAACATTTTAATTGCATTCTTACTCCTTTATTCCTTTTAATAATCTATACATAAATGAAAATTACTAAATCTTAGGGTTGTTACATTTTTCGCTCTTAAGAAATTCAATCCCTGAATTTCAAACCATTCTATCTCAAGTAGGGAATGAAGCCAAAGCATAAATTATAGTTATTAACCTTGTTATGCCCTTAATGTTAGGGCACGTTAAACACGTATACCATGAACATATATTTTCCATAAACATGAATATTTCAATCATTTATCATGGAAACAGATACATGTAAGTTCTTCCATACATATACCATATACAGACAAAATCCATAAACATCAAAGTAACAGCAGAAGCAGGGATCCTTCCTGTGGCGTATAGAGCATACTCTAAAGTACAAGTACAATATAAATTAAAATCTACGAGCCTTGGAAACAAAGTAGGCTCACTCAGAGATCATGTCATCTAGCTGGTTAACTATCTAAAGGGGAATGACCAAACTCTATATTTTCATCTGAAAATAAAAATGTAGAAATATCGTGTAGTGAGTTTGATAACTCAGTCAGCAAATAATACCTCCTATGACCTTTTAGGTCAACATATGGATGTACTTATATTTTAAATTTATCACAGTGAAAATTATAGTTCAAAAGTTCATCCATATGGGGCCCGCATTTCAAAAATTCTCAGTTCAAATCACATTCATATATCTTTAACCATACATGTTACAATATGATTGTTAATCAAATGTTGATATGCATAAAAAACATTCTTATAAAAATATTACGAGAATCCCATATTAGAACTACCATATCAGAGTTCAATCCCTTCCGTACTTTGTTAATGTAGGATTTGCCTATACTTAGCATCTAAGCCAAGGTTTGCCTTACTACCATTCAAGAGGACACACGAAGGGACTCTAATATAGGCAATTCCCCAAGCACAAAGTAAGGGAAGACAAACCACATCTCATATAACTGGCATCTCACCCAAATAGGAGGCATTTCGTTCTCCATCACATAACATATCCCGTGTGTTAGCCCTCACACAAGGGTAGAACCACCCCTACTAGCTGAGGTATCAAAGTGCACTAGGGCTAACATCACCTGCTATTAGTAGTGTTTCTAATATGATTCCTCCACAAAATTATCATATGCACATATTTCATATCTTTCAAAATAGAGAGCTTTCAGTATAATACAGAATTTTAGTCTCAATACAGCTCATCTGTTATAAATTTTCCAATCAGGGTTTATCACATATACATGGCCTTTCTCAAGGCAATCATATAGCTTTATAAATCAATGTCATGTGCATAAAATATTCACTTTACCATTTAATGAGAAATACATGTAGTATCAAATATACTATGAGTTCAGAAATTCATTTTCAAAACTATACTCTTCTTTAACTATATTTCAAATTGTAAACAATTCAGATAATTTAATACATTTCAAAAACATATAAAAGTGTAAATAACTTATAAACATAATCAATTATACATTTAAATATCAAGAAGAGAATAGGGCAAGTCATAGAAAGAATCATCTACTCACAAGGTAAGGCTCCAGGTTGGACAGCCCTAAAATGCACCTTTTTAATTCATATTTGACTAAATAGACTTAAAAACGTGTCCGGAGGGTCCAAAAACCTAAGAAATGACTCTAAAATCGCGCAATTTGGCCTTTGAGAGTTTGGTCAACACTGGTCAACTGTTGGATACTATTCACCGCTGGTAATCACTATTCACGACGCACAAAAATGTTGTCAGATAGCCAAAAAAATTCATATCCTAAGGTTTATATAGATCCTCAATTCATCTACAGTGTCAGATTTTCAATTTGACGTCTCTAATTAAGAGTTTCAAAGTTTAAATGTTTCTGATATTTTCTACTTCTGATCTACGACGATTCTGTAGTTGATTTGAAAAATTGTTCGGTCAAAATCGTAGTATTATTCATCCTGAATTTAGTGGTACTATTAGTTTTAAGATCGGAAACCAATAGACACTCCAAATCTAGAGAGAAAAATGGAGGTTACTATTCGTACTATTATGGAATCGGGATTGCATTCTTTTTCACGCTTCTGTCTCCCCCTCCCCCTTTTTTTTTTTTATTTAATAATTAAATATTTAAAATTTATTATTATTATTCTTATTATATACATATAAATACTATTTTTCATCCTAAAATATCCTAAAAATTTCTAACAATTTACATTCTTATAAAAATTTAGTTGAACTCTTAAATCATGACTTTTCTTAATAAAAATTCTAATAAAAAAAATCACAAAATAAATATCTTTATACATAATATAAGAAAGAATATTTCTAAAAGTAAAACAAAGATTTATTAAAGGCCAATATAATTATTTTAAGCAAAACAAAAATTATTTTAATTAAAAATATATTTGCTTTTAGCAAAACATATCATTTAAAATAAAAATATATTTTTTATCGTAAAATATTATTATTTAAAAATTTTGGGATATTACATTCCTCCCCCTTAAGAAATTCGGTCACCAAAATTTCAACCCATCCTAACACATGTAGGGAATGAATTAAAGGCATAATTTGGAGTTACCAACCTTATTACTCAAATAATTAGGGATATCTTTTATGTATATCATCTTTACTTTCTAGAAAATCTCTTCACTTGTCAATCAATAATAAACATCGGTTATTCCCTCATAATTAAGTCAAATTTTTGTCCAATTGAATTTCTTGGAATTAGATAGCATGAGAAGAATCTGATAGGTACTTCCTTAGCATTGATGTAAGAAAGATTGTACCAACATCACTTAATTCTGATGGCAAAGTTAGGCGATATATACTATGCATACTTTGTCCAAGATTTCAAAAGAGCCTATAAACTATCTCTTAACTTTTTACTTCTTTTCAAACCTCATTACCTCTTTCGTGGGTGAGTCCTTTAAGAAAAATTGATCACTAACTATATAATTTCTAACGCTCAACATTCATGGTCCGTACAGACTTTTGGCCTATATTGAATTGCTTGTATTCTTTTTCTAATCCATTTCACTTATCAACAACATATTACCATAAGTCTGACTCCACTGAGTCATCTAACAGAAAGTTTGTAACACCTCTTACATAAGGCTTTAAGTCATCCAATAACACTTTATTATAGGCAAATTCTACTAAGATATTTTTTACCAAACTCAAAGAAATATGCTTGAATCATGCTCTCTAAACTAGCATCATCACTTTAAGTTAGTCATATTCTATCTATTGTATGTTATTCCAAATTAGATTTCAAAAACTTAACTTAACTCACTCACCTATTAAGAGACCTACGACGTTTCATGTAAAACCCCAAATGGTGCCATTTATATGTTGATCTAATAATTACTGATAGGGGCAAGTTCAACTAAGGATAAATGATTTTCTCCAAAATTTCCCCAAAATTACATAAAGATACGTAAAGCATAACTTCTAATGTATAAACACATCATTTAAATTTACTATCAGTTATACTATAATAAGCTAAGATCCTAAACTTCCTGCTTAGCTCTCTTGAAACAAAATATTCAATTTTTACTTGCTGACACACCAAACAACGAAAGAAATATCAGTTGTATATTCTTTTTACCATTATACTAGTACAATTCTTTCATATGTTAGTATATCCTTATTACCTCGGATTATCCATATTCACAATCTATGGCTTCTTTTGAAATCTCCTTTCTCAACCATTATTCACATGTGAATTTTCAATATCAAGATAATTCACATCCTAGATACTAGACTCACTTAGCATGGTATAACCCTTAACACAAATATCATAATCGCTTTACAATATTTTTGGACATAGTTCTCAAAATATTCTCCATATTTCTAAATTAAGTGTTCAAAGATTAATTTAAATCGAACTTCCCATATTTTATTTCTCAAGTACTTCAATACTACTAATTCACTTGATTACATTCGTCAAAGCACCATAATGCTATCATCTGTCTATTCCTTTCAAATTTTTAATTACTTTAACCCACTAACCACTTGAACACCATAAATACTAAGTTTTAAAGAAAGAAAATTCACTCTCCTTGTAATAATGAAGAGAACCTTATGTTCAATGCCAAAGATTAATGAAGGATGACGTAGTAGAAAAAGAGAAATACATAGTATAGTGCCAAAATAGAAAGTCAGAAGTTTGGACAAAGCATTGAAAGAAAATTAAAATCGGTGGCCGTAATTCTTGAAAATCTATAAACAAAACCTAACTACTATTTCGATAAAAATTAGTGGCCGCAAGTTTTGAATATATGTGCCAAAAGTCTAAAAAACAAAAAATACATAGTTAACTAGTAGGATGCAATTGATTGCTTCAAAATAGATGTAATCAATCAACTGTAAAATAAACCAGTCCAAATTTAAAATTCTCAAAATAGCTAGTCGACTTAATAATACCGATAATCGACTGGCAAGAACATTGGGAAAATAAGATAAATCTTTTGATTGTCCCTCTTCAACGACTAACTGGTTTGCATTTTTAAATATATTTTTTTACAATGACGCCTATCACTTACAACTTCCTTACAAGCTTCAAGACATCAATGCTTCATCAAGGACAACAAAGAAAAGACAAATTTCTGGTGATACCTTAATCTTATTTTCTTTATATGCTTAATATGGGTCAAAGTCACAACTACTGTACATATGCATGTCTGCCGTCAATTTTTTGAAATTTTCACCTTTAATTTAGGTGATATCCACCAATCACTCACATAGATGTTCTAATTACCTATTTGTATAGCTATTGTAAGTATGCCTTTCTCTAAGTTCTATAAATACACGTGTTAGTATTTTTACTTTCATACTTAAAGTTAGGGTGTGTGCAGCTATGGAAGGAATCACATTTCGTCAGTTTCAAAATATTTATGTCTTTTGTGGTTCTAGTCCTGGAAAAGATGGAGAGTATGTGAAAGCAGCACAAAATTTAGGTATGGTGCTGGCCAGAAGAGAAATTCATTTAGTGTATGGTGGAGGTAATCGTGGGTTAATCGGGTATGTGTTTACAGTTATATATGTAGGAGGATGACAAGTTCTAGGTATTACTCCTAGAGCTCTTGCTGTATCAAACATCCTTGGTAAAACAATTGAGAAAGAATTTAGGGTAGCTTCCATGCATGAACGCATGGCTAGAATGATGAGTAATGCTGATGCCTTCATTACCTTACCAGGTGGTTTTGGTACTTTAGAAGAAATTTTCCAAATAGTCTCTTGGGCACAACTAAATATGCATCATAAACCGATAGGTTTGTTAAATGTTAGCCACTTCTTTGATGGTCTGTTGTCTTTCCTTAATCAAGTTGTGGAACAAAGGTTCATCTCACACTCAACACGACGAATTCTCATCTGGACTTCAAATACTGAGGAGTTGATTGATGCTTTACAAGCATATGTTCATGTACCTAATCCAACTATGGCTTAAATAGAATGGATGACAGACAACTGCAGGAAGTGCAAATTGGATTTAGATCTTCATATTTAAATGTAGTAAAACATATCCATTGCTATACTACTTTTACTTTCTTAGGGTCTACTTCGATACCATCCTTACCAACCATACTTCCTCAGAGTTGGCAAAACTATCTTTAAATGTTGTTTATAATCCTCTGTATTCTTGGAACATATTAGTATTTCATTAATAAAGACAGAAATAAATTTATTCAATAATTATTTAAATACTATATTCATTAAGTCCATGAATTCTGCTGGAGCATTTATCAAACTAAATGACATCATCACCAAGAACTCATAATGCCCATAATGAGTCCTAAAGAAATTTTTCAAATATCCTCTTCTCTTATCCTTAATTAATGTTACTCATATCTCAAATCAATTTTTTTAAAAAATATATTGAGCACCTTGTAACTGGTCAACCAGATCATCTATACGAGGTAATGAGTATTTATTCTATATTGTCACTTTATTCAAGTATCTATAATCTATTCATAGTCATAGTGGTCCATCCTTCTTTTTCACAAATAGATCTAGAGCACCTCAAGTAGAGTACTAGGGCGTATAAATCCATTGTCTAACAAGTCTTACAACTAATTCTTCAATTTCTTGAGTTCAATCGTTGCCATTCTATATGGGGGTTTAGACACTGGTTAGGTTCCAGGAAATAAATCAGTACCAAATTCTATTTATCATTTTGGGGTAATCCTAGAAATTCCTCAAAGAACACATCAGAAAATTCTCTAACCACTAGAAGTTGATCTACATTAATGTATTTAATATCTATATCTTTGACCACTGCTAAATATCCTTGGCACCATTTTGTAATAACTGAGGGCTACTAGAGTCTCCTTGTATCAAGAAAGAAGATTCTCCAAGAATATTAAATATAATCACCTTAAAGTGACATTCCAAAATGGCATAACATGATACCAACCAGTTCATTTTCAGTATCACATCAAAGTCTACCATATCTAGACAATCGAGTAAAACAGATATCATATTCAGAAACGATCATAATTGGCATTTGTCTCAATTCTTTAAATTCTCTGGTATGCCTAGCCCTTTCACTTTCAGGCAGTAATTGACCCATAGATACTTCTTAAAATACCACAATATTCAATCAATCTTATACTAGGAAATTTAACAAACTTGGAATATAAAGGAAATTGAGACCCTATAGAATCCCTCAATAGCACCTGAAGTATAAATATGTCTAGCTCATATTCATACTAAAAGTCCTACTAAAGAATCCTTTGGTCTGATAGCCATAGGAAAACCTATTGCTCTAATACCAACTTGTCACGCCCCTAATCTTAGGACACGTGAAACATGTATACCGTGAACATATATTTTTTATAAACATGAATATTCCAATCATTTATCATGGAAATAGATACATATAGGTTCTTCCATACATATACCATATACAGACAAAGTCCATAAACATTAGAGTAACAGCAGAAGCAGGGATCTTGTCTGTGGCATATAGAGCATACTCTAATGTACAAGTACAATATAAATTAAAATCTACGAGTCTTGGAAACAAAGTAGGCTCACCCAGAGATCATGTCATTTAACTGGTCAACTATTTAAAGGGGAAGGACCAAACTCTATATTTTCATCTAAAAATATAAATATAAAAATATCGTGTAGTGAGTTTGACAACTCAGTCAGCAAATAATACCTCCTATAACCTCTTAGGTCAACATACGGATGTAATTATATTTTAAATTTTTCACATTGAAAATTACAGTTCAAAAGTGCATCCATGTGGGATCCGCATTTCAAAAATTCTCAGTTCAAATCACATTTAGATATCTTTAACCATACATAATACAATATGATCGTTAATCAAACGTTGATATGCATCAAAAAAATTCTTATAAAAATATTAGGAGGATCCCATATCAGAGTTCAATCCATTCTATACTTTGTTAGTATAGGATTTGCCTGTACTTTAGCATCTCAACCAAGGTTTGCCCTTCTACTATTTAAGAGGACACGCGAAGGGACTCTAATATGGGCAATTTCCTAAGCACAAAGCAAGGGAAGACAAATCACATCTCATATAACTGGTATCTCGCCCAGATAGGAGGCATCTCGCTCTCCATCATAGCACATATCTCGTGTGTTGGCCTTCACACGAGGCTAGCACCACCCCTGCTAGCTAAGGTATCTAGGAGCACCAAGGCTAACAGCACCTGCTGTTAGCAAACAGTGTTTTTAATAGGATTTCTCCACAAAATTTTCATATGCACATATTTCATATCTTTCAAAACAGAGAGATTTCAGTATAATACAGAATTTTAGTTTCAATACAGCTCATCTATCATAAATTTCCCAATCAAAGTTTATCACATATACATGCCCTTTCTCGAGGCAATCATGTAGCTTTATAAATCAATGCTACATGCATAAAATATTCACTTTACCATTCAATGAGAAATACATGCAGTATCAAATATACCATGAGTTCATAAATTCATTTTCAAAACTATACTCTTCTTGAATTATATTCCAAATTGTGAACAATTCAGATAATTTAATCCATTTCAGAAACATATAAAAGTGTAAACAACTTAGAAATATAATCAACTACACATTTAAATATCAAGAAGAGTATAGGGAAAGTCATAGAAAAAATCATCTACTCACAAGGTGAGGCTCCAGGTTGGATAGCTCTAAAATGCACTTTTTTAATCCACATTTAACTAAGTAGACTTCACAAACATGTCTGGAGGGTCCAAAAACCTAGAAAATGACTCCACATTTAAATATTAAGAAGAGTATAGGGAAAGTCATAGAAAGAATCATCTGCTCATAAGGTAAGGCTCCAGGTTGGATAGCCCTATAATACACTTTTTTAATCCACATTTAACTAAGTAAACTTCACAAACATGTTTGGAGGGTCTAAAAACCTAGGAAATGATTCCAAAATCGTGCAATTTGTCCTTTGGGAGTTTGGTCAACTCTGGTCAATTGTTGAGTACTATTCATGGTTGGAAAATACTATTCACCATCGAAAATCACTATTGACGACGCACAAAAAGGTTGTCAGATGGCCAAAAAAATTGATATCCTATGGTTTATCTAGCTCATGAATCCATCTACGGTGTCAAATTTTCAATTTGAGGTCTCTAAGTAAGAGTTTCAAAATTTACCTTTTTCTAAAATTTTCTACTTCTTATCTACGGCAATTTTGCAGTTGATTTGAAAAATTATTTAGTTAAAATCGTAGTAATCTTCGTCCTAAATCCAGTGGTACCCTCAGTTTTGAGATCGGAAGCCAATAGACACTCCAGATCTAGAGAGAAAAATGGAGGTTACTATTCATACTATTACAGAATCAGGATTTCATTCTTCTTCATGCTTCCGTCTCCCACTCCCCCTTTTCTTTTTTATTTATTTATTTAATAATTAAATATTTAAATTTTATTATTATTTTTCTTATTATATACATATAAATACTATTTTTCATCCTAAAATATCCCAAAAATTTCTAAAAATTTACATTCTTATAAAATTTAGTTGAACTCTTAAATCATGACTTTTCTTTATAAAAATTCTAATAAATCAAAAATTTATTAAAGTCCAATATAATTATTTTAAGCAAAAAAAAATCATTTTAATTAAAAAAATATTTTCTTTTTGTAAAACATAATCATTTAAAATAAAAATATATTTTTTATCATAAAATATTATTATTTAGAAATTATGGGATATTACAAACCTCACTACTCAAGCTATTGGGAATATCTCTTTTGTATTTCATGTTTACTTTTTAAGAAATCTCTTCACTTGAGTGATTTTGCCATATAACCTTAACTATAGGGATTTCCTTCAACCATTAGTTCTTCACTTGTCGAACAACATAAACATCGGTTTTTCCTAATAAGTAAGAAAAATTATTATCCAATTGAATTTCTTGGAATTTGATAACAGGAGAAGAATATGATAGGTACTTCCTTAGCATTGATACAAGAAAGACTATATCAACATCACTTAATCCTGATGGCAAGACTAGGCGATATACTATTATACCTACTTTGTTCAAGATTTCAAAAAGGTCTATATACTAGAGCTTAACTTTATTCAACTCATCCACCTATTAGTAGACCTATGATGTATTTCATGTGAAACCTCAAATGGTGCCATTTCTATATTGGCTTGATAACCATTGATATAGGCAAGTTCAACTAAAGACAAATAGTTTAGAATTACTATAAACTATAATATAATCTAACTAAGATCTTAAGGCTTCCTGAATAGCTCTCCTAAAATAATGTATTCAATTCTTACTTGGTGACACACTGAACAACAAAAAAATATCACTTATATCTTCTTTTTACCATTATACTAGTACAATTCTTTCAAATCTTAGTATATGCCATCAATATTCAAAATCTATGACTTTTTATAAAATCTCCTTTCTCTATTCAACTACATTAGATAAACTTACGTGTTCTTCATACCTTAATACTCAATCAGTATATATTGTTAACTCATTATTCTTTCTAGTTTAAATATAATCTGTCAACTTACACAGTTATACATACTTGATATAAAGATTTTTATTTTTGATTTTTTTTTATTTTTTTTCTCAAATACGTTATTTGTTAGATAAATCCTTTCAAAATCTCCATTACTTTAACCTAATAACCACTTTGACATCATAATAATTGAGTTTCAAAGAAAAGAAATTAATCCTCCTTGTAATGAGGAAAAAAACATTGCATTTAATGCCAAACATTAATGAAGGACAATGTAGTAGAAAAAGCGGAATACATAATAGAGCTTGGTGCCAAAATTGAAAATTAGAAGTTTGGACAAAGCATTGAAAGAAAATTAAAATTGATGGCCAAAATTCTTGAAAAGTTATAAACATAACTTAGCTGTTATTTTGACAAAAATCGGTGGCCGCAAGTTTTGAACATATGTGCCAAAATCTAATTCAAAGCTACTGTTATTCGATGAAAGAAAATCACAGGAAAAAGAAGCAATTTTAAGCTTATAAAAGTTTGTGAAGAACAAAGAGCACGTAGTTAACTGGTAGGATGTAGTTGGTTGCTTCAAAATAGATGTAATCAAGCAACTGTAAAATAAACTAGTCAAAATTAAAAAATTTCAAAATAACTAGTAGAATTAATAATACCAATAGTCAACTGATAAGAATATTGGGAAAAACATGATCAATCATTTGATTGTTCCTCTTCAACAACTAACAAGTTTGCATTTTCACTCTCTCTCTTTTACAATGATGCCACTTACAACTACCATACAAGAATCAATGACTACAAGGGAAAAGAAAATTTATGGTGATACCTTAATCTTATTCTTTTTATATGCTTAATATGAGCCACAATCACAAATATTGTAAATATGCATGTGTGCCGTCATTTTTGAATTTTACCTTCAATTTAGCTAATATCCATCGGCCACTCGCATAGCTGTTATAATTATATCCGGCCTATTTGCACAGCTATTATAATTATGATCTTCTCTGAATTCTATAAATACACGCATTAGTATCTTTACCTTCATGCTCAAAATTAGGGTGAGTGCAGTTATGGAAGGAACCACATTCTATCATTTTTGAAATATTTGTGTCTTTTGTGGTTCTAATCCTAGAAAAGATGGAGAGTATATGAAAGCAGCACAAAATCTAGGTATGGTGCTAGCCAGGAGAAAAATTTATTTAGTCTATGGTGGAGGTAACCATGGATTAATGGGGTGTGTGTCTATAATAACACATGTAGGAGGATGCCAAGTTCTAGGTATTATTCCTACAGCTCTAGCTGTATCAAACGTCATAGAAAAAATAATTAAGGAAGAATTTAGGGTAGCCTTTATGCATGAGCACATGGCTAGAATGATGAGCAATAATATGCCTTCATTGCCTTACCAAGGGGTTTTAGTACTTTAGAACAAATTTTTCAAGTATTCTCTTAGGCATATTTGAATATCTATCACAAACCGATAGGTTTGTTAAATGTTAACCACTTCTTTGATGGTTTGTTATCTTTTCTTGATCAAGCTATAGAATAAAGGTTTATCTCACACTTAGCACAATGAATTCTCATCTCGGCTTCAAATGCTAAAGAGTTGATTGATCTTTACAAGTATTTGTTCATGTATCTGATCCAACTATGCCTCAAATGAATTGGAAGACAAACAACTGTGGAAAGCACAAGTTGGACTTGGATCTTCATCTATAGCTGTAGTAAGACGCAGACATTGCTATATTGCTTCTATTTTCCTATGGTCAACTTGGATACCATTCTTACCAATCACATGCCCTAAGAAAATAACACTACTAAGCCAAAATTTGTATTTTGAAAACTTAGCATATAGCTGATACTCCTTTAGAGTTTGTAAAACTATCCTTAAATGTTGCTTATGATCCTTTGAACTCTTGGAACATATTAATATATCGTCAATAAATACATTTACAATTTGATCCAAGAATGGCTTAATTACTAGTCATTAAATCCATGAGTGTAGTTGGGGTATTTGTCAAACCAAATAACATTACTAAGAACTCATAATACCCATACTGAGTCTTGAAAGCAGTTTTCAGAATATTCTCTTCCCTTATCTTCAATTAATGATACCCAGATCTCGAATCAATTTTGAAAAATATTAAGCACCCTGTAGCTGGTCAAACAGATAATCTATATGAGGTAATGGATAATTATTACTCACTATCACTTTATTTAATTATCTATAATCTATGCATTACCATAGTGATCCATCCTTCTTTTTCACAAATAGGATTAGAGCACCTCAAAGAGAGTACTAGGGTGTATAAATCCCTTGTCTAACAAATCTTACAACTAATTTATTTTTTAGTTCTTTAAGTTCAGTCGATATCATTCTATATAGGGATATAGATACTAGTTGGGTTTCAGAAAGTAAATTAATATCAAATTCTATTTCTCATTTCAGGGGTAATCCAGGCAATTCTTCTGGGAACATGTTGTGTATGTTTTACTAGTTAACCGTAAGCGCACGGTGTAGCTATAACTAGTCTGGTGAGTACGGGTCATATCCCACAGAGAATAAAGATCAACTACTAGAAGTAAACAAAACAAGCTATCTAAATCAATGAAATTCGATAGAGAGTATGTCACAATTGAGCTAATAAGGAATTCAATTAACAAAAGCCTAGGGTTAGGGTTTACCACACTTATGATGTTCAACAATCAATATGTACCTCTAATTACAATTATCTAGGTAATTAGGGATGATTTAGCCTTAATTAATTAATAACCTCTTTCAAGCATTACTAATCATACCTAGGCTAACCCAATTGTCTACTTTTGTGGTTCTTAGTTCAACTTAAGTCCATTAAGTTCTATGCCAACCATGGAATTGAATTAAAAGGTTTTCTCGTGCCTACTAATTGATTCAATTCCTAGAGAACCTTAAACTACTTTCATGATTAAGATATCCCTAATTAACTATTAAGTTTCAGTTTTAACTTTCACCTTTTAGTTCATCGGTTAATAACCTAAGACGTGATAGATTAGTAATCAGGCATTCTATCAACTCTTATACATGCGCTTAATAGTTAATCCTAATTAGTCCACAAGTAATCACAATTGGGGTTCCAAAATTCAACTCAATAATGTATCATCACATCATAAGTGGGTTTACCAAAACCCTAGATCAATACCTACTCACACATAATTGAAAGTAAACTCATAATCAAATTCATTAAATCATTCATCAATGTTCAATACAAACTAAGAGAAAGAGTAGAATTAGAAGTAGAGATGTAAAGTAGAAGGATAAAACCTAGAATGTAGAAGATGAATTAAGAATACAAGTTTGAATCAATCTAAAATTCTACTCTGAGAACATAAATCAAACAATGATTATAATCTAATCCTAATCTAATGGTGTTTCCTAAACCTAAATTGAGTAAAAATAAGTCTGTATATGTATGGATGTATTTCTCTGTGTTTCCCCATGTATATATATCCCTTTTGGTTGCTCAAAACCTTAAAAAATACGGAGTGTATGGACACAAAACATGGCCGTGCTTCATGACATGGCTTGTCCGTGCTTCGAGTTGGAAATTTGGGAATTTCTCCTCTTCTTGCACAGTGCACGGCTTGGCCATGCTTCATGCAGCACCAAGCACGACCTGGCCGTGTTTGGGGCTGCCAAGCTCAGATTTTTCCAATTTCTTCTAGGCTTTCTCCTTACTTCTTCCTCAACGTGTTCCAAGTCCATATGGCTCTTCACATGAGTGTTTTCCCTTGCTTCTTGGCCTCCTTTGCTCACCTACAAACATAAAATAAATCAAAGTAGTATCTAAAGCAAAGCATAACCAAAAGCAGGAAAATAATCACAAGTTTGCTATTAATTCGAAGATAATATATAACCATTAAATACTCAATTTTCCCCTTTATCAACTCCCTCATACTTAAAACTTTGCTTGTCCTCAAACAAATAACATGACATATCAGTAGGAAGGAGAAATATGCATTCAGATTCCAGATGACAAAAAAATGCAATACATGTAATTCTTCACTCAATCAATATGAACACAACAGATATATGAATAGACATTTACCAATTAGTCTCCATTCTTCTAAAATTAAACCCAAATTCTCTTATTATATACCTACTTCCATTGTTACCATTGATTGTATGCATCAAATTGATTTTCAGACATCAGACACTCAAGTAAGCCACCTCATCCTTTAGATCCTATGTTTCCTTAACCTTATTTCTATTTTTCTCACTCAAATTATTTTACTTCTTATCATTTTTTTTCTTTTTTCTTTTCTTTATTTCATTCATTTTTTTTATAGAAATATACAATGAGTGCATTTTATGCTCCATCTCACTAGGGTAAAGGCAATTAGGTACTCATACTAAGACCTTTTTGGTGCCTTGAAGGGATACTCAGAGTGAAATTTTTGGGAATCATATTCCCTCATTTTTCATCTCTCCCTACCTTCACACACTTATGGTGTTAAAATTAAACAAGGCATGCAATTTACAGCACAATAAGAGAGATATTGTTCAAAAAATTAGAGGTTCAATACTAGAAGTGAGAGACTAAGATGATAACTACTTATTTCATATTCTACTGTGCATCACATGTTTATGAGTTAAAATTAACCTATATTACATTAGTCTATCTCTAAAATAGCAAACTTTGTGATTATACAATGAGATAAGAGATATTCAGCCAGTAAAAACAAAAATTCAACCAGTGAAAAGCCTAAAGTCTACTACCCCATGCTTAAACTTAACATTGTCCTCAATGTCAGTAATAATGAAAGTACGGGAAAAGGAAGAAGTAACTTACTTGCTTACTGGTCTTCTAGAGGAGGAGGTGGAGGATTCTGACTCAGGTGCTAGTTGTGCCATTCGTGCATCACTCCCTGCATGCTCTGGATTGAATCATGGAATGCATGCAAAGTGGCACTTTATGCTATTTGTTCCTCCTTAATTTGGCGAAGTCATGAGGAGATAGATTGTTGGTCCTATTGCGGCACATGTGATGGACTTATAGTGTTAGTGTATTGAAAATGGGGTGGGGGTGGTAGAGCCAAAAATGCCTCAAGGGGGAAGTCATCCCTCTCCTGATCATCATCACCCTCTTTAACCTCTTCTAGAGGATATATCCAATTTTGCTCATTAGTAACTGATGTCCTAGTGGAGTTGGGGAGGTGAAAGATATTATGGGCACGAAGATGCAGCCAATAGTCAAGATTCTTTTTAACAATTAATTTCATATGTAGACATGATTCTAAATCTATCCTGCTGCTGGCAACCATTGGTTGTAAATCCTGAAAGTTTTCCTCCATTCCTAACCCTCTAACTATTACAGTTACTAAGCCCCTTAAGATCACCTTGCCATTCATAGCATTGCCCACTCTAGCCATCTGTTAGGCCATAAAGGCTCCAGTATCCACCTTATGACCGTTTAACAAGGCCAAAAGAAAATAAAGCTCTCTTTTATTTGTAACCCCATCACTCTCAGCTCTACTAAAAAATGGTATGAGCCATTAGGCGCTATAAATATCTAAAAGTGGGATTGCAAATAAAAGAGGCATTCTGTAACATCCTTAATTTCGTTTCTTTTATTGATAAAGGTACATAAAAAATTTAATTAAGGAAATAAAATTTATTAGACAATATTTTAGATATCTAAGGAAATATAATCCTTAGAAATTCTTCACCTTATGTATATGCATAGAAAATGTTTCTAACATTAAGAGAACAAATAAAGAAGGAAAATCTAATAGGAAAGAAATTAGAAATAACATACTAAAGAGATGCAAAATTCTTGGATAAGGAAGATAAATTTTTAGAAACAAGTAAAGGTCTTAAAATTTCAAAGAACATTGAATTAGGGTAATTTTTCCTAATTCAAGAACTATAGTTACTAAGTTTAAAATCTTTACCCATACATTGAGCTTTTACCTATGGACACTTCATATAGAGTTTTTCCACTTCACATAAGTTTCTAGCAAGCCCATTGGATAACCTAAACAAGAAATTAAACATAGACTTGGACTAGGATATAGTAATTTCACCAATAGCCCAAAAATTATGAAAATGTGACCAAGCCCACCAAGAAAGGAAGAATTTTATCCAAAGCAAAGAAAATGGGTAGGACAAGCCCATAATGGGTAAGAATAAGCCCAAATTCAAGAGGAAAAATAAAATAAAATAAATTAGATGATGATATAATAATAAGAATAAAGATTAGGTTACATGGCATTAAGACAAAAATTTAGCAAGTGGTGTGATTCTACATTCATCATTTAGGCAAGTGGCATGATAATACAAGGCTTTAGGACAAAAACATCTATATCCTTCACTCATAATTTTAGCAAGTGGTATGATAATACATGGTATTAGGACAAAACATTCATAGCCCACACAAATAATATCAACCAAATAATGGAGATTGAAGGGCTAGAAATTTGCCACTTAAAAAGGCAACCTATCATAATTGATTAAGACAAAAGAAAAATTAAATGAATCCCTAAATCAAAGGGACCTTGTCCCTTATCTTAAGAACATATCATCATAATTTTCAAAATACAAATCTCCTTTTCCTATGCATATCTTGACTAAGGAAGAGGAAGACAAGAACATAAGTTGTTTGTTTTCCAAAAATTCAACAAAGTTTATCTTAATTGTGATAAGGTAGATCCATGATCATGAAAGGTGAATTATTTGGTGGTCTATATAAGAGAACCCACCCTTACAACACTTTAATTTCGTCCAAGTGAGAAAGAGAGAGAAATAGAAGCAAGGTAGAGTGAGGAAAGGAGAGAAGAGAGAAGAAGAAAGGAAGGAAGAAGAAGGAGAAGTTTAGAAAGCTAAAGGTAAGTTTAACAATATTTCTTTTTGAAGAAAACTTTTGAAACTTATAATATTTATATGAGATTTTGATCTTAGAACTTTTATGATTGGTCATGATGTTGCTATATCATGTTACATATTGATCTTGCATGTGATGTATGTTTGAATACTTAGGTTGGTGTAGATAGTTCTGCATGGTTATGGCTATGGGTGGCAGAATTTTAAGTTTCGGTATTTTAATTTCTGGGAACAATCTATAAGGAATTAAAATAAATGGTTAACATAAGAATTAAAGATATATGTGTCCCGGATTTTTAGCCACTGGAATCATTCCATTTGGAGTCCATATGAGGTAGATATGGTCTGATTAGTAGTCAAAGGTCAGAAAATGAATCATCAGGGAAGAATATGTTAGGATAGCTTCGGTAATTTAATTTCTGGGAATTATTGGTAGGGAATTAAAATAAATGGTTAACATAAGAATTAAAGATAAATGTGTCATGGATTTTTAGCCACTGGAATCATTCCATTTGGAGTCCATATGAGGTAGATATGGTCTGATTAGTAGTCAAAGGTCAGAAAATGAATCATCAGGGAAGAATATGTTAGGATAGCTTCGGTAATTTAATTTCTGGGAATTATTGGTAGGGAATTAAAATAAATGGTTAACATAAGAATTAAAGATAAATGTGTCATGGATTTTTAGCCACTGGAATCATTCCATTTGGAGTCCATATGAGGTAGCTATGGTCTGATTAGTAGTCAAAGGTCAGAAAATGAATCATCAGGGAAGAATATGTTAGGATAGCTTCGGTAATTTAATTTCTGGGAATTATTGGTAGGGAATTAAAATAAATGGTCAACATAAGAATTAAAGATATGTGTGTCATGGATTTTTAGCCACTGGAATCATTCAATTTGGAGTTCACATGTGGTAGATATGGTCCAATTAGTAAGCCAAGGTCAGAAAATGGTTCATCAGGGAAGATTATGTTAGGACAGCTTTTGTATTTTAATTTCTGGGAATTTTATTTATGGAATTAAAATAAATGGTTAACATGAAAGTTATATATCTATGTCTCATGGAAATATACCCACTGGAATTATGCAATTTGGAGTTCATATGAGGTAGATATAATCCGATTAGTAAGCAGAGGTCAGAAAATGTTTATTCAGGGAAGAGTATGTTATTAATGCTTTAGTTTTTGAATTTCTGGGAATATTCTGTAGGGAATTAAAATAGCGCGCCAACATAACAATTATAGATATATGGCTCATAGATTTTTACCAACTGGAATAACGCAATTTGGAGTTCCAATTTGGGAGATATGGTCTAATTAGTCAGTAAAGGTCAGAACCTATCCGAGAGGAACTATCATGTACTTTGATGGAGTAATATCACCTTTGTTTCTTAATTTTTCGCTACAATGTTCAACATAATAGTTTTAGATAATTGTTTTATCTTGAAATACACACCAATATCACCTACATCAGAGTTAAATTGAGGGAGTTATGCTCTGATTAGTAAGAGAAGGTTAGATAGGATGAAAACCTGCATCAAGAAAATAAAGAAATAAAATTAGTATTTTAAAAAAGAAGATGAATCTTAATAAATGACTAGTATAGCCATAGCCATTGCCATTGCATGAACTTACTACCATTTTAAGTGTGTAATTTTTTTAACATGGAATTTACCCTAGTACTCATATAAATTTACAAGAAGTTTTGAAAGTGCCGGTTTTATTTGAAAAATCTTAGTATGCTCCGTGGTTGCAGTATTTTCACATTAGAAAAGAATTATTCTAGTTACTGGAAAACAAAATTGTGATTTGTGAAAAGTGCATGTCTAAGGAAAGCTCTGGCAAGGAAAGACATGGTACTTAAGCGTGTCCATTAGTGACCCACCTCTCTTTCCTGGGAACTTTTCTGGTGCGCTGTTTACAGACTACAATTACTATCCAGTTATTAAGGTATTAGTATGGAATTTTGACATGGAAATGTTTTATAAAGTGATATTTTAAATGGTTATGTTCATGGCATGATTACCAATGATTTATGGTAATAGTTATATTTTGATGAACATACTTGTTATTGAAAGCATACTTTTGGCTATCATTGTGAAAAGAAAAGAAATGAGCACGGTCACATGGCAATCCGTGTGGTGCACCAGTAGGGGACGCCCTACCAACGGTTATGATCATGTTAATAAGAAAAGAAAGAGAAAGTGTGCCATGTCGGACGGAGCGAGATAAGCCCGTACCGAAAAGTAGAGAATACTCACCCTGACCGGGGTAGCTTGAAGTAAGAATAAGTGGATAGCCATCATATGAAATTCGAAAAATAGTTATTCATGCCATACATGTCATAACTGTATAATTTTCATGTGCATGATAAAGTGCATTCATGTGACCTAAAGATATTTTCTGTAGTTTATACAGCTGAACATGACGTGATGAACTATATTGATGGTAAATTATGATTTATTGTTGAACTTACTGGGATTTAATTCTCACTATATTTCCATATCATGTTCAGAAGAATAAATATGCAGATATTCTCTATGACACTTATTATCTCTGTACGTTGGATCGAGGTGCCCTACCTTGGGCAACTTCCAGTTATTTCTGATGTAACTGTCGTAGATGTAACTGAGATTCCGGTGGACGTGCCACCCGAACCAGTGTCCCCGGAAGTAGTCGATATAGATGATTAGAACTAATATGTATCTTTGTACAAATGTTTGTAAAATAATGGTTTGTAGTTTGTAAAATAATAGTGTGTATGGAAACTCAGTATTGTATAAATTAAATAAATGTTATATTGAGTTAAGTTGTAACGAGGTAATAACTTCATGGTATTTAAAAAAAAAAAAAAAATTACATAAATGGAGTTGTTACATAATTGGTATCAGAGCAGGTCGATCCTAGATGGCCAGTGGGTGGTTGGTTATCTGAATCGATCTTATAGTGTCTTGAGTATGTTGTGGTTGTGCTGTGTAGGGGATCAGTGACTCATATAGTTAAGAAATTACTAGTGTTTCTTATCTATATGCCGAGGTGGTGTTATGACTGCTATTAAATATTTTTAAACTAACTATTGGGCTTGATCACCTCAATAGCAGCATAACTTTGTTTTGTACCATAGTAGGAAATGGCACCACCAAGGAGGAATCCAGCAACCAATGCAGAGGAAACCCTGCACAACCTGGCCACGGCAATTCGAGACCAAGTTATGACCACCAACCAAATTTTACAACATCTCCAGAATGCTAATAACACAAATGTTGAGATTGGTCCTAACAACCGGACGGCTGGAAAAGATAATGGCATATCCGAGTTCCTGAGGACTAGACCACCTTGTTTCCAAGGTGGTTATGACCCAACGGTAGCCGAAAGGTGGATTAGGGAATTAGAGAAAATCTTTGAAGTGATGGGCTGTACTGAAGAGCAGCAAATCATTTTTGCTGCATATATGTTAAAGGATGAAGCAGAATACTGGTGGCGTGGAGCTAGAGAACTTTTAGCTCATCAGGGAAGACAGATCACCTGGCAAGTGTTCAAGGACATTTTCTTTGAAAAGTACTTTCCAAGTACTGTACGGGCAGAGAAAGAGATCGAATTTCTCCAACTCAGGCAAGGAAGCATGACCGTGGACCAGTATATCGCAAGGTTCGAGGAGCTGTCTAAGTTCTCCTCTTATCTGCGATATAACCCAGATGAAGCATGGAAGGCGGTTAAGTTTGAAGCGGGACTAAACCCGGAGTTAAAGAATGCTGTTATAGCTATGGAGATCAGGGAGTTTGTACCTCTGATAAATAAATGCAGACTCCTGGAAAAGAGTTTAAGGGCAGTGGAGGACGAGAAGCAAAGGCGAAACCTATGGAAAAGGAAGAAAAATTTTCCCAACCCTAGAAAGAACGTGAGAAGAAGTGGATATGGAGCTGGTAAGAGGCCATTGATTGCGGGTCCTAGGCCTTTTCAACAAGACCTCGCCTCAGTCAAGTGCGCTAAATGCGGACGCATGCATGGTAACCGGCCATGCTACATGGGACAAGATGTCTGCTTCAATTGCGGACAGAAGGGACATTTTGCGAAAAACTGCCCACAGAATGTAGGAAAGCAGCCAGAACAGAGGCCTCAGGTGAAAGGAAGGGTTTTCACCCTGAGCGGCCAAGAGGCAGCTCAATCTTCTGAAATGATTCAAGGTACATGCTATATTTATGGATTTGCTCTTATGGTGTTATTTGACTCTGGTGCTAGTCATTCATTTATATCAGAAGAATGTATTAGGAAGTTTCAGTTCCCTATTTCTGAAACTCCCTATGAGCTATCTGTAGTAACCCCTACAGGGGAACGGGTATTAACTTCCTCTGTATGTAAGGACTGTCAAGTCACCATCCAGGAGAAAACTTTTTCTGTAGACCTCGTCAGTTTACCTTTAAGAGGTATTGAGGTCATTCTAGGGTTAGACTGGATGTCTAGAAATCGAGTCTTGTTGAATTGTTGTAACAAGACCGTTGAATTTCTACCTTCTACTCCGAAAGAGGAGGTCCAGTTATTGATGTTAAATGCCAATCAAGTTAATAGGGAGTTGAAGAATGGAGTACTTGGATACATTCTCTTGTATTTATCAAACCTAGAAGTCGAATCGAAACTTGATGAAATTCCAATAGCCAACGAGTTTCCTGAAGTGTTTCCATCAGATATTCCAGGCTTACCTCCCAAGAGAGAGATAGAGTTCTCTATTGATCTCCTACCTGGGACAGGGCCTATCTCTATTGCACCATATCGAATGGCCTCGAAGGAACTACAAGAACTAAAGAAGCAGTTGGAGGAACTATTAGACAAGCAATTCATTAGACCGAGTGTATCACCTTGGGGAGCTCCTGTATTGTTTGTTAAGAAGAAAGACGGGAGTTTGAGACTATGCATAGATTACAGACAGCTGAATAAGGTGACTATCAAAAATAAGTATCCTCTCCCTAGGATAGATGACTTATTAGATCAATTAAAGGGAGCCTCCATCTTTTCTAAAATTGACTTGCGGTCAGGATATCATCAGATTAGGATTAAGGAGGAGGACGTACCAAAAACTGCCTTCAGGACTAGGTATGGGCACTATGAGTTTCTCGTAATGCCCTTCGGGTTAACGAATGCACCTGCAATTTTTATGGATTACATGAATCGCATTTTTCGACCCTACCTAGATCAATTTGTTGTAGTGTTCATTGATGACATCTTGATATATTTTAAGAGTAAGAAAGAACATGAACAACATCTCCGAATCGTGCTGCAAGTGCTGAAAGAGAAAAAGTTATATGCTAAATTGGAGAAGTGTGAATTTTGGCTGTCAGAGGTGAAGTTTCTCGGACATGTCATCTCTAATAGAGGGGTAGCCGTAGATCCTAGCAAGACGGAAGCAGTGATTAAGTGGGAGACACCAAAGACGGTTACGGAAATCAGAAGTTTCCTTGGTTTGGCAGGATACTACAGGAGATTTATACAAAACTTCTCTCGTATAGCCTTGCCATTGACTAAATTGACCAGGAAGGGAAGTCCTTTCAAATGGACTGATCAATGTGATGCTAGTTTTCAGGAGCTGAAGACAAGACTGACCACTCCTCCTGTTTTAATTATTCCAGACCCCACAGGACATTTTGAAGTGTATAGTGATGCTTCAAAGAAAGGGCTAGGGTGTGTGTTAATGCAAGACAAGAGAGTAGTTGCTTACGCCTCTAGACAACTAAGACCCCACGAAGGAAACTATCCAACCCATGATCTTGAATTAGCGGCAGTAGTGTTTGCCTTAAAGATTTGGCGACACTATTTGTACGGGGCAACCTTTGAAGTATATTGTGATCATAAGAGTCTTAAATACCTCTTTGATCAGAAGGAGTTAAATATGAGGCAACGAAGATGGGTAGAATTCCTCAATGACTACAAGTTTGAGATAAAGTATCATCCCGGAAAGGCGAATGTTGTAGCAGATGCCTTGAGTCGAAAATCTCTGCATATGGGTCAGATGATGGTGTATGAGATGCAGATGCTAGAGGAGTTTCGAAATTTGAAGCTAGCCACTACTCTTACTCCAAAGAATCTAGTCATTAATGGTTTAAGTATAGGGTCTGACCTTAGAGCCCAGATCAAAGAAGCTCAAGCTCACGATCAATACTTACAAGATCATAAAGACCAAGGTAATTTTTCTGTAATGGAAGATGGAGCAATCATGTATCAGGGAAGGATTTGTGTCCCTCAAGAACAAGAGTTGAGGACTAAGATACTGCAGGAAGCGCATCAAAGTAAATACACAATACATCCTGGATGCACTAAAATGTACCAGGATTTAAAAAGGATGTATTGGTGGCCAGGGATGAAAAATGACATTGCTGAGTTTGTGGCGAAATGTCTCATTTGTCAAAAGGTGAAGGTGGAGCATCAAAAGCCAGCGGGATTTCTACAACCTCTTGAGATCCCTAAATGGAAATGGGATAGTATTTCGATGGACTTTGTTGTAGGTTTACCTAAGACCTCAGTGGGACATGACTCTATCTGGGTAATAGTTGACAGATTAACCAAATCTGCTCACTTTTTGCCCATAAAAATAAACTTTTCACTAGATAAATTGGCCCAATTGTACGTTCAGGAAATAGTTAGACTCCATGGGATTCCCTTAAATATTGTTTCTGATAGAGATCCGAGGTTCACGTCGAGGTTTTGGAAGGCATTGCAAGAAGCTTTTGGTACTCAATTGCGGTTCAGTACTGCCTACCATCCTCAAACTGACGGGCAGACAGAACGAACCATTCAAACCCTAGAAGATATGTTGAGGGCCTGTGTGATAGAGCAAGGTAAAGGATGGGATAAGTACCTACCTTTAGTAGAGTTTGCTTATAATAATAGCTATCACTCTAGCATTAAGATGGCCCCCTATGAAGCTTTATACGGTAGAAAGTGCCGATCTCCACTATGTTGGTTCGAGGTAGGAGAAAAGAACTTGTTAGGTCCTGATTTAGTTCAACAAACCACTGAACAAATCAGGATGATACGAAACAAAATACTTACAGCTCAGAGTCGGCAAAAGAGTTACTACGATAAGAGACATAGACCTCTAGAGTTTGAGGAAGGAGACCATGTATTTCTGAAACTTTCCCCGACTACTGGAGTTGGTAGGTCTCTCAAAACAAGAAAGCTAAGTCCGCGATTTTTAGGACCCTACCAAATTCTAAAGAAAGTTGGGACATCAGCATATCAAGTTGCTCTCCCACCTAATTTGTCCAACCTGCATAATGTTTTCCACGTATCACAGCTGCGGAAGTATCTTTCAGATTCATCACATATAATACTGGATGAACCAATCCAAATAAAGGAGAACATGACATACCAGCTAGTACCTGCATCCATATTGGACACTGACGTGAAGCAACTGAGAAATAAAACCATTCCCCTAGTTAAGGTGTTATGGGAAGGTTTGACTCCGGAAGAAGCAACTTGGGAGCTGGAAGAAGTCATGAGGAAGAAATATCCGCAATTGTTCTTATAAGGTAATTTCTGAAATTTTGAGGACAAAATTTCTTTTAGGGGGAGAGAAATGTAACATCCTTAATTTCGTTTCTTTTATTGATAAAGGTACATAAAAAATTTAATTAAGGAAATAAAATTTATTAGACAATATTTTAGATATCTAAGGAAATATAATCCTTAGAAATTCTTCACCTTATGTATATGCATAGAAAATGTTTCTAACATTAAGAGAACAAATAAAGAAGGAAAATCTAATAGGAAAGAAATTAGAAATAACATACTAAAGAGATGCAAAATTCTTGGATAAGGAAGATAAATTTTTAGAAACAAGTAAAGGTCTTAAAATTTCAAAGAACATTGAATTAGGGTAATTTTTCCTAATTCAAGAACTATAGTTACTAAGTTTAAAATCTTTACCCATACATTGAGCTTTTACCTATGGACACTTCATATAGAGTTTTTCCACTTCACATAAGTTTCTAGCAAGCCCATTGGATAACCTAAACAAGAAATTAAACATAGACTTGGACTAGGATATAGTAATTTCACCAATAGCCCAAAAATTATGAAAATGTGACCAAGCCCACCAAGAAAGGAAGAATTTTATCCAAAGCAAAGAAAATGGGTAGGACAAGCCCATAATGGGTAAGAATAAGCCCAAATTCAAGAGGAAAAATAAAATAAAATAAATTAGATGATGATATAATAATAAGAATAAAGATTAGGTTACATGGCATTAAGACAAAAATTTAGCAAGTGGTGTGATTCTACATTCATCATTTAGGCAAGTGGCATGATAATACAAGGCTTTAGGACAAAAACATCTATATCCTTCACTCATAATTTTAGCAAGTGGTATGATAATACATGGTATTAGGACAAAACATTCATAGCCCACACAAATAATATCAACCAAATAATGGAGATTGAAGGGCTAGAAATTTGCCACTTAAAAAGGCAACCTATCATAATTGATTAAGACAAAAGAAAAATTAAATGAATCCCTAAATCAAAGGGACCTTGTCCCTTATCTTAAGAACATATCATCATAATTTTCAAAATACAAATCTCCTTTTCCTATGCATATCTTGACTAAGGAAGAGGAAGACAAGAACATAAGTTGTTTGTTTTCCAAAAATTCAACAAAGTTTATCTTAATTGTGATAAGGTAGATCCATGATCATGAAAGGTGAATTATTTGGTGGTCTATATAAGAGAACCCACCCTTACAACACTTTAATTTCGTCCAAGTGAGAAAGAGAGAGAAATAGAAGCAAGGTAGAGTGAGGAAAGGAGAGAAGAGAGAAGAAGAAAGGAAGGAAGAAGAAGGAGAAGTTTAGAAAGCTAAAGGTAAGTTTAACAATATTTCTTTTTGAAGAAAACTTTTGAAACTTATAATATTTATATGAGATTTTGATCTTAGAACTTTTATGATTGGTCATGATGTTGCTATATCATGTTACATATTGATCTTGCATGTGATGTATGTTTGAATACTTAGGTTGGTGTAGATAGTTCTGCATGGTTATGGCTATGGGTGGCAGAATTTTAAGTTTCGGTATTTTAATTTCTGGGAACAATCTATAAGGAATTAAAATAAATGGTTAACATAAGAATTAAAGATATATGTGTCCCGGATTTTTAGCCACTGGAATCATTCCATTTGGAGTCCATATGAGGTAGATATGGTCTGATTAGTAGTCAAAGGTCAGAAAATGAATCATCAGGGAAGAATATGTTAGGATAGCTTCGGTAATTTAATTTCTGGGAATTATTGGTAGGGAATTAAAATAAATGGTTAACATAAGAATTAAAGATAAATGTGTCATGGATTTTTAGCCACTGGAATCATTCCATTTGGAGTCCATATGAGGTAGATATGGTCTGATTAGTAGTCAAAGGTCAGAAAATGAATCATCAGGGAAGAATATGTTAGGATAGCTTCGGTAATTTAATTTCTGGGAATTATTGGTAGGGAATTAAAATAAATGGTTAACATAAGAATTAAAGATAAATGTGTCATGGATTTTTAGCCACTGGAATCATTCCATTTGGAGTCCATATGAGGTAGCTATGGTCTGATTAGTAGTCAAAGGTCAGAAAATGAATCATCAGGGAAGAATATGTTAGGATAGCTTCGGTAATTTAATTTCTGGGAATTATTGGTAGGGAATTAAAATAAATGGTCAACATAAGAATTAAAGATATGTGTGTCATGGATGTTTAGCCACTGGAATCATTCAATTTGGAGTTCACATGTGGTAGATATGGTCCAATTAGTAAGCCAAGGTCAGAAAATGGTTCATCAGGGAAGATTATGTTAGGACAGCTTTTGTATTTTAATTTCTGGGAATTTTATTTATGGAATTAAAATAAATGGTTAACATGAAAGTTATATATCTATGTCTCATGGAAATATACCCACTGGAATTATGCAATTTGGAGTTCATATGAGGTAGATATAATCCGATTAGTAAGCAGAGGTCAGAAAATGTTTATTCAGGGAAGAGTATGTTATTAATGCTTTAGTTTTTGAATTTCTGGGAATATTCTGTAGGGAATTAAAATAGCGCGCCAACATAACAATTATAGATATATGGCTCATAGATTTTTACCAACTGGAATAACGCAATTTGGAGTTCCAATTTGGGAGATATGGTCTAATTAGTCAGTAAAGGTCAGAACCTATCCGAGAGGAACTATCATGTACTTTGATGGAGTAATATCACCTTTGTTTCTTAATTTTTCGCTACAATGTTCAACATAATAGTTTTAGATAATTGTTTTATCTTGAAATACACACCAATATCACCTACATCAGAGTTAAATTGAGGGAGTTATGCTCTGATTAGTAAGAGAAGGTTAGATAGGATGAAAACCTGCATCAAGAAAATAAAGAAATAAAATTAGTATTTTAAAAAAGAAGATGAATCTTAATAAATGACTAGTATAGCCATAGCCATTGCCATTGCATGAACTTACTACCATTTTAAGTGTGTAATTTTTTTAACATGGAATTTACCCTAGTACTCATATAAATTTACAAGAAGTTTTGAAAGTGCCGGTTTTATTTGAAAAATCTTAGTATGCTCCGTGGTTGCAGTATTTTCACATTAGAAAAGAATTATTCTAGTTACTGGAAAACAAAATTGTGATTTGTGAAAAGTGCATGTCTAAGGAAAGCTCTGGCAAGGAAAGACATGGTACTTAAGCGTGTCCATTAGTGACCCACCTCTCTTTCCTGGGAACTTTTCTGGTGCGCTGTTTACAGACTACAATTACTATCCAGTTACTAAGGTATTAGTATGGAATTTTGACATGGAAATGTTTTATAAAGTGATATTTTAAATGGTTATGTTCATGGCATGATTACCAATGATTTATGGTAATAGTTATATTTTGATGAACATACTTGTTATTGAAAGCATACTTTTGGCTATCATTGTGAAAAGAAAAGAAATGAGCACGGTCACATGGCAATCCGTGTGGTGCACCAGTAGGGGACGCCCTACCAACGGTTATGATCATGTTAATAAGAAAAGAAAGAGAAAGTGTGCCATGTCGGACGGAGCGAGATAAGCCCGTACCGAAAAGTAGAGAATACTCACCCTGACCGGGGTAGCTTGAAGTAAGAATAAGTGGATAGCCATCATATGAAATTCGAAAAATAGTTATTCATGCCATACATGTCATAACTGTATAATTTTCATGTGCATGATAAAGTGCATTCATGTGACCTAAAGATATTTTCTGTAGTTTATACAGCTGAACATGACGTGATGAACTATATTGATGGTAAATTATGATTTATTGTTGAACTTACTGGGATTTAATTCTCACTATATTTCCATATCATGTTCAGAAGAATAAATATGCAGATATTCTCTATGACACTTATTATCTCTGTACGTTGGATCGAGGTGCCCTACCTTGGGCAACTTCCAGTTATTTCTGATGTAACTGTCGTAGATGTAACTGAGATTCCGGTGGACGTGCCACCCGAACCAGTGTCCCCGGAAGTAGTCGATATAGATGATTAGAACTAATATGTATCTTTGTACAAATGTTTGTAAAATAATGGTTTGTAGTTTGTAAAATAATAGTGTGTATGGAAACTCAGTATTGTATAAATTAAATAAATGTTATATTGAGTTAAGTTGTAACGAGGTAATAACTTCATGGTATTTAAAAAAAAAAAAAAAATTACATAAATGGAGTTGTTACACATTCGAACTTGATGCATCATATTGCCTCCCAATAAAAATAGAGTTCCAAAAATGTTGAGTAAGAAAACTTGAGGGGATTGATCTATCTCCTTAGGGAGGCAATCTGAATAATACATTAAGTTGAGCCAATGATAAATTAATGTACGGTCAAATAATCTAAGTTGTTCCTGGCATAGGCCAAGTAACGTAACCCAATAAATGTATTCCACCCAATCCTATCAACCATGTAGCAGACGTCGGTTAAAAGTCCTAACCGGTCCAAACACTTCTCATCCATGTACTGGGTACTCAGCATTCCCCGTTTAAATAGAGTATCATATTGTGTCAGTTGATTATCATTAACAAATATGATACCATACTTATTTATTTGATGAGGAGGTTGGAACAGTCTTTGAATCCATCCTCTACCTTGTTGCTAAAATCGGGAGGAAGATTGGCTAGTTTTGGCTCTTTTAGGGCCCATTTATAATGATATGCAATATAAAATGTAATGGGGAGTAGGATGATCAGGACCAAAGTCCAATTAACAGACTAATGCACTTCGATATATATAGAGCCAAAAATGAACAAGGCAAGCAATAGGAATTCAATAATGCAACAAATAGGGAGCACTTGCAAATTCAGAGGACAGAAGTAATTGTAATAGAGATAATGCAAAAGTTCAATGTGTTGAAAATCAGAAAATCAAGCCCTCAAAATCTGCAATAGTTTTTTAAGCAAACTAGTGGAGAAAACATGCAACATATAATTCCCAATGCTATTGAAAATTTCCAAGAAACCCAATGCAATAAGCAATACAGGAAAAGACTAGGGAAAAAGGCAACAATATCCAAACCAAGTAAATACACCAAGTTAATATTCAGAATTCATAACCATTCAAGAAATTCTATAGCATGCAAAACTTGTATTCTCAAATGAATTTATCCAGCTAAACACAAACCAAGAACAAAGAAATTGTAGCATAATTTTTGCAAGTTGGAGGAATCCAGTATAACACATCGAAGGGAACAATGCAGCACACTTAAAGCCAAACTCTGTAGAAAATGCACAAAAAATTTATTCCACAATCAAGTCTAGCAATGGCTAGGGAATCCCAATTTAGAAAAGTGAAGCACAAGTTTAGAGTATCAGAATTACTTGGGAAGCACGATGGATACCAGCAACAGGGAATGTAGTTATGAGCAGGAAGCATATAGAACTAGCTAGACACGGGTAATACAGGGGGAAGCTTTTTTTGGGTAAATGAATGAATAGGTGCAGGCATGGGAATATGGAGTGGGCATAGGAAGCAGAGGGAGAAGAGAGAATGAGAGGCTCGAGTTGTAGAGGGGCAAAAATTTTCTGGGTGTTGGAGTTTGAAAATCGAGAGGGAGAGGGAAGATTAGGGAAGCTTTGGCTTGGGAGAAATAGGCCGAGGAATTGCTAAGTGAGGTATAGGTTGGCTGGGAAAGGGAGTTTAGATTATTACGTTCTAAGTTGGAGTCACAGGTGAAGGGGAATGTGCTTCAATGGAGAGCTGGGTTACTAGGATAGGGAAAGCTTGGGTGTTTAGGTAAAGGAGAGACTGAGAGGGAGAGAAATAAGGAAATAAGAAGGGAGGAACGCGGGCAAACAAGGATGAGAGGGAAAGGAAAGAATGGTATTTTGGGGTCTAGGGCACGGGTTTAGGTTGGGATTTGGAGGTGGAGAAGATGGGATTTGTAGAGAAGAAGAGCATGGAGCAAGGCTGGGTGAGGCATAGATAGGGCACAGGATGAAGGGACTAAAACACTAGAAGAGAAAAGAAAGAAATCGCAAGCAAAAATACAAACTTGGGCTCGAAGTATAGTTGTGCTTAATAGCATGGCTAGCCCATGCTTCATGTTGGATTTCCGAAAATTATTGGAAGTGGCCTGTGTTGGCTAGCACAGGGAAGGAGTGTTGGCTAGAACTTGGGGCACAACCGTGGTAGGAAGCACGGCTTACCCGTGCTTAGTGCTGGAGTCACCAAAATTCTTGGGAGAAGCCCATGTTAAGCAACACGAGGAGACTGTGTTGGGTATAGACCTGGGACACAGCCGTGGTAGGAGACACGGCTTGCCTGTGCTTGGTGTGAAATGGCCAATTTCTCCTAATTTTGGCCTGCACATGAACCATGGGTGTGCTCTATGACACGGGTAACCTGTGTTTCATGCTGAACTTCTATTTTCTTGAATTTTTCCTCTGTTTTTGATCCTTTTGAATTCCCTTTGCTTATCATTCTTTTCTCCAACCATGGGGACATGGAAATTAACCTAAAAAACTAATGGAAACACTCATTAATCCTACAACCTAAGAAATCAATTAAAATGAAAGATAAAAAAATAAAATCAATGAAACTAAGTAAAAAAAAACTCAAAAATTAAAATATGGGTTGCCTCCCACAAAGCGCTTGTTTAAAGTCGTTAGCTCGACTTCCTTGCACTTTATGGGATTGATTGGGGCTCTAAGAGAGCTTGGGTGGCTTTCTTTTTAACCAGTTTTCTTGTGACAAAGTGCTTGAGTCATTGTCTGTTAACTTTGAAGGATTCGATTGCTTCACTCTATATTTCCATTGCTCCAAATAGGTAAAATTGACTCACTTAGAATGGACTGGACCAATGAGAATGAAGCTTTCTGAGAAAAGCCTTGAATTAAACAGTACGACCCAATCTCTTACTTGAAATTTATGTTTCAGGATGTGTTTATCGTGCCATTTGTTTGTTCTCTCTTTATATATCCTATCACTTTCATATGCATCAAGTCTCAGCTCATCTAGCTCATTCAATTGCAAAAATCTCATCTTTCCAATAGCGCTTAAGTCAAATTTAATCATTTTTATTGCCCAATATGCCTTATGTTCTGTAACATCCCCGATTTTTCCTTATGTTACTAATTGAAATTTATTTCTTTCAGAGAGGAGAAAGCATTTTGGATCTCAGCGGATGATTAAATTATTTTACAATTTTACTCAAACAAGATCTTAGGATGATTAAAATGGCATTTATGTAATTTAACAGAAATGGTATTAATGTAAATTTCTTGAGATGACATTTATGTAAATTTCCTAAGATGGCATTTATGTAAATTATTTGAGATGGCAGTTTTGTAAATACTCTAGGATGGCAATTTTGTAAATAATGGAAGGTGGAAAAGTTGTAAATATTGGGTGGTAGGTAGGAAATTTTTTAATAATTATGAGGAAGGTAGGTAAGAAAAATTATTGATAATTATGAAGGAGACAAAGGAGTGTTGGTAAGGAAGAGAAAGAAAAGAAAAAAAGGAGGAGGAAAAAGAAAGAGAAGGAAAAGGAAGAGGAAGAGGAAGAGGAAGAAGAGAAAGAGGAAAAAGAAGAAGGAAGAAGAAAGGGAAATCAAAGCATCAAGTTTAAAGATTTATTTGAGATAGGTTTAAAATCTACTCATACATTTTGTACAAAATTATATATATGCTTTTAGATTTGTGTAGATGTGATTTTGGATAACATGTGGTTTGGATATTTATATGGAATTCTATTTTGGTTGTATGGACATGTATATGGGTGCATGGGATTAGATAAAAGAAAAACAATGGAGAAGTTAGAGTAAGCTGAATTTTAGAATAATTTGGGAAGCCTATGCTTTTGAAATTCTAAGAAAATGTGGCAAGGATTTTAAAACAATGGTCAACATATGAATTGTAGATATATGTCTCACGGATCTATAGCCTCTGAAATTACTTAATTTGGAGTCCATATGAGGGAGATATATTTAATTAATTGAGCAGAGATTAGAATCTAGGATAGTAAAAATAATCATTTTGATTTTTAATTTTTTAAAAATAATTCCTAAGGAATCTAAAGAAATAATAAACATAACAGTTTTAGATCATTGTCTTAGCTTTTTATAGGCTTTGACATCACCTCAATGGGAGTCGATATGAGGGAGATATGGCTGATTAATTGAGCAGAGGTCAGAATCAACCTAGAATCCATATTGGTAAAATAAGCATTTTAGTTTTTAATTTTTTGGACATCACCTGTTGGGAATCGTAAGAAGTGATAAACAGAAAAGTTGTAGATAATTGTCTTATCATTTTATAGGATTTAAATTCACCTAAATCGAAGTTTGTATGTGGGATATATGGTTAAATAAGTAAGGAAAGGTCATAAAACATGGTTAGGTCATGTTCTGGGTTTCTTCAGCATGGGTAGACCATGTTCGGGGCTATTTTTGAGCATGTTTGAAGTATTTTTCAAGTATGGCCGTGTCTTGAAGAGGGCCAGGCCATTTTGGGTGCTAGATTATCATATTTTTCACTATTTTCTACCTAAAAATAATCTTGTTTGTTGAAATATTTTTAAGAAAATATATAAAAAAAATACTTTTAAAATGATAATTTTGGTATCAAAAATTACTATTTTTCTTTATTTGATTTAAAATGAATCATATTGGATATTGGTATATGATGAATGATTATTAATCATTTGGTATAAAAAAGATGCATCATATTATAAAAGTGATTAAATTGTGAGCATAAAGCTCATGGTGAGTTGCTTGATAATTATATATTGCATTTGATGAACATGCATTTATATATATACATTGATATGTATGGATGAATATCGACAGGTTGTATGGCTTGAGACAGTACCTAGTAGGGGGACGCCATTTTAGCCTGAGTGAGTCAAGGGAAGTCCACTCTAACTAATTGACAGAGGTAATGTGAGGAGGCAGATGGGTGATGAACACATATTCCCTGATCACTTATTGTCACTATAGTTGATCGGTTACTATGCGTATAGCAAATGAGTGAATTGAGAACTGTGATATGTTTGAGCATTTTTTTAAAAAAGAGTGAATTTTCAGTGCATATATAATATGTTAATTATGCATAAACTGAAGTGATGATTTTATCTTCAAATCTTAATATTTTCTGTAGCTTATATAACTGAATATAACTCCTATTTTTCTCATTATATTTTATTTATGTTAAGTCTATTGGGAACCTTTGTTCTCACTATTATTGTGGTGTTATGTTTAGATAAAAAGAAATGAGATACAACAGGGAATGACGTTATTGATGGAAATCTCGATGTCAGCACCACCTCCTTACCCTTTGCATTTCAGGGGTGAAATGCTATATAAAGACTTTTATTTATGTACTGAAATATTATATTTTATAATTATAACATGTGTGAGGTTTCTAATATATATGTATACATATATATTGTGTTTTGAAATGTTGTATTGTATAATTATAACATGTGTGAGGTTTGTAATATATATATATATATATATATATATATATATATATATATATATATATATATATATATATATATATTGTGTTTATATATATGGCATATTTAACATGTGTAATGTGATTTTTTTTTAAAGTAAATCGGATCTTAAAAAGATGCTATAATAATAATAAACAAATAAAAATCTAGACGTTACAAAGTTGGTATCAGAGCAGGCGATCTTAGGCGAACTTGGGGTGGGTGGTCACCTAAGTTGACTTAAAGGAGTCATGAATAGTTATGTGGAAACGTTGTGTAAGGTAGCGGATAAATTCAGTAGAAAAGTACTAGTTTTTCCTATTTATAGTCTTGTGTGGAGTGATAACTACTGTAAAATTTTGAATTGCTGTTGGGTTTGATCACCTCAATAGTGACTAATATTTTCCTTTATTACTACAGTGAGTTATGGCACCACCAAGAATAAATTTTCCACGCAGCACAGATGCTACCTTATATAACATAGTCACAGTTATTTAAGCTTAGGCAGCTGCTCTGAATCATATTTTGCAGCACCTTTAGAATAATAATAATAATAATAATGAGGCTAGGGGAAATGGAAACAAAACTAGAAATGGTAATGGATGGTTTGAATTTATGGGAACGCGGCCTCCGTCTTTTGTAGGTGCATATGATCCCATAGTTACTGAGAGATGGTTGACAGAACTCGAGAAGATTTTTTAAGTTCTAAATTGTTCTGATGAGTAGAAGGTCAATTTTGGGACATATATGCTGAAGGAAGAAGCTGAATATTGGTGGAGAGGAGCCGGAGAGTTACTGGTACATCAAGACAGGGAAATTACATGGAACTTGTTTTAAGAGACTTTTCTGAACAAATATTTTTCCAGTAATGTGAGAGCTGAGAAAGAGATTGAGTTTCTTCAGCTTAGACAGGGAAATGGGACCATTGAGTACTATATTACCAAGTTTGAAGAACTATCTAAGTTCTCAAGTACTTTGAAGAATAATCCAGATGAAGCTTGGAAGGCAGTGAAATTTGAATCAGGACTGAACTTGGAGCTTAGGAATGTTGTGGTAGCATTAGAGATTTGGGAATATGCCTCGTTGATAAATAAATGTCGGATGCTGGCGACAAGTCTAAAAGCAATAGAGGATGAAAAGGAAAGGAAGACTTAGTGGAAGTGAAAGAGAAAGTTCTTAGTTATGGATAGAAATACCAGAGGGAAGAATATGATGAGAGGTAAACAACCAGCACTTATGGAACCCAAACCTTTTATGAAAAAACTAGCAACGGGTTAGTGTGGGAAATGTGGGAAATTCCATAAGGATAAACCATGTTATTTTGGTCCAATTACTTGCTACTGATGTGGCCAGAAGGGGCACGTGGCACGGCATTGTCCATTGAAAAATGAGAAAGGTACTGCATGACTCAACAAACGACAAGAAGATTTTTCACTTTAAGTAGTTCTGAGGCAAAATCAGCTCCTGATTTGATGCAAGGTACGTGCTATATCAATAATCTGCCTCTGATTATATTGTTTGATTTTGGTGCGAGCCATTCTTTCATAGCATTAGAATGTGTAGAGAAGTTACAACACTTTATTGTGGAGTTACCATACGAGTTAGCAGTGGTGACACCTACAAGAGGAAAAATAATTACCTCCTTAGTGTGTTTGAATTGTACCATTGTATTGAATGATAAATCCTTTGTAGTGGATTTGATCTGTCTACCTTTAGACGGTATAGATGTCATCTTGGGAATGGATTGGTTATGTCAGAACTGAGTTGTACTAGATTGTTGCAATAAGACTTTTGAGTTTCTCTCGGACCCACCGGAGGACCAAAAGCATAGCATTATTAGTGCTCGCCGACTCTATAAGGAGATAAGGGATACGGATCTGAAATGTGTTTTCCTGTATACTATCAACTCGAGAATGAAACAGGAACTGCTTGAGATTCCAGTAGTTCATGAATTTCTAAAGGTTTTTTCCTCTAAGATTTTTGAACCTCCACCGAAGAGAGAAGTGAAATTTTCCATCGATCTATCACCAGAGGCAAGGCCTATTTCTATCACTCCTTATAGAATGTCTCCCGTTTAACTGCAAGAGCTTAAGAAGCAGATCGAAGAGCTATTAAAAAAGAACTTTATCAGGCCTAGCGTATCACCTTAGGGAGCACCTGTATTGTTTGTAAAGAAGAAATATGGCAGTTTAAGATTGTGTATTGATTACAGGTAATTGAATAAGGCGACTATTAAGAATAAGTATCTGTTGTCCAAAATAGACGATCTATTAGATCAATTAAAGGGAGCTACTATTTTTTCTAAGATAGACTTGAGGTCAAGATATCATCAAATCGGAGTTAAAGAATAAGACATTCCAAAAACAGCTTTCAGAACTCGGTATGGATACTACGAATTTTGAGGCATGGCTTTTGGGGTCACAAATGCACCTGCAGTCTTTATGGACTATATGAATCGAATTTTTAGACCCTACTTGGATCAATTCATAGTAGTGTTCATAGATGATATTTTAATCTACTCTAAGAGTGAGGGAGAACACACCAGCATCTCCATTTAGTACTTCAAGTCTTGAAGAAAAATAAACTTTTCACTAAGTTAGAAAAATGTGAATTTTGGCTAAAAGAAAGGAAATTTTGGCTAAAAAAAGAGAAGTTTTTGGGTCACGTAATTTCTAAAGATGGTGTGTCAGTGGATCCCAGTAAAACTAAAGCAGTGTTAAAATGGGAGACACCAAAAAATGTGACTGAAATTAGAAGTTTCCTAGGTTTAGCAGGATATTACAGAAGGTTTATACATGGATTTTCTCAAATAGCTTTGCCTTTGACTTGATTGACCAGAAAAGGAAGTCACTTTAATTGGACTGAAGAATGCGAGAATAGTTTCCAAGAGCTTAAAGTCAAATTTACTTCTCTGCCTATTCTAGTTATTCCTAACCCTTCTGGATGCTTTGTAGTCTATACGGATGCTTCCAAGAAAGGTTTAGGTTATGTTTTGATGCAAGAAATCAGAGTAGTTGCTTATGTGTCTCGACAATTGAGACCGCATTAGGAGAACTATCCTACTCATGATTTACAGTTGGCTGCAATAGTTTTTACCCTGAAGATGTGGATACACTACTTGTATGGAGCTTTATTTGAAATATATAGTGACCACAAGAGTTTAAAGTATCTCTTTGACCAAAAAGAATTGAATATGAGGCAAAGAAGGTGGATGTAATTCATTAATGATTACAAATTTGAATTAAAGTATCGCCCAAGGAAGGAAAATGTAGTAGCTGATGTGTTGAGTCAGAATTCGTTGCATTTAAGTTAAATACTGATAAAAGAAATAGAGCTAATTGAAGAATTCAGAAATTTGAAATTATCAGTTATGACTGTCCCTGGAAGTCTGATTGTTAATGAATTAAGAATTGAAAGTGACTTGAAGACTCAGATTAAGGAAGCACAGACACATGATCAATTTTTACAAGATCGAAGAGATCAGCCTGACTTTGCAAGGTCAGCGGATAGAATTATTATGTACTAGGGCAGAACATGTATACCACAAGGAAAGAATTTGAAGGCTAAGATTCTAGAAGAAGCTCATCAATGTAAGTATATAATCCATCCAGGATCTACAAAAATGTATCAAGATTTGAAAAGATTATACTGGTGGCCAGGAATGAAAAGAGACATTGCTAAATACATGTTTAAGTATCTGGTTTTTCAAAAGGTGAAGATAGAACACTAAAAACCTTCTGGAATGTTACAACCTTTAGAAATCCCTGAGTGGAAGTGGGATAGTATATCTATGGATTTTATTGTCAGATTACCTAAGACTCAGACAGGCCATGATGTAATATAGGTAATAGTAGATAGACTGACGAAATATGCTCACTTTCTACCCATTAAGAAAAACTACTCGTTGAATAAGTTGGCCAAATTGTATATGAAAGAAATTGTATAGTTACATGGAATACCTAATAGTATCATTTCATATCGAGATCCTCAATTTACTTTCAGATTTTGGAGAGTGCTACAAGAAGCTTTTGGCACTCATTTGAGTTTTAGTACTGCATATCATCCTTAAACAGACGGTAAAACAGAGAGAAATATACAGACATTAGAGGATACGCTAAGAGCTTGCTCACTAGAATAAGGAAAAGGATGTGATGGATATCTATCACTAGTTGAGTTTGCATATAATAACAGTTATCATTCCAGTATTGGAATGACACCCTATGAAGCTTTGTATGGTAGGAGATGTAAATTGCCTTATGTTGGAATGAAGTGGGGGAGAAAAGGTTATTGGGGCCGGAGATAGTGAAACATACTTATGAGAAAATACAGATAATTCGGGATAAAATGCGAACAGCTCAGAGTCGACAAAAGATCTATTTCGATAGGAAAATAAGATCGATACAATTCCAAGAAGGGGAGCATGTGTTCTTAAAAATTTCTTCTACTACCGGAATTGGATGAGCAATGAAAATTAAGAAATTGAGTTTGAGATATTTAAGACCTCATCAAATTCTGAAAAGGATAGGGTCATCGGTGTATCAGATTGCATTTCCTCCGCATTTAACGAATCTGCATAATGTGTTCCATGTTTCTCAACTTTGGAAGTATCTACCAAATTTTTCGCACATAATTCAAGAAGAAATAATAGTTGTAGACTAGAATCTAAACTACCGACCGAGGCCAATAGTAATACTGGATAAAGACGTGAAACAATTGAGAAATAAAACCATTCTATTGGTGAAGTTAGGTTGGGAGAGTTTAACAATGGAAGAAGCCACATGGGAAAGGGAGGATGACATGAGATAGAAATATGCACAACAGTTTGAAGACAAATATAGCTTAAATTTTGAGGACAAAATTCTTTTTTGGGAAGGAGAATTGTAACATCCCCGATTTTTCCTTATGTTACTAATTGGAATTTATTTCTTTCAAAGAGGAGAAAACATTTTGGATCTCAGGGGAGGATTAAATTATTTTACAATTTTACTCAAGTCAAACAAGATCTTAGGATGGTTAAAAAGGAATTTATGTGATTTAATTGAAATGAAATTTATGTAAATTTCTTGAGATGACATTTATATAAATTCTTTGAAATGGAAGTTTTATAAATATTCTAGGATGACAGTTTTGTAAATAATGGAAGATGGCAAAGTTGTAAATATTGGGTCGTAGGTAGGAAAATTTTTAATAATTATTAGGGAGGTAGGTAAGGAAAATTATTGATAATTATGAGGGAGAGAAAGGAGTGTCGGTAAGGAAGAGAAAGAAAAGAAAAAAAAAGGAGGAAGAGGAAGAGGAGGAAAAAGAAAGAGGAGGAAAAGAAAGAGGAAGAAGAAGAAGTGAAAGAGGAAAAAGAAGGAGAAGGAAGAGGAAAGGGAAATCAAAGCATCAAGTTTAAGGATTTGTTTGAGGTAGATTTAACATCTACTCATAAATTTTGTACAAAATTATATATATGCTTTTAGATTTGTTTAGATGTGATTTTGGATAATATGTGGTATGGATATTTATATGGAATTTTATTTTGATTGTATGGACATGCATATGGGTGCATGGGGATTACATAAAAGAAAAACAATGGAGAAGTTAGACTAAGCTGAATTTCAAAATAATTTGGGAAGCCTCTGTTTTTGGATTTCTGAGAAAATTCGGCAAGGATTTTAAAAATATGATCAACATATGAATTATAGATATATGTCTTATGGATTTATAGGCTCTGACATTACTTATTTGGAGTCGATATGAGAGAGATATGGCTAATTAATTGAGAAGAGGTCAGAATCCAATAATCATTTAACTTTTAAATTTGTTGAAAATAATCCGTAAGGAATCTAAAGAAATGATAAACATAACATTTGTCGATAATTGTTTTAAATTTTTATATGATTTGGCATTAACTCAATTGGAGTCTAAATGAGAGAAATATGTCTAATTAATTGAGTAGAGGTCAAAATCAGTCTAGAATCCAGATTGGTAAAATAAGCATTTTTGTTTTAAATTTTTTGGGAATAATCTGTAAGGAATATGGAGAAATGATAAACATAAACTTTGTAGATAATTGTCTTAGTGTTTTATAGGATTTGAAATTACCTTAATAGGAGTTCGTATGTGGATGATATGGTTGAATAAGTAAGGAAAGGTCACAGATCTAGGTTGCTTCAGCATCGGTAGACCGTGTTCGGGGCTGTTTTTGAGCATGTTTGAAGTATTTTTCAAGCATGACCATGTCTTGAACATGGCCAGGCCGTGTTTGGTGTTGGATTATCATATTTTTCATTGTTTTCTACCTAAAAATAATCTTGTTCATTGAAATAATTTTAGGAAAACATATATCCAAGAAAAATACTTTTACAATGATAATTTTGGTATCACAAATTACTCTTTTTCTTTATTTGATTTACAATTAATCATATTGGATATTTGTATGTGATGTGTAACATCCTTAATTTTGTTTCATGTATTAATAAAAGTACAAAAGTATTCAAAGTAACATCCATAATTTCATTTCTTCCATTGTTAAAGGTACATAAATATTTAATTAAGGAAATAAAATTTATTAGACAATTTTTAGATATCTAAGGAAATATAATCCTTAGAAATTCTTCACCTTACGTTTATGTATAGAAATGTTCTAATATTAATAGAATAGGTAAAGAAAGAAAACCTAAGAGAAAATATTAGAAATAAACATGCTAAAGAAAGGTGAAATTCTTAGGTAAGGAAGATAAATTTTTGTGAAGTAAGTAAATGTCTTAAAATTTTAAAAAGATCCGATTAGGGTAATTTTTCTTAATTTAAGAGCAAAAGTTACTAAGTTTAGTATCTCCACCCATAAATTGGGCTTTCACCTATGGACACTTCATATAGAGTTTTTCTACTTCACATAAATTTTTAGCAAGCCAATAGGATAGCCCAATGAAGAAATAAAACATAGACTTAGACTAGGATATAGAAATTGGACCGGTATTCCAAAAATCATGAAAATGTGACCAAGCCCATTATGAAAGGTAGAATTTTAACCAAAGTAAAGAAAATGGGCAAGAATGAGCCCAAACCCAAGAGGAAAAATAAAAATAAAAATAAAATTAAAGTGATGAAATAATGGTGTAATCAAGATTAGGTGACATGGCATTAAGACAAAAATTTAGCAAGTGGTGTGATATCTTACATTCAAAATTTTAGCAAGTGGTATGATAATACAAGGTTTTAGGACAAAACATATATATCCTACACTCATAATTTTAGCAAGTGGTATGATAATACATGGCATTAAGACAAAACATTCCTATCCCACACAAATAATTTCAACCAAATAATGGAGATGCAAGGGTTAGAAATTTGTCACCTAAAAAGAAAAACCTATCATACTTGTTTAAGACAAAAGAAAAAGAAAATGAATCCCTAAATCAAAGGGACCTTGTCCCGTATCTTAAGAATATATTATCATAATTTTCAAAATAAAAATCTCCTTTTTCTATGTATATCTTGACTAAGGAAGAGGAAGACAAGAACATAAGTTGTTTGTTTTCCAAAAATTCAACCAAGTGTAACCTAATTTTGATAAGGTAGACCCATGATCATGAAAGGTGAATTATTTGATAGTCTATATAAGCAAAACCCACCCTTATAGCATGGGAATTTCATCCAAGTAAGGGAGAGAAAAAAAATAGAAGCAAGGTAGAGTGAGGAAAGGAGAGGAAGAAAGGAAGAAAGAGGAAGGAGAAGTCTGAAGGACTAAGTGCTCCAAGTAAGTTTAACAATATTTCTTTTTGAAGAAAAGTTTTGAAACTTGTATTATTTATATGGGATTTTGATCTTAGAATTTTAATGATTGGTCATGGATGTTGCTATATCATGTTACATATCATATATGTTTGAATACTTAGGTTAGTGTAAATAGTTCTGCATGGGTATGGCTATAGGTGGCAGAATTTTAAGCTACTATTTTTAAAATTCTAGGAAGAATCAGTAAAGAATTGAAAGAAATGGTTAACATTAAAAATGTATATCTATGTCTCACAGATTTTTAGCCATTGAAATCACTCAATTTGGAGTCTATATGAGATAGATATGGTCTGATTACTAAGAAAAGGTCAGAAACTGGTTAATCAGGGAAAAATATATTAGGATAACTTCTGTGTTTTAATTTCTGCGAACATTATATATTGAATCTAAACAAATGGTTAACATAAAAAATGTATATCTATGTCTAATAGATATTTAGCCACTGGAATAATTCAATTTAGAATTCATATGAGATATATATGGTCCAATTTGTAAGCAAAGATCAGAAAATGGTTAATCAGGGAGGAATATGTTGGGATAGCTTCTGTATTTTAATTTTTGGGACCATTCTGTAGGGAATTAAAATTAATGGTTAACATAATATTTATACCTATATGTGTCACGGATTTGTATCCACTGGAATCACTTAAATGGGAATTTTTATGAGGGAGATATGGACCAATTAGTAGGCAGAGGTCAAAACCTATCCGAGAAGAAATAACATGTACATTGAGGGAGTAATATCACCTTGATTTCTTAATATTTCGCTACACTATTCAACATAATAGTTCTAGATAATTGTTTTATCTTGAAAGTGACACCAAGATCACCTACATCAGAGTTAAATTGAGGGAGTTATGCTCTAATTAGTAAGAGAAGGTTAGATAGGATAAAAACCTGCATCAAGAAAATAAAGAAATAAAATTAATATTTTAAAAAGAAGAAGAATCTTATAAATGAAAATAATAAATGACTAGTATATCCATAGCCATTGCCATTGTATGAACTTCTTACCATCTTAAGTGTGAAATTTTGACATGGAAATATTTTATAAAGTGACATTTGAAATAGTTATGTTCATGGCATGATTACCAATGATTTTTGGTAATAGTTATATTTTGATGAACATACTTGTTATTGAAAGCATATTTTTGGCTATCATTGTGAAAAGAAAAGAAATGAGCACGGTCAAATAGCAATCCATGTGGTGCACTAGTAGGGGACGCCCCACGAACGGTTATGATCATGTTGATGAGAAAAGAAAGAGAAAGTGGGTCATGTCGGACGGAGCGAGAAAAGCCCGTACCGGAGAGTAGAAAATATTCACCCTGACCGGGGTAGCTTGATATGAGAATAAATTGATAGTCATCATATGATATTATGAAAATAGTTAATCCTGTCATACATGTCATTATTGTACCATTCTCTTGTGCATAGATATATGGCATTCATGTGACTAAAGATATTTGATGTAGTTTATACAGCTGAACATGACGTGATGAGCTATATTGATGATGATTTATTGTTGAACTTACTGGGATTTAATTCTCACTATATTTTCATATCATGTTCAGAAAATTAGTTATGCAGATTTTTTCTATGGCTCTGGCTTTTAGTGCACATTGGATCGAGTACTTTATGTTAGGAAGATCCCAAAAGCAAATAAAATGTTTGTGGTCGAGTTGGCTTAGATCCTGGTGAAGGTGCAACCACCCACACCTCTATCTCCGGAATTGGTCAACCAGAATAAATAAGATGTATATTTTTATATGTTTGATATGTTGTACGTATGTTTTGATTAATGACATGTATGTAAACTCTATATTGTATAAATTAAATAAATGTTATTTTGAGTTAAGTTGTAACGAGGTAATAACTTTATGGTATTTAAAAAAAAAATTGATACTTAAATGGAGTTGTTACATAATTGGTATCAGAGCAGGTCGATCCTAGATGGCCAGTGGATGGATGGTTATCTGAATCAATCTTATAGTGTCTTGAGTATGTTTATGGTTGTGCTGTGTAGGGATCATTGAATTCATATAGGTAAGAAATTACTAGTGTTTCCTACCTACATGCCGAGGTGGTTTTATGACTGCTGTTAAATATTTTTGAACTAACTATTGGGCTTGATCACCTCAATAGCAGCATAACTTTGTTTTTGCCACAGTAGGAAATGGCACCACCAAGGAGGAATCCAGCAAATAATGCGGAGGAAACCCTGCACAACTTGGCCATGGCAATTCGAGACCAAGTCATGACCATTAATCAAATTCTACAATACTTCCAGAATGCTAATAACTCGAATGGTGTGAATGGTGTTAACAACCGGATGGCTGGAAATGATAACGGCATATCCGAGTTCCTGAGGACTAGGCCATCTTATTTTCAAGGCGGCTTTGACCCGATTGTAGCTGAAAGATGGATAAGGGAGTTAGAGAAAATCTTTAAAGTAATGGGCTGTACTGAGGAGCAGCAAGTAATCTTTGCTGCATATATGCTAAAAGATGAAGCAGAATACTGGTGGCGTGGAGCTAAAGAACTTTTAGCTCACCAGGGAAGGCAGATCACTTGGCAGGTGTTCAAAGACACCTTTTTGGAAAAGTACTTTCCAAGTACTGTGAGGCCGGAGAAAGAGATCAAATTTCTCCAACTCCGGCAAGGTAGCATGACTATAGACCAATACATCGCGAGGTTCAAGGAATTGTCTAAGTTCTCCTCTTATCTGCGATTTAACCTTGATGAAGCATGGAAGGCTGTTAAGTTCGAAGCGGGACTGAACCCGGACATAAAGAATGTTGTTGTAGCTATGGAGAGTAGGGAGTTTATGCCTCTGATCAATAAATGCAGACTCTTGGAGAAAAGTTTAAAGGCAGTGGAGGGCAAAAAGCAAAGGCGAAACCTATGGAAAAGGAAGAAAAATTTTCTCAACCCTAGCAAGAACGTGAGAAAAAGTCGATATGGAGCTGGTAAGTGGCCATTGACTGCGGGTCCCAGACCTTTCCAACAAGACCTCACCCTAGTCAAGTGCGCTAACTGCGGACGTATGCATGGTAATCGGCCATGCTACATGGGATAAGATGTCTGCTTTAACTGCGGACAGAAGGGTTATTTTGCGAGAAGTTGCCAACAGAATGTGGGGAAGCAGCCAGAACAGAGGCCTCAAGTAAAAGGAAGGGTTTTCACCCTGAGCGGCCAAGAGGCAGCTCAATCTTCTAAAATGATTCAAGGTACATGTTATATCTATGGATTTGCTCTTATGGTGTTATTTGACTCTGGTGCTAGTCATTCATTTATATTGGAAGAATGTATTAGGAAGTTTCAGTTTCCTATTTCTAAAACTCCCTATGAGCTATCCGTAGTAACCCCTACAGGGGAAAGGGTATTAACTTCCTCTGTATGTAAGGACTGTCAAGTCACCATCCATGAGAAAACTTTTTCTGTAGACCTCGTCTGTTTACCTTTAAGAGGTATTGAGGTCATTCTAGGGTTAGATTGAATGTTTAGAAATCGAGTCTTGCTGAATTATTGTAACAAGACCGTTGAATTTCTACCTCCTACTCCGAAAGAGGAGGTCTAGTTATTGATGCTTAATGCCAATCAAGTTAATAGGGAGTTGAAGAATATAGTACTTGGATACATTCTCTTGTATTTATCAAACCTAGAAGTCGAATCGAAGCTTGATGAAATCCCAATAGCCAATGAGTTTCTTGAAGTATTTCCATCAGATATTCCAGGCTTACCTCCCAAGAGAGAGATCGAGTTCTTTATTGATCTCCTACCTGGAACAGGGCCTATCTCTATTGCACCATATAGAATGGCCTCGAAGGAACTAGAGGAACTCAAGAAACAGTTAGAAGAACTATTAGACAAGAAATTCATTAGACCGAGTGTATCACCTTGGGGAGCTCCTGTATTATTTGTTAAGAAGAAAGACGGGAGATTGAGACTATGCATAGATTACAGATAGCTGAATAAGGTGACTATCAAAAACAAGTACCCTCTCCTTAGGATAGTGGTGCGCACTGTCGCAGGCATGCCCAAATTAAAACCTTACCTCAACACTAACCTGTAGTAGTGGGAGTAAGGGTCGATCCCACAGAGACTGGAATTACCTTATGTGATTCAGAAATGGGGGATTGAGAGTTGCAATTAAAATTAAGTAAACAATAGCAAAAATAATTGAGAGAAAGTGATTAATGAGAAAAGCGTTGGTTTCGGTCGATATTCACCATCAAGGGATTGCATTGATCATTGACAAAATTATCAATCCTAAACCAAATATCTATCATTGGGATTCTATCCCAGTTCCTCCTTAAGCCTAGTAAATTAATGACAATCGCACTAATTATACTCTAATTAACGAGCAATCCTTTAACACATCGGTAAAGCATCACTTATTAACCGCATGAAGAACAAGAGAAACTAATAGAGCTAAACGAATACAAGCACATCGGTTATATTCAATTTAGTTGATATTCATCATAGGATTAACGATTTATAATCCAAAATCCTTAATCCTATTTGCTTCACGAATCAAGTAATAAAAGCTTTGTTCAAAACCTAATTCAGCAGCTATACATACAATATACTAGTAGGCCTCCTAGCAATCACATGCATAATATTAAGAAAATAAGAACAGATGAATAAACAATACCCGGTTAAGATTGAATGCAATGAAATCAAATTCGTATCTCACAATGACATCAAATCCCTTGAGGTTTCAATCTCCCTCAACCAACTAAAGAAAATTAGCCGCGCAGGGCCATAGAAAACTAAACAAGAAGTAAAGAAAAGAGTTGAGAACTTGAATGAATTCTTTGCTGAGTGAATGGATGCCTTCTCTGCTTACTTTCCTTCCTTTTTATCGATTCAACCCTCCTAGTCGAAGTAGGAAAGTTTTTAGGTCAAATCTCCATCAATTGGGCTTCAAATCAGGCGAAAAAACCCTAAAATTGCGACTTCCGGAGCGGCGGCGCCGCGGCGCATAAGTTCAGCGCCGCGGCGCTGCGAAACTTCATCCACGGGATGCCGCGGCGCACCATGCAGCGCCGCGGCGATCCATTCTTCGTACACGGGCGCCGCGGCGCACTCATGCAGCGCCGCGGCGCTCGTGGTTCTGGGGCAAGGGCGCCGCGGCGCTACGAGACATCCATGACGGGCCGCCGCGGCGCTGTATTGTGAGCGCCGCGGCGCCTAGAAAACGCCGGATTTTGCCAAAGTGCCGAACACGAAAGTTGTAGCTCTATGTTTCTTCTTTCCATAGCCGCTGGAATCAGCTCAATCGGAGCTCAAATGAGTGAGATATGCTTCCATTAGTGATGAAAGGTCAGAAATCAGCATTTTTCATGATTTTCTTCTATTTTTCTCTTCTTTTCTTCTTTATTATTCCTAAAAACATAAAACACACAATTTAATTAAAACCTATCTATTTATCATTTAAATAAAATAAAATGAAACATAAAATATGCTAAATACATGCTTAATTTAAAGCATGTCAAATACCCCCACACTTGCTCTTTTGCTTGTCCTCAAGCAAATTAGACCATGTGAACAATATTCAATAAATAAGGTAAGTGAAAGTCTTACCAATATATTGCCTCATAGTGAAAATTGAATGCTCTTAAAGAAATTTCAGAAAATTTAATGACTATGTGCAATATTCAATTTAAATGCAATTCAGAATTCATTTTTCTAGAGCCCTGAGTGTGTGTGTGTTTTGAGCAGTTCAATCATCTTTCATTCAAATGAGTTTATATATCTCAAGAAATCAAGTATGGATCTCTTCGTAGGATTTCCATAAGCTTATTTTTCCTGCTGCTCTCCACTAATGTAGGTCAAAACTACTTTTAGGATCAAAAGGACTTTATTTAGCTTGTAATGTGGCCAAGGTGAAGGGTGGGACAAAGGATATCAATGTAGGATCAGTCACCCAGCACCACATGATTAAAATTGATCTCTTGAGCTCTTTGCTTTCCTCCAATAATTTTGGGAAGATTTTCTCCCCACACTACTTTTTCTGCTTCAATCCATCATTGTCCTCTTTTTCTTTCACCCACAACATTTGTTCTTATATATATATATAATTTTTTTTTCTTTTGAAAATTTCTTTTCTTTTCCTTGCTCCACCCTTCCACCCTTTTTGTAAATAAAGCAATACAATACAAATATTCATCAAAATAATCATGGAGTGAGTGAATAGGGTAAAGAAAAAAAAATAAGGATATACAAACTTTGGCTTATGGCTCAGTAATGATTTTCAGAAGGAAAAGTTCATTAAGCTCAAAATAAAGGAACTAGTGTTATTTTATTACTTAGGTTAGGCTTGAAAGGCTCAATCTATCCAATAATGCCTAAATCATCTCCTAAATAATAGTATTAACCTAGGATTTCGCCTCAAGCAGCATTCAAATAAGTTCTAGAATCCTGTTGAGATCATAAAAAATTTCTTTAAGTTGTATAAATTTTCTTTAAATAAAAGATAAATTAAATACTCAAAGTTGTTGTGCAAAATAGATTCAGGATTCTAGAAAATGGATAATAAATTGCAAAAAAATTAAAATTACACATAATTATGATTTTCCTACGTTTCTTAGGAGCTATTAGCAATTTAAACATTTATATCATTGGCTATTGGTTTCACTAATACAAACCCATAAATTGAAATTTTGTTCACATGCTCACCTCATGACAGGAATAAAAGTGCACACATCATAGAATTATAGTAATGCATCAAAGTAGAAAAGTGCACAAGTATATGAGTTATTATACAGTCATCCAGCTGAATCATAAAGTGACCCCCCCACACTTAAAAACATACATTGTCCTCAATGTAAGAATATTAAAGAAAAAACACAATAGAAACAAGTAATAAAATAAGGAGGGGTCCAGGGAAACTTCCCTGATCAAGTGTCTTTGAATTCGACTCAATTGCTGATATGAGGTGTATAATCCTGCAAAAGAAGATGAAAAATCAAGTTATACAAGCAATATAATCGAATGGGAGGTGAGTATGGGTGATTGGAGGCAAGAAAAGGGATTTGGGGGTGAGAAAAAGCAAAAACCGCGGGTAGGAGAAGAGGTTCTCGCGAACCTCTTATAGAGAGCGCCGCGGCGCTCTCTGCTGAAACGCGGAGCGCCGCGGCGCTATCTTCAGGCGCCGCGGCGCTGACCCAATCTGGGTAGGGGCGCCGCGGCGCTGTTCTTGAGCGCCGCGGCGCTCGTGAGCGTCCACAGCTTCTTTTCTTTTCTTTTTTTTTGTTTTTTTTTTCTTCTTTTTTTTTTTTTTTTTAAAACAAATTAAACTATGAAAAGAAAAAATAATAAGAAGAAGAAAAATAGATGTTGGGTTGCCTCCCAACCAGCGCCTTTGTTTAACGTCGTTGGCTCGACTCAGCTCCCTATCTTTGTTCATGGAGGCTCTTTGAGGTTCACTTTAAATTTCTGGGACTGATTCAATCTTTGAAATTCAACTGCATAACCAGAAGGCACATCAGTAATAACAAGTGGACCTAACCAAGGGAGCGATTTCTTACCTTTAAAAGGTTCAACCCCTTTCATTTCTAGAACTTGATGCAATTTTATAGTCGGGTCTATGCCTTTAAGGTTTGCAATTGTTTTTATAATGGCATTTCTTTGTTCTTGAAAAATATGCATCAATTCCTCTTCTTTTTTAACACCTAAACTTTTTGCAACTATAATAGGTGATGCATCTCCTATTTCCAAGTATTTCAGGTGATTAGGCAGAGATGACAAAATTGATCCACGGTCCTGCAAAACAGAAGGTGCAAGAATGGTATCAAAGTTTGATAATTCCATATAAGAAATCTTACCCTTTGGTGGCTCTTTTGAAGAATCATTGAGTGCAGCCAGTTTCTCCTTTGTTTTTTCATCTAAATTTGTCTCACCATCATCTTCTTCTATGGATTTGCTCACAATTACTTCTAATTTGTCTTTTCCATCTAATTCAAATATGTCATGTGCCAAAGAATCAAAGACATCAATAGAGTAAACAGGGGTATCATCACCTGGGTATTTCATGGCTTCATACATATTAAATTTTATTACTTCACCATCAAATTCCATAGTGAGTGTGCCATTGTGAACATCTATCTTGGTTTTGGAGGTTTTCAAAAATGGTCTCCCTAATAATATTGGAGAAGTAAAATCCCCATTGTCCATGTCAAGCACATAAAAATCTGCAGGGAACACCAAATCATCTACCTGCACCAAGACATCCTCAATTATTCCCTTAGGATATGTAGTGGACCTATCTGCTAGTTGAATTATCAAATTTACAGATTTCAATGGTCCCAAATTCAAAGATGTATATACAGAATATGGCATAACATTGATGGAAGCTCCTAAATCTAACATAGCCTTTTCAATGTGATTTCCCCCAATTTTGCATGGAATAGTAAACATACCTGGATCCTTGCATTTAGTGGGGAGTTTTGTCTGTATCATAGCAGATACATTCTGACTCATATGAATCTTTTCAAAATCTTTTAATTTTTGCCCTTCTTTTTGAGTACATAGTTCTTTCAAGAACTTTGCATATCTTGGCACCTGTTTAATAGCATCTAGAAGGGGAAGATTAACTTCACATTTTCTAAAGATGTCATACAATTCAGAGGTTTTCTCATTTAGCCTATTCTCTTTAAGAGCTTCTGGAAAAGGAGGCACTACTTCATACTTTAAATTAGAAAGAGACTTACCTGTAGTTGCTTCATTCTCCTTAATTGATTTTTCTTGCTTTTTAGGAGAAGAAACAGATGGTGGACTTTCAATTTCCTCACCATTTATTGAAATAATTGAACTGACATTTTCTCTAGGATTCACCACAGTTTGTGAAGGTAACTTACCTGAGTTTTGAGCATCCAGTCGACTCACTGTGGTTGCTAACTGACCCATTTGAGTTGTCAGGTTCTGAATGCTAGCTCTTGTCTCTTGCTGAAATTGATGAGAGCTATGCACAAGAGTCTTCACAATATCTTCCAATGGATTACTTACCTGATGCTCCTGGGATGCATTTTGTTTAGGATAATAGGCCTGTTGGTTTTGTTGAAAATTTTGTCCTGCAGGCCTATTTTGTGCATTCCCATATCTGAAATTGGGATGATCCTTCCATCCAGGATTGTATGTATTAGCATATGGATCATACCTCCTTGGTTGGCCAGGAAAACCTCCTACAGCATTCGCTTGTTCTGTGGACTCCTCTTGAAGTGTAGGACACATGTCAGTTGGGTGCCCTGTGGCTGAGCATATTCCACATACTTTAACTTGCTGCAGTGTACCTGTAGCCATTTGGCGCACAAGAGAAGTAAGTTCAGATATTTGATTCTGAAGAGAAGTTGTACTTACCTCATGGGCATGTCTAACAGGAGGATCATGCCTAACGCCAAATTGTTGTGAATTGGCAGCCATATTTGATATGAGAATTCTGGCTGCCTCAGGAGTTTTATCTACTAGTGCTCCTCCACTAGCTGCATCTATCATGCTCCTGTCTCCCTGCAAAAGGCCTTCGTAGAAATATTGGATTAATAGCTGCTCACTAATCTGATGATGTGGGCAGCTTGCACAAAGTTTCTTAAACCTCTCCCAATATTCATAAAGGGTTTCACCATGCAATTGCCTAATGCCGCATATTTCTTTCCTAATAGTGGCGGCTCTAGATGCAGGAAAATAACGTTCTAAAAATATTCTTTTCATCTCATTCCAAGTAGTAATAGTACCAGAGGGTAAATAATACAACCAATCCTTAGCTGAATCTTTTAAAGAAAAAGGAAAAGCCCTGAGTTTAATTTGTTCCTCAGTTACTCCAGGGGGCTTCATACTGGTACAAACCACATGGAACTCCTTTAGATGTTTATGCGGGTCCTCACCTGCAAGACCATGAAAACTAGGTAAGAGATGAATTAATCCAGATTTTAATTCAAAATTCACATTATCATCAAGATTAGGGAAAGTAATGCATAAGGGTTGTTGATGCAAATCAGGAGCTGCAAGCTCCTTCAGAGTAGGGTGTCTGGCCATGATCACTTCCTCCGTATCCTGATCAATGTCTTCTTGAATTCCTCTTCTGTGCCTGTATACAGATTTTCCAATATCTGGATTGAACTGTAAATCTTGACAATTAGCAGAACGAGTCACAGGCATAAAATAATATATAAAAAATCACAAAAGTAATGACGCAGTCCCCGGCAACGGCGCCAAAATTTGGTGCGCACTGTCGCAGGCACGCCCAAATTAAAACCTTACCTCAACACTAACCTGTAGTAGTGGGAGTAAGGGTCGATCCCACAGAGACTGGAATTACCTTATGTGATTCAGAAATGGGGGATTGAGAGTTGCAATTAAAATTAAGTAAACAATAGCAAAAATAATTGAGAGAAAGTGATTAATGAGAAAAGCGTTGGTTTCGGTCGATATTCACCATCAAGGGATTGCATTGATCATTGACAAAATTATCAATCCTAAACCAAATATCTATCATTGGGATTCTATCCCAGTTCCTCCTTAAGCCTAGTAAATTAATGACAATCGCACTAATTATACTCTAATTAACGAGCAATCCTTTAACACATCGGTAAAGCATCACTTATTAACCGCATGAAGAACAAGAGAAACTAATAGAGCTAAACGAATACAAGCACATCGGTTATATTCAATTTAGTTGATATTCATCATAGGATTAACGATTTATAATCCAAAATCCTTAATCCTATTTGCTTCACGAATCAAGTAATAAAAGCTTTGTTCAAAACCTAATTCAGCAGCTATACATACAATATACTAGTAGGCCTCCTAGCAATCACATGCATAATATTAAGAAAATAAGAACAGATGAATAAACAATACCCGGTTAAGATTGAATGCAATGAAATCAAATTCGTATCTCACAATGACATCAAATCCCTTGAGGTTTCAATCTCCCTCAACCAACTAAAGAAAATTAGCCGCGCAGGGCCATAGAAAACTAAACAAGAAGTAAAGAAAAGAGTTGAGAACTTGAATGAATTCTTTGCTGAGTGAATGGATGCCTTCTCTGCTTACTTTCCTTCCTTTTTATCGATTCAACCCTCCTAGTCGAAGTAGGAAAGTTTTTAGGTCAAATCTCCATCAATTGGGCTTCAAATCAGGCGAAAAAACCCTAAAATTGCGACTTCCGGAGCGGCGGCGCCGCGGCGCATAAGTTCAGCGCCGCGGCGCTGCGAAACTTCATCCACGGGATGCCGCGGCGCACCATGCAGCGCCGCGGCGATCCATTCTTCGTACACGGGCGCCGCGGCGCACTCATGCAGCGCCGCGGCGCTCGTGGTTCTGGGGCAAGGGCGCCGCGGCGCTACGAGACATCCATGACGGGCCGCCGCGGCGCTGTATTGTGAGCGCCGCGGCGCCTAGAAAACGCCGGATTTTGCCAAAGTGCCGAACACGAAAGTTGTAGCTCTATGTTTCTTCTTTCCATAGCCGCTGGAATCAGCTCAATCGGAGCTCAAATGAGTGAGATATGCTTCCATTAGTGACGAAAGGTCAGAAATCAGCATTTTTCATGATTTTCTTCTATTTTTCTCTTCTTTTCTTCTTTATTATTCCTAAAAACATAAAACACACAATTTAATTAAAACCTATCTATTTATCATTTAAATAAAATAAAATGAAACATAAAATATGCTAAATACATGCTTAATTTAAAGCATGTCAGATAGATGACTTATTGGATCTACTGAAGGGAGCCTTCATCTTTTCTAAAATTGACTTGAGGTCAGGAAATCATCAGATTAGGATAAAGGAGGAGGACGTACCAAAAACTGCCTTTAGGACTAGGTATGGGCACTATGAGTTTCTCGTAATGCCCTTCGGGTTGATGAATACACCTGCAATTTTCATGGATTACATGAATCGCATTTTTTGACCCTACCTAGATCAATTTTTTGTAGTGTTCATTGATGATATCTTGATATATTCTAAGAGTGATAAAGATGATAAACATCATTTCTATATATTATTTGATCATCATGTATAGTGTTTTCATCCTCTCCTACACTTATTTTTATCACTTAAGCTAGGTTTTATGATTTGAGATTTATTTTAGTCTTTGAGATTTTTTCCAGCAATTTCATCTTTTTGAACCTGTCTGTGTATTTCGGTTATATTTGGAGTTTGAAACCACCAAAAATTCTGATTTCGGTCTTGTAGGAAAGCTAAGACAAATGCCCATAACTTTCATGAAGAGCCCAAGACCCAGTTCGGAGGTCCAATAGGCCGAATTGGACCAAGAGTCCAATACATAGGCAGCACAAACAGAATCTGACCTTTGGGTGTTACGATGGCCATAAACTGAGTTAGAGATGTCCGTTTGGCATGATTTCGGTGGCCCTGGAACCCTATGACGTAGAGGAATAATTCATATGAAGACCACTTTGCCATCCAGAGGCATCTGGGACCCCTAATTAGTGGTGCAAGGCTGGAGAAACACATGCAGCCGAAAGCAGAGCTGTCACATGTTGTCCTGGTCGGTTTTAATGATTAAGATTCCCTTCCTTTGGTCTAAGTGGGGGGAATTCGGAATTCAGACCACTAACCACTCTCATACACACATCTATCTTCATCTTCATCCTCTGGAGAGAGCTTGGACATCCATGGCAGAGTAGAGAACTTTGTAACCAGCTGGACTTCCTCTTGAATTCGGTTAGGTTTTGAGATTCAGTTTGTATTGTAATCAAGTTTACATCATCTTCTTTGTTCTCTGAAATATTTCGAATCTTGTATGAATATATAGAGATTTCTGTTATCCATTCAAGTTTGATGTATGAGATAGAATTTTGATTGATAAACCTTGATTCTATTGCATGAAACAAAGGAAATAGACTGGTTGATATTTGATCTTCAGATAAATAACAGATTACAAGTTGTATGTGATGGCATGAATTTGTAATATATGTTGTTATCGAATTTTGAATGATGAAGGTTATGATGCAGAGATTTCGATTATAACTGAAAATCAACCAACAACTTGATTGATCATTTTTAGTCTAGGATAAACCGAATGAATTCTTGAAGAACGTCTAGTGAGGTTACATTTTCGGTAATATAATCTTTGTCCAATTTTACAATTGTGATCTAGTTGATTGTGATAAAATCCAACCCCCCCCCGTTAGATCTTGAAGCTATCATTTAACATTAGCATTCCTTGAGAGACGATCCGGAGTTACCCTATACTGCATTATAGGGGTTCGGTAACATTTTTGGTAGATCACGACAAATCTCATCAAAAATTTGGCGCCGTTGCCGGGGAATGTGGATGTTACTTAATAATTTCAAGACTTTTGTATAAATAGTTGTCACTTATATGTGTTTGTCTTCCCATTTCTCTTGATTTTTCATTATTGTCTTTGTTTTTCCTTCTTCCTTAGAATTGGCTGGAATAGTGTTTGCTGATTTTACTGTTCCTAAAAATTTTTATCTCGGATTGATCTGAAATTTGGTGGGTTGATTCCAAATGGTGTTTTACACATAACTGATTGCTTCGCCATCAGCACCACCCTATCTTGGCCAAATTCGACCGTTTACACCTGTTTTTGAATTTTTTAGTATTTATCATTTTATTTTTGTGTTGCATTTTAATCCAATTTGCATCTTGTGTTGATCACACCTTGACTGGTTCTGTCTTGTTATGTTTAGTTGTTCTTTTGTGTTTTAGTGTGTTTCCATGTGTGGTGTGTCTTGGTATATTGCATCTTGTTTAGTGTATGACTAGGTCCTCTAGTGGTGAATTGTGTGAGCTTGATCCTGAGATTGATAGGACTTTTCATACCTTGCAGAGATCTAGGAGAAGATTGTTTGACATATCTGTTAGTGTTAGTAGTCTTGTTAATCCCATAGTTGATATGGCTAACAATAATAATACTAGAACCCTCAAAGAACTTGCTGCACCAGATGTGACATACCAACCTTTGTGCATTCAATATCCTGAGTTAGATGCTGATTTAGAGCTTAAGTCTGGATTAATACACTTGTTGCCAAGATTTCATGGCCTTGCAGGTGAGGACCCTCATAGGCACTTGAAGGAGTTCCATGTGGTGTGCTCAACAATGAAACCGCAAGGCATCTCTGAAGAGCACATCAAGCTCAGGGCATTCCCATTCTCATTAGCTGATGTGGCAAAGGACTGGTTGTACTACCTCCCATCAGGCTCCATCACTTGCTGGAATGACATGAAACAAACATTCTTGGAGAAGTTCTTCCCTGCCTCTAGGACTGCCTCCATCCGGAAGGAGATTTGTGGTATTCGGCAATTGGCAGGAGAGACACTATACGAGTACTGGGAGAGATTCAAAAAGTTATGTGCTAGCTGTCCGCATCATCAGATTAGTGACCAATTACTCATCCAGTATTTCTATGAGGGATTATTTCCCATGGATAGAAATATGATAGATGCAGCCAGTGGAGGGGCATTGGTGAATAAAACTCCTGCTGCAGCTAGGGAGCTCATAGCTAACATGGCTGCCAACTCTCAACAGTTTGGTACCAGAATGGCACCTGCCAGAGGAGGAGTCAATGAAGCACAAGTATCATATGCAGATCAGCATCGTGTGGAGCACAGATTAGATGAGTTGACCTCCCTTGTTAGGCAATTGGCAATGGGTCAACATCAACGACCAGCTGCACAACCAGAACAACCAGTTCGAGTCTGTGGCATTTGTGCTTGTTCCTCCCATTCCACTGAAGTGTGCCCTACCCTTCAAGAAGATGTTGCTGTACTTTCCAACCAAGCAGCAGCAGCAGCAGCAGCAGCAGCTAATGTGTTTCCCAACAGGCCACAATACTACCAATCCAATCAGCAGCCAAGGCATGACCCTTTCTCCAGTACATATAACCCTGGTTGGAGAGACCATCCGAATTTTAAATGGGGTAATTCCACACAGCAGCAGAACCAACAGCAGCAATATCAGCAACCAGCAAGGCAACAGTTTCCACAGAATATGCAGCAGCCAAGTAGACCAATTTACCAGCATCCAAATAAGCCGCAGTACCAACAGCCTTCTGTTCAGCAAAGTCCAGAAGCCACTTCATCTCAGTCATCATTGGAAGATTTGGTCAAGCAAATGGCAACAAATAACATTCAGTTCCAGCAAAGGACAGAATCTACCATCCAGAACTTAGAAACTCAAATTGGACAATTAGCATCAACAATGAGTCAGCTGCAAGCACAAGGTTCTGGACAGCTTCCTTCACAGACCATACCCAATCCAAAAGGGAACGTGAGTGCTATTATGCTCAGAGGTGGCAAAGTAATTCCAGATGCAGCAGTTCCAATTCCAACTTCTAACAGCAATCAGAGTAAATATGCTGCACCAGAAAAATCAGTCTCTGAACCTAGCAGTTCTGGCCAAGGTTCTACTTCAAAAACAACATTGCAGCAACAGAATGACCATGCTGTACCTCTGCCTTTCCCTCAGAGAGCAGTGCAATCGAAAAAATTGGATGAGGCAGAGAAGGAAAAAGAACTTCTGGAGACATTCAGAAGAGTGGAAATAAACATTCCACTGCTAGAGGCAATCAAGCAGATTCCAAAATATGCAAAGTTTCTAAAGGAATTGTGTACTCACAAGAGGAAGCTGAAGGGAAATGAAAGAGTTAGTATGGGCCAAAATGTTTCTGCCCTCATTCAACCTATGCCTCAGAAGTGCAAAGATCCTGGAACTTTTACTATACCTTGTGTCATTGGAAACTGTAATTTTGAAGATGCTATGCTGGACCTTGGAGCTTCAATAAATGTGATGCCGCACTCTGTATTTCAGTCACTTGGAATTGGCCCGTTACAGCAAACAGGAGTGGTGATTCAATTGGCCAACAGAAGCAATGCTTACCCTGCTGGAGTAATTGAGGATGTACTGGTCCAAGTTAATGAGTTAGTCTTTCCTGCAGATTTCTACATTCTAGATATGGAAGGAGAGTCATCATTCAATAAAACTCCAATCATTCTTGGGAGACCTTTTCTCAAGACTGCCAAGACCAAGATAGATGTGCATGCAGGAACCCTCTCCATGGAGTTTGGTGATAATGTTGTGCAGTTTAATATCTTTGATGCAATAAGACACCCCATGGAAGATCATTCTCTTTTCTGCATTGATATACTTGATGAATTGGTCGATGAGGTCTATGACAGTTTCTCCTCTGAATTTCCTGATGTGTTTCTATTTGATGATTCCCTATGCTGTAATTGTGTTAATGATGCTGTTTGTTCTGCTTGTTCTGAAATCAATGCATTCTTAGAAAATGATGACTTTGTCACAGATTCTAAAGAAGTTGATGGTTCTATGCTATTGTTAGAAAATGTTGAATATGCGGGAGTTTATGCAGCAGATGCACCAGTAGCAAAGTTACTGCCTTCCATAGTGCAGCCGCCCATACTAGAGCTTAAGCCTCTTCCTGAGCATCTCAAATATGCATTTTTAGAAGAGAATGAACAGCTGCCAGTCATTATAGCTAAGAACCTAGAACTTGATCAAGAAGAAAAATTGTTGAACATCTTGAAACAGCACAAGAGGGCAATTGGGTGGACACTTGCAGATATACCTGGCATTAGCCCTTCCACTTGCATGCATAGGATTTTGATTGAGGAGGATGCTAAACCAGTACGGCAGCCACAAAGGCGACTGAACCCATTGATTCTGGATGTGGTTAAAAAGGAAGTAACCAAGCTTCTACAAGCGGGTATAATCTATCCAATTTCAGACAGCAAATGGGTAAGTCCAGTGCAAGTTGTCCCAAAGAAATCAGGAGTGACAATGGTAGCCAACCAGCATAATGAACTTATTCCTACTCGAGTTCAGAATAGTTGGAGGGTGTGTATTGACTATAGAAAGCTTAATCAAGCCACCCGTAAGGACCATTACCCTCTTCCCTTCATTGATCAGATGTTAGAGCGTTTAGCAGGAAAATCACACTACTGTTTTCTGGATGGATATACTGGGTACTTTCAGATACATATAGCCCCAGAAGACCAGGAGAAGACCACATTCACGTGCCCATTTGGCACTTTTGCATACAGGAGAATGCCATTCGGTCTTTGTAATGCTCCAGGCACATTCCAACGCTGCATGGTGAGTATCTTTTCTGACTTTTTAGAGAACTGTATGGAGGTATTCATGGATGATTTCACCATATATGGTTCTTCCTTTGATGAATGCTTGGATAGTCTATCTAGGGTATTACATCGGTGCACTACAACTAACCTTGTTTTAAATTTTGAAAAATGCCATTTCATGGTAGAACAAGGTATAGTTTTAGGGCATATAATTTCTAAAAAGGGCATAGAGGTAGATCCAGCCAAGATTGATGTTATTACTGCTTTACCTTACCCTGCCAGTGTGCGGGAAGTTCGTTCTTTTCTTGGCCATGCAGGATTTTACCGGCGCTTCATTCGTGACTTCAGCAAAATTGCCCTTCCATTATCCAGCTTGCTACAAAAGGATGTGGACTTCATCTTCAACTCATTATGCAAGGACGCATTTGACCATATTAAGAAGGCTCTCACTTCAACTCCCATCATCCAGTCACCTGACTGGACGCTTCCATTTGAACTGATGTGTGATGCGTCTAACTATGCCGTAGGAGCAGTCCTTGCCCAGAGAGTTGATAAAGCCCCATATGTCATCTATTATGCCTCGAGGACACTTGACTCTGCCCAAGCAAATTATACCACAACAGAAAAAGAGCTTCTAGCAATTGTTTTTGCATTAGATAAATTTAGATCATACTTGCTTTGTTCTCATGTGGTTATTTTTTCTGATCATGCAGCTCTCAAGTTCCTCTTAAAGAAACCTGATGCCAAACCAAGGTTAATTAGATGGATGCTCCTTCTACAAGAATTTGACCTAGAAATTAGAGATAGGAGTGGAGTAGAAAATGTGGTTGCTGACCATTTGAGCAGAATAGAGAGAGCATCTGATTCTCTTCCTATTCAAGACTCATTCCCAGATGAGCAGCTTCTACAGCTGCATGGTGAGTTTCCATGGTATGCTGATATTGTAAATTATTTGGTTGCACATGTGTTGCCTTTTAATCTTGCACGTGCACAGATGCATAAATTTAAGAGTGAAGCTAAATACTATGTGTGGGATGATCCTTATTTGTGGAGGTTTTGTAGTGACCAAATAATTAGAAGATGTGTACCTAATTATGAGTTTCATTCTGTACTTTCCTTTTGTCATTCCTATGCTTGTGGAGGTCATTTTGGTCCCCAGAGGACTGCAAGGAAGGTATTAGATTCTGGTTTGTATTGGCCTACCTTATTTCATGATGCCTATGAATTTTGTAAATCTTGTGAACAATGTCAACGAGCAGGAAATATAACCCGTAGGAACGAAATGCCCCAACAACCTTTACTATTTTGTGAAATCTTTGATGTTTGGGGAATTGACTTCATGGGTCCATTTCCTGTCTCATTTGGCTTTGTTTATATCTTATTGGCTGTTGATTATGTTTCCAAATGGGTGGAGGCCATTCCCACTAGAACTGATGATTCTCATGTTGTTGTGAATTTTGTTAGATCAAACATCTTTTGCAGGTTCGGCATACCCAGGGCAATAATTAGCGATCAAGGATCTCACTTTTGCAATAGACACATGAAAACATTGTTAAGTAAATATGGTGTCTTTCATAAAGTCTCAACTCCTTATCATCCTCAGACAAATGGCCAAGCCGAGGTCTCCAATCGTGAGATTAAACAAATTTTGGAGAAAACAGTGAGACCAGACAGAAAAGATTGGAGTAAGAGGCTAGATGATGCTTTATGGGCTTACAGGACTGCCTATAAGACACCTATAGGTATGTCACCCTATAGGCTTGTCTTTGGTAAGGCATGTCATCTTCCAGTGGAGCTAGAGCATCGGGCTTATTGGGCAGTAAAGGCTTGTAACTTGGACATAGACCAATCTGGAGTCGGAAGGAAATTGCAACTTCAAGAATTAGAAGAACTCCGATTAGAGGCCTATGAGAATTCCCGAATATACAAAGAGAAGACTAAGTCCTTTCATGACAAGCAAATCCTTAGAAAGGAATTCAAAGAAGGGGAGAAAGTGCTCTTATACAACTCTCGCCTTAAGTTTATGCCAGGCAAATTGAGATCCCGATGGGAGGGCCCATTTTTAGTCACTAATATATTTTCTTATGGTGCAGTTGAAATTCAAGATGTGACCACAGGGCGGACTTTCAAAGTCAACGGACACCGACTCAAACAATTTCATGAGGGAGCTAAAGAGAATTCAGTTGAAGAGTTGGTTTTGGTTGATGCTGTTTCCCTAACTTGAGGGAGTTCATTTTACTTATGCTTGAATATTTCTTTTTCTCTTATTCTTGTTCTTTTCTGTTTAAAAAAAAAAAAAAAAAAAAAAAAAAATTTAGCTTGGAGATTTGTTTTCTATTTGCATTTTCTATTTTAGCTTGTTCTGTTCTGTTCTGGTTGCCATTTTCTATTTGCATTTTCAATAGCCTTGAGATTTGTAAAGGTTGTGAGCTTGGAGCACTTTAAAAATTTGAGGTCTAAAGCATGACTAAATGCATTTCTTGCATCTCTTAACTAGCAAGTTTGGTGATAGACATTGAATAAATGGATTAAGCATGTTAGTGCATACCTAGTGAGCATTTGGGCCAATTGTCATTCTCTATTCTTTTCTTGTGTGAATTACACTCATAAAGTTTGACACTCTAGAACTTGCTTTGCTTCTTTTTGAGACTATATTTTCACATGCATGCATGAATGTAAAGAAGGCTTTCTTTTCTTACATTTAGCTAGTTAACCAAATGGCCTACCTAATACAATTTCCCTTTAACCCTAAAATTTCCAATTCCCTCATTACCAACCTTAAGCATGAAACCATGATTCTACCTTACCTTAGGGAGTAAGAGAGCATTGGTTGATCATTTGATGAGTTGTTCTTTGTCTGAGACAGACAAATCCAAGTGTGGGGGAGAAGAAGTTGTAATTTTGAAATCAATTGGCTATGTGAATTTTAGAGTTATGAATGGCTATGTGAATTTTAGAGATGAAAAAAAAAAAAAGAAAAAAAAAAAAACAAGAGAATTGAATGTGAAAAAAAAAAAAAAAAAAAAAAAATTTTATAAAAAAAAAAAAAAAAAAAAAAAAAAAAACAAAGAAACAAAGATGTATAGAAATTTTTGGATGATTTTAGTGCATATTGCTCATTTTATCTCCCAATGTTCTCATGCTCTCTTTAGTTTTTAATTTCCATACCCATGTTATCTTTTTCATCCCTTCCTTTTCCTTAGCCCCATTACAACTTTAAATAAACTCCCTTTGATTTGTGCATGCATGTGTTTAAAATTGGTGGAGATTAGAACAGAAGCAAGCCTATGGTAGTGCAAATTGTCATGAGTTGTATTGAGTGAAAACACAAACCTTCCTTTTTTAAACACTTGAGAATTGAGAGTATATCATGTAAGAACCTATCATTCTTAGTTCACATAATTCAATTGAAATCACCATGCTTTTTAGTTGGAAGTGTAAGAAATAAATTCATGAATGTCTTGATTCCTTAAAGCATTTAACGTTCTTCTTGCTCACTTATCTTTTGCATTCTTGAAAGTTGTTGGAATGTAAATCCTGGATTATTTCCTTTATTTTCTAGTTTGTTTGAATTTTAGTTTGCCCGAGACGTGCAAAGGAAAAGTGTGGGGGAATTTGATAAACATCATTTCTATATATTATTTGATCATCATGTATAGTGTTTTCATCCTCTCCTACACTTATTTTTATCACTTAAGCTAGGTTTTATGATTTGAGATTTATTTTAGTCTTTGAGATTTTTTCCAGCAATTTCATCTTTTTGAACCTGTCTGTGTATTTCGGTTATATTTGGAGTTTGAAACCACCAAAAATTCTGATTTCGGTCTTGTAGGAAAGCTAAGACAAATGCCCATAACTTTCATGAAGAGCCCAAGACCCAGTTCGGAGGTCCAATAGGCCGAATTGGACCAAGAGTCCAATACATAGGCAGCACAAACAGAATCTGACCTTTGGGTGTTACGATGGCCATAAACTGAGTTAGAGATGTCCGTTTGGCATGATTTCGGTGGCCCTGGAACCCTATGACGTAGAGGAATAATTCATATGAAGACCACTTTGCCATCCAGAGGCATCTGGGACCCCTAATTAGTGGTGCAAGGCTGGAGAAACACATGCAGCCGAAAGCAGAGCTGTCACATGTTGTCCTGGTCGGTTTTAATGATTAAGATTCCCTTCCTTTGGTCTAAGTGGGGGGAATTCGGAATTCAGACCACTAACCACTCTCATACACACATCTATCTTCATCTTCATCCTCTGGAGAGAGCTTGGACATCCATGGCAGAGTAGAGAACTTTGTAACCAGCTGGACTTCCTCTTGAATTCGGTTAGGTTTTGAGATTCAGTTTGTATTGTAATCAAGTTTACATCATCTTCTTTGTTCTCTGAAATATTTCGAATCTTGTATGAATATATAGAGATTTCTGTTATCCATTCAAGTTTGATGTATGAGATAGAATTTTGATTGATAAACCTTGATTCTATTGCATGAAACAAAGGAAATAGACTGGTTGATATTTGATCTTCAGATAAATAACAGATTACAAGTTGTATGTGATGGCATGAATTTGTAATATATGTTGTTATCGAATTTTGAATGATGAAGGTTATGATGCAGAGATTTCGATTATAACTGAAAATCAACCAACAACTTGATTGATCATTTTTAGTCTAGGATAAACCGAATGAATTCTTGAAGAACGTCTAGTGAGGTTACATTTTCGGTAATATAATCTTTGTCCAATTTTACAATTGTGATCTAGTTGATTGTGATAAAATCCAACCCCCCCCCGTTAGATCTTGAAGCTATCATTTAACATTAGCATTCCTTGAGAGACGATCCGGAGTTACCCTATACTGCATTATAGGGGTTCGGTAACATTTTTGGTAGATCACGACAAATCTCATCAAAAGACCATGAACAACATCTCTGAATCGTGCTGCAAGTGCTGAAAGAGAAAAAGTTATATGCCAAATTGGAAAAGTATGAATTTTGGCTATCAGAGGTAAAGTTTCTCGGACATGTCATCTCTAATAGAGGGGTAGCCGTAGATCCTATCAAGATGGAAGCAGTGATTCAGTAGGGGAGACCAAAGACGGTTACGGAAGTCAGAAGTTTCCTCGGTTTGGTAGGATACTACAGGAGGTTTATACAAAAATTCTCTCGTATAGCCTTGCCATTGACTAAATTGACCAAGAAGGGAAGTCCTTTCAAATGGACTAATCAATGTGAAGCTAGTTTCCAGGAGCTTAAGACAAGACTGACCACTCCTGTTTTAATTATTTCAGACTCCGCAGGATATTTTGAAGTGTATAGTGATGCTTCAAAGAAAGGACTAGGATGTGTGCTGATGCAATATAAGAGAGTAGTTGCTTACGCCTCTAGACAACTAAGACCCCACGAAGGAAACTATCCAACCCATGATCTTGAATTGGCGGCAGTGGTGTTTGCCTTAAAGATTTGGTGACACTATTTGTACGGGGTAACCTTTGAAATATATTGTGATCATAAGAGTCTTAAATACCTCTTTGACTAGAAGGAGTTAAATATGAGGCAACGAAGATGGGTAGAATTCCTCAATGACTACAAGTTTAAGATAAAGTATCATCCCAGAAAGGCGAATGTTGTAGCAAATGCCTTGAGTTGAAAATCTCTGCACATGGGTCAGATGATGGTGTATGAGATACAGATGCTAGAGGAGTTTCAAAATTTGAAGCTAGCCATAACTCTTACTCCAAAGAAGCTAGTCATTAATGGTTTAAGTATAGGGTGTGACCTTAGAGCTCAGATCAAAGAGGCTCAAGCTCACGACCAATACTTAAAGGATCATAAAGACCAAGGTAATTTTTTTGTCATGGAAGATGGAGCAATCATGTATCAGGGAAGGATTTGTGTCCCTCAAGAACGAGAGTTGAGGACTAAGATCCTACAGGAAGCGCATAAGAGTAAATACACAGTTCATCTTGGATGCACTAAAATGTACCAGGATTTAAAGAGGATGTATTGGTGGCCAGGGATGAAAAAGAACATTGCCGAGTTTGTGGCGAAATGTCTCATTTGTCAAAAGGTGAAGGTGGAGCATCAAAAGCCAGCGGAATTTCTTCAACCTCTTAAGATCCCTAAATATAAATGGGGCAGTATCTCAATGGACTTTGTTGTGGGATTACCTAAGACTTCAGTGGGACATGACTCTATGTGGGTAATAGTTGACAGATTAACCAAATCTGCTCACTTTTTGCCCATAAAAATTAACTATTCACTGGATAAATTAGCCTAATTGTATTCCAGGAAATAGTTAGACTGCATGGAATTCCCTTAAATATTGTTTCTGATAGAGATCTGAGGTTCACATCGAGGTTTTGGAAGGCATTGCAAGAAGTTTTTGGTACTCAGTTGCGGTTCAGTACTGCCTACCATCCTTAGACTAACGGACAGACCGAACAAACCATTCAAACCCTAGAAGATATGTTGAGGGCCTGTGTGATAGAGCAAGGTAGAGGATGGGATAAGTACCTACCTTTAATAGAGTTTTCTTATAATAATAGCTATCACTTTAGTATTAAGATGGCCCCCTATGAAGCTTTATACGGTAGAAAGTGCCGATCTCCACTATGTTGGTTTGAGGTAGGAGCAAAGAACTTGTTAAGTCCTGATCTAGTTCAACAAACCACTGAACAAATCAGAATGATACGAGACAAAATACTTATAGCTTAGAGTCAGCAAAAGAGTTACTACGATAAGAGACATAGACCTCTAGAGTTTGAGGAAGGAGACCATGTATTTCTGAAACTTTCCCTGACTACTGGAGTTGGTAGGTCTCTCAAAATAAGAAAGCTAAGTCTGTGATTTTTGGAACCCTACCAAATTCTGAAGAAAGTAGGGACATCAGCATATCAAGTTGCTCTCCCACCTAATTTGTCCAACTTGCATAATGTTTTCCATGTATCACAGCTCCGAAAGTATCTTCCAGACTCCTCACATGTGATACGAGATGAACCAATCCAAATAAAGGAGAATATGACATACCAGCTAGTACTAGCATCTATATTGGACACTAACGTGAAGCAATTGCAGAACAAAACTATTCTCCTAGTTAAGGTGTTATGGGAAGGTTTAACTCTAGAAGAAGCAACTTGGGAGCTAGAAGAAGTCATGAGGAAGAAATATCCGAAATTGTTCTTAATAGGTAATTTCTGAAATTTTGAGGACAAAATTTTTTTTAGGGGGAGAGAAATGTAACATCCCTAATTTTGTTTCATGTATTAATAAAAGTACAAAAGTATTCAAAGTAACATCCATAATTTCATTTCTTTTATTGTTAAAGGTACATAAATATTTAATTAAGGAAATAAAATTTATTAGACAATTTTTAGATATATAAGGAAATATAATCCTTTGAAATTCTTCACCTTACGTATATGTATAGAAATATTCTAATATTAATAGAATAGGTACAAAAAGAAAAACTAAGAGGAAATATTAGAAATAAACATGCTAAAGAAAGGTGAAATTCTTAGGTAAGGAAGATAAATTTTTGTGAAGTAAGTAAATGTCTCAAAATTTCAAGAAGATTGGATTAGGGTAATTTTTCTTAATTTAAGAGCAAAAGTTACTAAGTTTAGTATCTCCACCCATAAATTGGGCTTTCACCTATGGACATTTCATATAGAGTTTTTCTACTTCACATAAATTTTTAGCAAGCCAATAGGATAGCCCAATGAAGAAATAAAACATAGACTTGGACTAGTATATAGAAATTGGACCGGTAGCCCAAAAATCATGAAAATGTGACCAAACCCATTATGAAAGGTAGAATTTTAACCAAAGTAAAGAAAATGGGCAAGAATGAGCCCAAACCCAAGAGGAAAAATAAAAATAAAATTAAAATTAAAGTGATGAAATAATGTTGTAAACAAGATTAGGTGACATGGCATTAAGACAAAAATTTAGCAAGTGGTGTGATAATACAAGGCTTTAGGACAAAACATCTATATCCTACACTCATAATTTTAGCAAGTGGTATGATAATACATGGCATTAGGAATAAACATTCCTATCCCACACAAATAATTTCAACCAAATAATGGAGATTCAAGGGTTAGAAATTTGCCACCTAAAAAGGAAAACCTATCATACTTGATTAAGACAAAAGAAAAAGAAAAAGAATCCCTAAATCAAAGGGACCTTGTCCCATATCTTAAGAACATATTATGATAATTTTCAAAATACAAATCTCCTTTTCCTATGCATATCTTGACTAAGGAAGAGGAAGACAAGAACATAAGTTGTTTGTTTTTCAAAAATTCAACCAAGTGTAACCAAATTGTGATAAGGTAGACCCATGATCATGAAAGGTGAATTATTTGATAGTCTATATAAGCAAAACCCACCCTTATAGCATGGGAATTTTGTCAAAGTGAGGGAGAGAAAAAAAATAGAAGCAAGGTAGAGTGAGGAAAGGAGAGGAGGAGAGGAAGAAAGGAAGAAAGAGGAAGGAGAAGTCTAAAGGACTAAGTGCTCCAGGTAAGTTTAACAATATTTCTTTTTGAAGAAAAGTTTTGAAACTTGTAATATTTATATGGGATTTTGATCTTAGAACTTTAATGATTGGTCATGGATGTTGCTATATCATGTTACATATCATGTATGTTTGAATAATTAGGTTGGTGTAGATAGTTCTGCATGGGTATGGCTATAGGTGGCAGAATTTTAAGCTACTGTTTTGATAATTCTGGGAAGAATCAATAAATAATTGAAAGAAATGGTTAACATTAAAAATGTATATCTATGTCTCACGTATTTTTAGCCACTGAAATCACTTAATTTGGAGTCTATATGAGATAGATATGGTCTGATTAATAAGAAAAGATCAGAAACTGGTTAATCAGGGAAAAATATATTAGGATAGCTTCTGTGTTTTAAATTCTGGGAACATTATATAAGGAATCTCAACAAATGGTTAACATAACAAATGTATATCTATGTCTAACGGATATTTAGCCACTAAAATCATTCAATTTAGAATTCATATGAGGTATATATGGTCCGATTTGTAAGTAAAGGTCAGAAAATGGTTAATCAGGGAGGAATATGTTAGGATAGCTTCTGTATTTTAATTTATGGGAATATTTTGTAGGGAATTAAAATGAATGGTTAACATAAGATTTATATCTATATGTGTCACGGATTTTTAACCACTAGAATCACTTAATTTGGAAATTTTATGAGGGAGATATGAACCGATTAGTAGGCAGAGGTTAGAACCTATCCGAGAAGAAATAACCTGTACATTGAGGGAGTAATATCACCTTGATTTCTTAATATTTCGCTATACTGTTCAACATAATAGTTTTAGATAATTATTTTATCTTAAAATTGACACCAAGATCACCTACATAAGAGTTAAATTGAGGGAGTTATGCTCTGATTAGTAAGAGAAGGTTAGATAAGATGAAAACCTGCATAAAAAAATAAAGAAATAAAATTAATATTTAAAAAAGAAGATGAATTTTATAAATGAAAATAATAAATGACTAGTATAGCCATAGCCATTTCCATTGTACGAACTTCTTACCATCTTATGTGTAAAATTTTGACATGGAAATATTTTATAAAGTGATATTTAAATTGGTTAAGTTCATGGCATGATTACCAATAAGTTTTGGTAATAGTTATATTTTGATGAACATACTTGTTATTGAAAGCATATTTTTGGCTATCATTGTGAAAAGAAAAGAAATGAGCACGGTCACATGGCAATCCATGTGGTGCACCAGTAAGGGACGCCCTACGAACGGTTATGATCATGTTGATGAGAAAAGAAAGAGAAAGTGAGCCATGTCGGACAGAGCGAGAAAAGCCCGTACCAGAGAGTAGAAAATACTCACCCTGACCGGGGTAGTTTAATATGAGAATAAATTGATAGTCATTATATGATATTTTAAAAATAGTTAATCCTGTCATACATGTCATTATTGTACCATTCTCTTGTGCATAGATATAAGGCATTCATGTGACCAAAGATATTTGCTGTAGTTTATACAGCTGAACATGACGTGATGAGCTATATTGATGATGATTTATTTTTGAACTTATTGGGATGTAATTCTCACTATATTTCCATATCATGTTCAAAAAATTAGTTATGCAAATTTTTTCTATGGCTCTGGCTTTTAGTGCACATTGGATTGAGTACTTTATGTTAGGAAGATCCCAAAAGCAAATAAAATGTTTGTGGTCCAGTTGGCTTAGATCCCGGTGAAGGTGCAACTACCCGCACCTATATATCCGAAATTGGTCAACCAGAATAAATAAGATGTAGATTTTTATATGTTTGATATGTTGTATGTATGTTTTGATTCATGACATGTATGTAAACTCTATATTGTATAAATTAAATAAATGTTATTTTGAGTTAAGTTGTAACGAGGTAATAACTTCATGGTATTTAAAAAAAATTGATACTTAAATGGAGTTGTTACATGATGAATGATTATTAATCATTTGGTATAAAAATGATGCATCATATTATAAAAGTGATTAAATGGCAAGCGTAAAGCTCATTTCGAGTTGCTTGATAATTATATATTGCATTTGATGAACATGCAATTATATATATACATTTATATGTATGGATGAATATCGACGGGTTGTATGGCTAGACACGGTACCGAGTAGGGAACGCTCTATTAGCCTGAGTGAGTTAAGGGAAGGCCACTCCAATCGAGTGATAGCGGTAATGTGAGAAGGCAGATGGGTGATGAACTCACATTCCCTGATCATTTATTGTGACTGTAGTAAATTAGTCACTATGCGTATAGAAAATGAGTGAATTGAGAACTATGATATGTCTGAGCATTTTTTTTTAAAAAGAGTGAATTTTTAGTGCATATATAGTATGTTAATTATGTATCATATGAAATGATGATTTTATCTTCAAATATTAATATTTTCTGTAGCTTATATATCTGAACATAACTCTTATTTTTCTCATTATATTTTATTTATGTTAAGTCTACTGGGAACTTTTGTTCTGACTATTATTGTGGTGTTATGTTCAGATAAAAAAAAATGAGATATAATAGGGAATGGCGTTACTGATGGAGATCTCGATGTCAGCACCACCTCCTCACCCTTTTGTATTTTATGGGTGAAGTGCTGTATAGGGATTCTTATTTGTTTACTAAAATGTTATATTGTATAATTATAACATGTGTGAGGTTCGTAATATTTATGTATACATATATATTGTATTTGGAAATGTTGTATTGTATAATTATAACATGTGTGAGGTTTGTAATAAATATATATATATATATATATATATATATATATATATATATATATATATATATATTGTGTTTATACATATGGCATATTTAACATACGTAATGTGAAATTTTTTTTAAAGTAAATTGGATCTTACAAAGTTGCTATAATAATAATAAATAAATAAAAAACTAGACGTTACATGTTCGACCTTTACTGGCAAGTGGCAAGGCTTTCCATATATCAACCGAAAGGGTGTGGTGCCTATGGGAGTTTTATATGATGTTCTATAGGCCCATAGTGCGTCATCAAGCTTGAGAGACCAATCTTTTCTTACTTTTTATACAGTCTTCTCCAATATAGCCTTGATTTCCTTGTTAGATATCTCAACTTGTCCACTTGTTTGCGGATGGTATTTTAAAGCCATTTTATGAGTGACTCTATATTTCTTCAAGAGGTTCTGAAACTATTGCTCAATGAAGTAATAACCACCATCACTTATTACTGCTCGAGTTACTCCAAACCTTGGAAAAATCACTCTCTTGAAGAGTTTGGCAACCACTCTAACATCATTAGTGAGAGATGCCATTGCTTCTACCCAGTTAGACACATAATCCACAGTTACTAGGATATACTTATTCCCACATAAAAATGGAAAGGGGCCCATGAAATCAATACCCCAAACATCAAATATCTTTATTTCTAAAATACTGTTTAGAGGCATCTCATTCTTTCTTGATATATTGCCAATTCTTTAACACTGATCACAAGCTTTTACAAAGGCATACACATCTTTGAAAAGTGAAGGCCAATAGAAACCAGCTTGAAGAATTTTGGCTACAGTTTTTGAGGTGCTAGTATGGCCTCCATAAGGTGAGTTATGGAAATGATATATGACACTATGTACTTATTCCTCTAGAATATGCCTACGAAAGATGCCATTTGCACACCATTTGTAAGGCATGGATCATCCTAGTAGTATGATTTGATATCAGAGAAAAAATTATTTCTCTGATGGTAGCTTAACCCTTCAAGAAAAATCCTGCATGCCAGATAATTTACAAAAATTTGCATACCAAGGAGCATCAGTATGAGTGACTACAAGGAGTTGGTCATCAAGAAAAGAATAGTCTATAGGTAAGTCATCTTTATCATCTCTCATTGAATCTTGTCTCAACCTTGAAAGATGATTCGCTACCACATTCTCTATTTCTTTCTTATTTCGAATCACAAGATCAATTTCTTGCAATAGAAGGATCCATCTAATCAATCTTGGCTTGGAATTCTTCTTACTCAGCAAATATTTGATGGCAGCATGGTTTGTATATACTATGAATTTGGATCCCAGTAAATATTGGCAAAATTTGGAAATTGTAAATACTATTGCCAGGAGCTCCTTTTCTGTGGTAGAATAATTGACTTAAGCTTCATCCAGGGTTTTGCTGGCATAGTAAATCACATTGTTTTATCTCCTTTTTGGCCAAGTACAACTCCAACAGTATAGTCACTTGCATCACACATGATCTCAAAGGGAAGGCTCCAATCAGGAGGTTGGATGATTGGTGTAGATATTAGTTCCTCCTTTGACCTGCAAAAAGCATGTAAATAGTCATTATCAAATAAGAAGGGAGTGTCCTTAATAAGCAAATTAGTTAAGGGTTTAGAAATTTTCGAAAAGTCTTGAATAAATCTTCTGTAGAAGCCTACATGCCTAAGAAAACTCTTCACTTTCTTAACATTAAATGGTGGTGGCATTGTCTGGATTGCCTTAATTTTTGTTTTTTCCAACTTAATCTCTCTCTCAGACACCAAGTGTCCAAGTACTATTCCTTCCCTTACCATAAAATGGAAATTTTCCCAGTTTAGTACTAGGTTGACTTTCCCACATCTTTTAAGTACCTGTGTCAAATTATTTAAGTAATTATCAAATGAGGTTTCATAGATAGAAAAATCATCCATATATACTTCCATTATATCTTCAATAAAATCTAAGAAAATAGCCATCATACTCCTTTAGAAAGTGGCTAGTGCATTGCATAATCCGAATTGCATCCTTCTATATACAAAGGTGCCATAAGGACATGTGAACGTTGTCATTTCTTGGTCGTCTGGATGGATAAGGATCTGGAAGAATCCTGAATATCCATCCAGATAACAAAAATGTGAATGGTTAGCCAGCCTTTCCAACAATTGATCAGTAAAGGGCAAAAGGAAGTGATCCTTACAGGTGGCCTTATTCAGTTTTCTATAATCAATGCACATATGCCAACCTGTAATAGATTTAGTAGGAATTAATTCATCATTGTCATTCTTAATAACAGTCGTACCTCCCTTCTTAGGAACTATATGAATAGGGCTTATCCACTCATGATCTAAAATAGGATAGATAATACCTACATCAAGTAATTTGAGCACCTCCTTCTTGACTACTTATTTCATATTTGGATTTAGTCTCCTTTAGTGCTTTCTATAAGGTTTAGGATCATTATCAAGTATAATGCGATGTATGAAACAGATGGACTAATCCCTTTTATGTCATCAATGCTATACCCAATCACTTTCTTACACTTTATGAGTACATCCAATAACTTATCAGTTTCTTTAGCATTCACAATTATTGGATATGAACAGTCAAGGTCCAGAAATTCATACCTTAAATTGGATGGAAATGGTTTGACTTCTACCTTAGGTGCCTTAATTTCTTCTACAGTTGCTGATTTTTTATTGAGATCCAATTCCAACTTTTTCATCTTTTGCTTTTGAGGTAAGCATGGGACTTTCATCAAGCATTTGAGCATATGCACCAGCTTCTACCTATTTAGCACAAGAAATAGGACTTTCCATAAGGAAATTCTCAAGTGGGTCAATATAACAAAAACTTACTGTATTATCAACCATATTCTGCTCAATTACATTAATCATGCAACAAGAATCACCTAAAGATGTGCATTTCATTACTTCATTCTAATTGAATTCAATCTTTTCATCCCCTACATTTAAGGAAAGCTTTCTATCATTTACATTGATAATTGCACCTGTAGTGGCTAGGAAAGACCTTCCAAGAATGATGGGGATTTGGTTATCTTCCTCTATCTCTAAAATAACTAAATCAATATGTATGAAAAATTTATCTACCTTTAGAGGAACATCCTCTAATATACCTACCGGATGCGTAACGGATTAGTCTACCAACCGGAGGGAAAGAATGGTAGGCTTCAAATCACCCATATGGAGCTTCTTGCGTATAGATAATGGCATGAGACTCACACTTGCTCCAAGATCACATAAAGCTTTGGTAATGTGCACATCTCTAATGGAACAAGGTATAGAGAAGCTTCTAGGGTCCTTGAGTTTAGGAGGCAATTTATTCTGGATCAATGCACTGCACTCTTCAGTTAATGCTATTGTGGCATACTCCTCAATCTTCCTCTTGTTTGAGAAGATTTCCTTTAGAAATTTAGCATAAGAAGGCATTTGAGAGACAGCTTCCATGAATGGAATATTAATGTGCAACTTTTTCAACACATAAAGGAATTTTCCATACTGCTTTTCTAATTTGACTTTAGCAAGTGTAACAACTCCATTTTTTTTACATATATACAACTATATGTATTTTTAAAATTCCATGAAGTCATTATCTTTTTACTTTTAACTATTTTACTCATAATAACATTAAGTTAAATTAACTAAACATAATTAAGGTTTATGGTATACCGTTAATACTGATAGAATCCTGGGTTCGCATACACATCATTAATTAACAACATCTGTACATAAAACAAACACATATATGTCTACATCTTATTCATCCATATTGACCAGTTTCGAGGATATGGGTGCGGATGGTTGCACCTTCATCAGGATCTTAGTCAACACGACCCAACGTACACTAAAATCCGATCATAGAGAATATCTGCATATCTAGTCCTTTGAACATGATATGGAAATATAGTGAGAATTAAATCCTAGTAGGTTCAACAATAAATCATAATTATTATAAATATAGATCATCATATCATGTTTATCTGTATAAGTTACAGCAAATATCTTTGATCACATGAATGCACTTTATCTATGCACATGAAAATCATATAGTAATGATATGTATGGCATGAATAAATATTTTCAGAATATTATATGATGGCTATCAATTTATTTTCATATAAAGTTACCTCGGTCAGGGTGAGTACTTTCTACTTGTCGATACAGGTTGTTCTCGCTCTGTCCGATATGACACATTTTCTCTTTCTTTTCTCATTAACATAATTATAGCCGTGAGTATGGCATCCTCTACTGGTGCACCACACGGACCGCTATGTGACCATGCTCATCTCTTTTCTTTTCAAGTTAATAGCCAAAAATATGATTTCAATAACATTTATATTCATTATACTCACATGCCATAATTTATCATCAAAGCATAATCATTACCAAAGATCATTGGTAAAACACAATCTTGCCATGAATATAATCATATTCAAATGTCACTTTATAAAATATTTCTATGTCAAAATTACACACTTAAGATGGTAAGGAGTTTATGCAATGGCAATGGCTATGGCATACACTAGTCATTTATTATTTTCATTTATAAGATTCTTCTTATTTTTTAAATATTATTTTCCTCTCTCACTAAATAGAGCATACCACCCTCATTTTTAATCTGATTGAGGTGATATTTGTGTCAATTGAAAGATAATACAATCCTTTAAAACCCTTATGTTTAACAATTTAGTGAATTCTTAAGTAACCGTGGTATTATAACTCCCTCAAATTTATTGTTATTTCTTCTCAGGTAGGTTCAAATCTCTACTTATTAATCTGACCATATCTCTCTCATACTAACTCCAATTGAGTTGATTCTAAAGCCTATAAAAAGTTAAGACACTTATATACAACTTTCATGTTTATCATTTCTTCAAATTTTGTAATGCCCCTAATTTACGAGCAGGTGAAACAAACATTTTTTTTTCCGCAATTAGATATTTTTTTCATAACATGCATAGCACTAATCTTTGTCATAGAAATAGATATATATTGGTTCTCTCATGTATATACATTATACAGACAAAATTATAAATCTCAAAGTAACAATAGAAACAGAGATCTTGCCTGTAGCGTTCGGAGCACACTCTAGAATACAAACACAGTGTAATTCAAAATTGTGAGCCTTGAAAGCAACGTAGACTCACCCAAAGAATATGTCACCTAACTGATCACCTATCTGTAGGATCAGACTCTATATTCTTATATGAAAAATGTGGAAATATCATGTAGTGAGTTTGACAACTCAATGAGCAAATAATACCTCCTATGACCTCTTAGGTTAACATATGGATGTACTCATGTTTTATGATCATTAAACAAATGTTGTTATGCTCAACTGTATAAATTATAGTAAAATAATAAGCTTTTGAGATAAAGTTATAAACTTTTAAAATGACCTGCCTCATTAAGCTATCTGGTCAACCCAATTTAAAATAACCTGCCTTATTCGGCAATTTGGTCAACCCACACACACATTTGCTATACGCATAGTGACTGAATGACTACAGTCACTATAGTGATCAGGGAATGTGAATCCATCACCCATCTGCCTCCTCACATTACCACTTTCACCCAGTTGAAGCGGCCTTCCCTCAGTTCACTCAGACTAATAAGGCGTCCCCTATTTGGTACTGTCACAAGCCATACAACCTGTCGATATTCATCCATACATATAAATACATATATATAAATGCATATTCATCAAATGAAATGTATAATTATCAAGCAACTTGCCATGAGTTTACGCTTGCCATTCAATCATAATCAGTAACTTTATAGTTTTACAAATCAATGTCCCATCCTCATAATGTTCACTTTATCATTTAATGAGAAATACATGTGAAATCAGATATACCATGAGTTCAGAAATCTATTTTCAAAACTATACTCTTCTTGAACTATATTTCAAATTGTAAGCAATTCAAATAATTTTAATACATTTCAGAAACATTTAAAAGTGTAAATATCTAATAAACATAATCAAATACATGCTTAAAGATCAAGAAAAGTATAGGGCAAGTCATAGAAAAAATCATCTACTCACAAGGTAAGGGCTGCAGATTGGACAGCCCCAAAATGCACTTTTCCAATCTACATTTGACTAAACAGACTTCAAAAATGTGTCTGGAGGGTCCAAAAATCAAAGAAATGACTATGGGAACTTGATCACTATTCGTGGTCAAAAAATACTATTTACCGCTAAAAAATACTATTCACCAACAATAAAATGTTGTCAAATAGCCAAAAAATTTCATATCCTCAAGTTTATCTAGCTCCTGAATCTATCTACGATGTCAGATTTTCAATTTGAGGTCTCTAAGTAAGAGTTTTAGAGTTTACATTTTTTTGAGATTTTTTACTTCCGATCTATGACGATTCTACGACTAATTTGAGAAATTCTTCGGTCAAAATCGTAGTATTCTCCGTCCTGAATCCAGTGGCACCCTTAGTTTAGAGATTGGAGGCCTGTAGACACTCTAGATCTAGAGAGAAAATATGGAGATACTATTCACACTATTTCACTATTCATTCTCTTTTCAGTTTTTCGTCACCCTTCCACGTTCTCCTTTCCCTTTTATTATTATTATTTTATTTTATTATTGTTTAATAATTAAATATTTAAATTTATTTTCGTTTTATTTCATATATATTCATATAAATACCGTTTTTCATCCTAAAATATGCCAAAAATTTCTAAAAGTTTACATTCTCATAAAACTTTAGTTGAACTCTTAAATCATGATTTTTCTTGATAAAAATCTTAATAAAACAAATCACAAAATAAATATCTTTATAAATAATAAAAGAAAGAATATTTCTAAAAATAAAACAAAAGTTTATTAAAGGCCAATATAATTATTTTAAGCAAAACAATAATTACTTTAATTAAAAGTAGACTTTCTTTTAGAAAAACATAATCATTTTTAAACAAATAAAAATATATTTGTTATTTAAAAATAAAAATTATGGGATGTTACATTCTTCCCCCTTAAGAAATTTGATCCCTAAATTTCAGCTCATCCTACCACATGGTGTAACAACTTTTATTTATTTATTATTATACAATATATAGTTCACATACACATCATTAATCAAAACGTACGTACAACATTTCAAACACATAAATATCTACATCTTATTGATTCTGGTTGACCAATTTCGGAGATTCGAGTGCAGGTGGTTGCACCTTTACCGAGATCTGTGCCAACTCACCCACAAACATTTTATTTAGGATCCGGCCATCATAGAATAACTCGATCCAATGTGCACTAAAAGCTAGAGCTATAGAAAATCTGCATAACTAATTTTCTGAACATGATATGGAAATATAGTGAGAATTAAATCCCAGTAAGTTTAACAATAAATCATCATCAATATAGCTCATCACGTCATGTTCAGCTATATAAACTACAGAAAATATCTTTGGTCACATGAATGCATTACATCTATGCACATAAGAATCATACAGTAATGATATGTATGACAGGATTAACTATTTTTAGAATATCATATGATGACCATCAACTTATTCTCATTTCAAGCTACCCCGGTCAGGGTGAGTATCCTCTACTCTTCGGTACGGGCTTTTCTCGCTTCGTCTGACATGGCCCACTTTCTCTTTCTTTTCTCATTAACATGATCATAACCGTTGGTAGGGAGTCCCCTACTAGTGCACCACACGGATTTCCATGTGACCGTGCTCATTTCTTTTCTTTTCACAATGATAGCAAAAAATATTCTTTCAATAACAAGTATGTTCATCAAAATATAACTATTACCATAAATCATTGGTAATCATACCATGAACATAACCATTTCAAATATCACTTTATAAAATATTTCCATGTCAGAATTTCACACTTAAGATGGTAAGAAGTTCATACAATGGCAATAGCTATGGCTATGGCATATACTAGTCATTTATTATTTTCATTTATAAGATTCGTCATCTTTTTTAAATATTAATTTCATCTCTTCATTTTCTTTATGCTTGACCTTGAGTCAATTTCTTCTTATTTATATCATTTCTAACACATGTTCTTACAAATCTATAGAGCATTTTTCTCCAATTTGATTTCTACTATTACCTTATAGTTAAAAAGGTTCATCTAGGGTAGAAAAATGTTGAAAATAGGCTTCACCAGCTTCCAACACGGTCTGGCCATGTTCCAGGACACGACCATACTTTAAAAATACTTCAAATGTACTCAAAAATAGCCCCGAACATGGCTAACCCGTGCTTGAAGCACCCAGAACACGGCCTGGCCGTGTTCGGTGACCTTTACTCACTAATCAGGGCATAACACCCTCATTTTAACTCTGATTGAGGTGATCTTGGTGTCTATGGAAAGCTAAGATAATTATCTAAAACTATTATGTTAATCATATCAGAAAAATAGTAATAACTCTTGGTGTTATTACTCCCTTAAATTCAATATTATTTCTTCTCGGGTAGGTTCTAACCTTTACTTACTAATCTGACTATATCTCCCACATAAGAATTTCAAATTAAGTGATTCCAATGGATTAACATCCGTGACACATAAATATATAATTTATATGTTAACCATTTATTTTAATTCCTTATATAATATTCCCAGAAATTAAAACATTGAAGCTATCCTAACATATTCTTCCCTGATTAACCATTTTCTGATAGTTGTTTACTAATCGGAACATATCTACCTCCTATGAACTCTAAATTGAATTATTCCAGTGACTAAAAATCCGTGACACATATATCTATAATTCATATGTTAACCATTTATTTTAATTCCTTATAGAATTTTTTCAGAAATTAAAACACCAAAGCTATCCTAACATATTCTTCCCTAATTAACCATTTTCTGACCTTTGTTTACTAATCGGAACATATCTACCTCATATGAACTCTAAATTGAATGATTCCAGTGGCTAAATATCCGTGACACATATATCTATAATTCATATGTTAACTATTTATTTTAATTACTTATATATTGTTACCAGAAATTAAAACACAGAAGCTTAAAATTCTGTCACCCATTGCTATACCCATGCATAACTATCTACACCAACCTAAGTATTCAAAAATACATCACATGCAAGATCAATATGTAACATGATATAGCAACATCCATGACCAATCATCAAAGTTCTAAGATCAAAATCTCATATAAATATTATAAGTTTCAAAAGTTTTCTTCAAAAAGAAATATTGTTAAACTTACCTAAGAATCTCCCTAGCTTACTTAGTGAATTGGTTTTCTTGTTTCCTCTTGAAAGAAGTAGCAAGATTCCTCCCTTCCCTTAGCTTTTCTAGCAGCTTAGGTAAGAGAAGGAGGGTGAATTTTTGAACCTCAAGGATGAAGAAGAAAAATGGATTCAAGTGGTGATTAAGGTAACTTACCTTGAGTACTTAGCCTTCTAAAATTCTCCTTCTTCTTCCTTCCTTTCTTCTCCTCTCTTTCTCTCATTTCCTCACTCTACCATGCTTCTATTTCTCTCTCTTCCTCACTTGGATGAAATTAAAATGTTGTAGGGGTGGGTTTTGCTTAAATAGACCACCAAATAATATACCTTTCATGATCATGGGTCTACCTTATCACAATTAGGATACACTTTGTTGAATTTTTGGAAAACAAACAACTTATGTTCTTGTCTTCCTCTTCCTTAGTCAAGATATGCATAGGAAAAGGTGATTTGTATTTTGAAAATTATGATGATATATTCTTAAGATAAGGGACAAGGTCCCTTTGATTTAGGGATTCATTTCCATTTTGTTTTGTCTTAAACAAGTATGATAGGTTTGCCTTTTTAGGTGGAAAATTTCTAGCCCTTGAATCTCCATTATTTGGTTGATATTATTTGTGTGGGATAGGAATGTTTTTTCCTAATGCCATGTATTATCATACCACTTGCTAAAATTATGAGTGTAGGATATAGATGTTTTTGTCCTAAAGCCTTGTATTATCATGCCACTTGCCAAAATGATGAATGTAGAATCACAGCACTTGCTAAATTTTTGTCTTAATGCCATGTAACCTAATCTTTATTATTATTACATTATTATATCATCACCTAATTTATTTTATTTTATTTTATTTTTCCTCTTGGATTTATGCTTATTCCTACCCATTTTCTTTGCTTAGGATAAAATTCTATCTTTCTTGGAGGGCTTGGTCACATTTTCATAATTTTTGGGCTATTGGTCCAATTACTATATCCTAGTCCAAGTCTATGTTTTATTTCTTGCTTAGGTTATCCAATGGGCTTGCTAGAAACTTAGGTGAAGTGGAAAAACTCTATATGAAGTGTCCATAGGTAAAAGCCCAATGTATGGGTAAAGATTTTAAACTTAGTAACTCTAGTTCTTGAATTAGGAAAAATTACACTAATCCAATGTTCTTGAAATTTTAAGACCTTTACTTGTTTTTAAAAATTTATCTTCCTTATCCAAGAATTTTGCATCTCTTTAGTATGTTATTTCTAATTTCTTTCCTTTTAGATTTTCCCTCTTTATTTGTTCTCTTAATGTTAGAAACATTTTCTATGCATATACATAAGGTGAAGAATATCTAAGGATTATATTTCCTTAGATATCTAAAATATTGTCTAATAAATTTTATTTCCTTAATTAAATATTTTTGTACTTTTATCAATAAAAGAAATGAAATTAGGGATGTTACACATGGAGGGAATGAAATCAAGGCATAGTTATGAGTTACCAACCTTATTACTCAAATAGTTGGGGGTATCTTTTTTGTATATCATCTTTACTTTTTAATATGTCTCTTCACTTGAGTGATTTTGCCATATAACTTAACTATAGGGATTTCTTTCATCCATAAGTTCTTTACTTGTCGATCAATAATAAATATCGATTGTACCCATAGTTAAGCCAAATTTTTGTCTAATTGAATTTCTTGGAATTAGGTAACATAAGAAGAATCTAATAGGTACTTTCTTAGCATTGATGCAAGAAAGTCTGTATCCACATTACTCAATCCTGATGGCAAGGCAAGGCAATGTATTACTATGTCTACTTTGTTCAAGTTTTCAAAAGATTCTATATACTAGAGCTTAACTTTTTCCTTCTTTCCAAACCTCATTACCTCTTTCATTGGTGAGTCCTTCAAGAATATGTGGTCACTAACTGATAATTTGTAGTGCTCAACATTCATGGTCCTTATAGACTTTTGACTTGTATTAAGTTTCTTGTATTCTTTTTTTTTCATTCCATTTCACTTTATCAATGACATCTTACCATAAGTCTAACTCCACTGAGTCATCAAACAAAAAGTTTGTAACAACTTTACTATAGGCTTTAAATCATCTAATAACACTTTATTATAAGAAAATTTTGTTAAGGGATCTCCCTCCAAACTCGAAGACATACGCTTGAAGCATACTCTATAAATTAATATCATCAATTTAGGTTAATAATATTCTATCTATTTCTTGATATTCCAAATTAGATTCAAAAAACTTAACCTTATTCAACTGATCCACCAATTAGGAATCCTACGATGCTTAATGTAAAACCTCAAATAGTTCCATTTGTTAGTAAGGCCTGATAATTACTGACAAGGGCAAGGTCAATTAAGGATAAATTATTTTCTCCAAAATTTCACAAAAATTATATAAAGATACCTAAAGCATAGCTTCTAATGTAAAAACACATCATTTAGATTTACTATCAGCTATACTATAATCTAGCTAAAATCCTAAACTTCCTAATTAGCTCTCTTGAAATAATATATTCAATTTTTACTTAGTATTTTCTTTTTACCATTATACTAGTACAATTCTTTCATATCTTAGTATATCCTTATTGTCTCGGGTTATCCATGTTCACAATCCTAGGTACTAGGCTCAACTTAGCATGGTATAAACCATTAACACAAATACCTTGATTGCTTTACATTATTTTCGAACATGGTTCTCAAATTATTCTCCTTTCCCTTCTCAACCATATTAGGTAAACTTAGGTGTTCTTCATACCTTAATACTCAATCAGTATATACTGTAAACTCGTTATTCTTTCTAATTTACACATAATCTGTCAACTTACATAGTTATACATACTTGATATAAAGATAATTTTTAAATGAGTTCTTTGTTAGATAAATTCTTTCAAAATCTCCATACTTTAACCTACTAACCACTTGGACACCATAATAACTAAGTTTCATAGAAAAGAAATTAACTTTTCTTGTAATGAGGAAAAAGAACTTTGCATTTAATGCCAAACATTAATAAGGAAGAATGCAGTAGAACAGAAGAAAAACATAATAAAGAATGGTGCTAAAATAGAAAGTCAAAAATTTAGACAAAGTATTGAAAGAAAATTAAATTCGGTGGTCGTAATTCTTAAAAATCTATTAACAAAATCTAGCTGTTATTTCAGCAAAAATCAGTGGCCGTAAGTTTTGAATATATGTACCAAAATATACTTTTAAGTTGTTGATATTCGGTAGAAAAGAAACATTTTTGAGCTTATAAAAGTCTGTGAAAAATAAAGAATACATAGTTAACTGGTAGGATGTAGTTGATTGCTTCAAAATAAATGTAATCAATCAACTGTAAAATAAACCATTCCAAATTAAAAATTCTCAAAATATCTAGTCGACTTAATAATACTAATAGTCGACTGGCAAGAACATTGAGAAAACAAAATAAACCATTTGATTGTTCCTTTTCAACAATTAACTTGTTTTCATTTTCACTCTTTTTTTTCACAATTACACCTATCACCTACAACTTTCCTACAAGAATCAAGACATTAATGCTTCATCAAGGACAACAAGGAAAAGACAAATTTTTTGTGATATCTTAACCTTATTCTCTTTGTGTTTAATATGAACCACGATCACAACTACTATACATATACATGCTTGCTGTCATTTTTGAAATTATTCACCTTCAATTTATCTAATATCCACCAATCACTCACATAGCTGTTCTAATTATGTATGGCCTATTTGCATAGCTATTGTAAGTATGCCTTTCTCCTAGTTCTATAAATGCTCATGTTAGTATCTTTACCTGCATACTTAAAGTTAGGTTGTGTGTAGCTATGGAGGGAATCGCATTCCATCAGTTTCGAAATATTTATGTCTTTTGTGGTTCCATCCTAGAAAAGATGGAGAGTATGTGAAAGCAGCACAAAATCTGGGTATGGTGTTGGCTAAGAGAAAGATTCATTTAGTCTTTGGTGGAGGTAACTGTGGGTTAATAGGGTGTGTCTATAGCTACACATGTAGGAGGATGTCAAGTTCTAGGTATTATTCCTATAGCTCTAGCTACATCCAACATCATAGGAAATACAATTGGGGAAGAATTTAGGGTAGCTTGCATGCATGAGCGCATGGCTAGAATGATGAGGAATGATGATGCCTTCATTGCCTTAACAAGTGGTTTTGGTACTTTAGAAGAGATTTTTCAAATAGTTTCTTGGGCACAATTGAATATGCATCACAAACCGATAGGTTTGTTAAATTTTAATCACTTCTTTGATGGTTTGTTGTCTTTTCTTGATCAAGCTGTAGAACAAAGGTTCATTTCACACTCAGCACAACGAATTCTCATCTTAGCTTCAAATGTTGAGGAGTTGATTGATGCTTTACAAGCATATGTTCATGTACCTGATCTAATTAAAGCTCCAATAGAATGGACAACAGACAACCGCAGAAAGCGTCAATTGGACTTGGATCTTCATTTGTAACTGTAGTAGGACATGCCATTATTGTACCGCTTCTACTTTTTTAGGGTTAACTTGGATACCATCATTACCAACCATACTCCTTTAGAGTTGGTAAATTATCTTTAAATGTAACTTATGATCCTCTGAACTCTTGAAATATTCTAGTATATCATCAATAAATAAAATAAAAAATTGATTCGGGGATGATTTAATTACTATTTATTAAATCTATGATTGTAACTGGGGCATTTGTTAAACTAAATAACATAACCAAGAACTCATAATGACCGTAATGAGTCCTAAAAGTTTTTTTTTTTGAATATCCTCTTCCCTTATCCTCAATTAATGATACTCATATCTCAAATCAATTTTTGAAAAAATATTGAGCATCTTGTAACTGGTCAAACAGATAATCTATACGAGGTAATGAGTTTTTATTCTACATTGCCACCTTATTCAACTGTTTATAATCTCTGCATAGTCATAATGATCCATTCTTCTTTTTCACAAATAGGTCTAGAGCACCTTAAGGAGAGTACTAGGGCGTATAAATCTCTTGTCTGATAAGTCTTACAACTAATTCTTCAATTCCTTGACTTCAGTCGTTGCCATTCTATATGGGGGTATAGACACTAGTTGGGTTTCAAGAAGTAAAACAATACCAAATTATATTTTACGTTTTGAGGAAAACTTGACAATTTCTTAGGAATTACATCAGAAAATTCTCTAACCATTGGAACTCGATTTACACTAGTATACTTTATATCAACATCTCCCACTACTGCCAAATATCCTTGGCACATTTTTGTAATAACTTATAGGTTGCTAAAACATATATTAGATTTGTGGGTACCTCACTACGGTCTCCTTGTATCTAGAAAGAAGATTCTCTAGGAACATTGAATTTAATCATCTTCAGATGACATTCTAAAATGGTCTGACATATTGCCAACTAATCCATTTCTAATATCACATTAAAGACTACCATATCTAGACATTCAGGTAAAACATATATTTTATTCAGAAATGATCATATTTGACATTTGTCTCAATTCTTTAAATTCTCTAGGACACCAATCCCTTTCACTTTCAAGCAATAATTGACCCATAGACCCATAGATACCTCTTAAGATGTCACAATATTCAATCAACTTTATACTAAGAAAATTAATAACTTGGAATAGAAAGGAAATTGAAACCCTATAGAATCCCTTAGCAGTACCTGAAGTATAAATATGTCTGGCTCATACCCATACTAAAAGTCCTACTAAAGAATCTTGTGCTTCGATAGCCACAGGGAAACCTAATGCTCTGATACCAACTTGTAATGCCCCCAATTTACGAGCAGGTGAAACAAACATTTTTTTTCCGCAATCAGATATTTTTTTCATAAGATGTATAACACTAATCTTTGTCATGGAAATAGATATATATTGGTTCTCTCATGTATATATATTATACATAGCAAATTATAAATGTCAAAGTAATAATAGAAGCAGAGATCCTGCCTGTAGCGTTCGGAGCACACTTTAGAATACAAACACAATATAATTCAAAATTTTGAGCATTGAAAGCAACGTAGACTCACCCAGAGAATATGTCACCTAACTGATCACCTATCTATAGGATCAGACTATGTATTCTTATATGACAAATGTAAAAATACGTGTAGTGAGTTTGACAACTTAGTGAGCAGATAATACCTCCTATAACCTCTTAGGTCAGCATATGGATGTACTCATGTTTTAAAATTTATCACTTAGAAAATACAGTTCAAAAGTACATCCATATGGGACCCGTATTTCAAATATTTTCAAATAAAAGGATATTCAGATATTCAAACCATATACAACACGATATGATCATTAAACAAATATTGTTATGCTCAGCTGTATAAACTATAGTAAAATAATAAGCTTTTGAAATAAAGTTATAAACTTTTAAAATGACTTGCCTCATTCGGCTATCTGATTAACCCAATTTAAAATAACCTGCCTCATTCAGCAATTTGGTCAACCCACACACACATTTGCTATACGCATAGTGACCAATCGACTACAGTCACTATAGTGATAAGGGAATGTTAGTCCATCACCCATCTACCTCCTCACATTACCACTTTCACCCAGTTGGAGCGGCCCTCCCTCAGCTCACTAAGAATAATAGGGCGTCCCTTATTTGGTACCGTAACAAGCCATACAACCCGTCGATATTCATCCATACATATAAATACATATATATAAATGCATATTCATCAAATGCAATGTATAATTATCAAGCAACTTGCCATGAGTTTTACGCTTGCCATTCAATCATAATCAGTAACTTTATAGTTTTACAAATCAATGTCTCATGCACATAATATTCACTTTATCATTTAATGAGAAATACATATGAAATCAAATATACCATGAGTTCAGAAATCCATTTTCAAAATTATACTCTTCTCGAACTATATTCATAATTGTAAGCAATTCAGATAATTTTAATGCATTTCAGAAACATTTAAAAGTGTAAATATCTCATAAACATAATCAAATACATGCTTAAAGATTGAGAAGAGTATAGGGCAAATCATAGAAAGAATCATCTACTCACAAAGTAAGGGCTCTAGATTGGACATCCCCAAAATGCACTTTTCCAATCTACATTTGACTAAACAGACTTCAAAAACGTTTCTGGAGGGTCCAAAAATCAAACAAAATGACTCTGAAAACACTATTCACTACCGAAAAAAACTATTCATCGTTGGAAAATACTATTCACCAAGAATAAAAAGTTGTCAGATAGTTAAAAAAGTTCATATCCTAAGGTTTATCTAGCTTTTGAATCTATCTATGGTGTCAGATTTTCAATTTGAGATCTCTAAGTAAGAGTTTTAGAGTCTACCTTTTTCTGAGATTTTCTACTTCCGATTTACTGCGATTCTACGACTGATTTGAGAAATTGTTCGTCAAAATTATAGTATTCTTTGTCCTGAATCCAGTGGTAACCTTAGTTTAGAGATCGGAGGCATGTAGACACTCCAGATCTAGAGAGAAAATATGGAGATACTATTCACACTATTTCACTATTCATTCTCTTCTCAATTTTCCGTCATCCTTCCACGTTCTCCTTTCCCTTTTGTTATTATTTTTTATTTTATTATTATTTAATAATTAAATATTTAGATTTATTTTTATATATATTCATATAAATACCGTTTTTCATCTTAAAATATCCCAAACATTTCAAAACATTTACAGTATCATAAAACTTTAGTTGAACTCTTAAATCATGAATTTTCTTGATAAAAATTTTAATAAGAAAAATCACAAAATAAATATCTTTATAAATAATAAAAGAAAGAATATTTCTAAAAATAAAACAAAAATTTATTAAAGGCCAATATAATTATTTTAAGTAAAACAATAATTACTTTAATTAAAAGTAGACTTGCTTTTAGCAAAACATAATCATTTTTAAACAAATAAAAATATATTTATTTATAGAAAAACATTATTATTTAAAAATAAAAATTATGGGATGTTACAGATTTCTTACTAATTATTTCAAGAAAATTGAAAACTAAAACGCTTACATTTATCACCTTGGATTCTAGACTTATTATGACCTCTACTCATGAATTCAGCCATATCTCCCTTATATGGACTCCAAAGTAAGTGATTTCAGAGTCTATAGATTCATGATGCATATATCTATATTTTTTATGTTAAAAATTTACTTTAATGTACTACAGATGTTGCCCAAAAATTCAAACACAAAAGCATACTTAACAGATTCTTCCCTGGTTAGCTAGTTTTTTACCTCTGTTTACTAATCTGACCATATCTCCCTCATATTGATTCCAATTTGATTGATTCCAGTGGATAAAAATTAGTGAGACATATATCCTTATTTATCATGTTAAGTACTTTTTTAATTCCCTACAAATTTATCCTAGAAATTCAAACATAGAAGCATACCTAACAGATCCTTCCTTGGTTAACCATTTTTTGAGTATTGCTTACTAATCGAACACTATCTCCCTCATATGGACTCCAAATTAAGTGATTCCAGTGGCTAAAAATTTATGAGACATAGAGATACATATTTCTTGTTAACCATTTCTTTCAATTCATAACCAATTCTTCTCATAATTTCCAAAACAGAAGCTTCCCTGGTTACTCCAAAAATCTAGTTTCCTAACCAAACCTTTCCTAAGGTTTTAGTTTATCATTATATTACGTCATCTTCCATTTTCTTCCTAATTTACATCTAATTATATTCCATCAATTTTTCACCACATTTAAATATACAAAATAGCAGCATAAAAATCTTAAAATTTTGCCACCCATATCCATACCTATGCAGAACTTTCCACACTAACTGAAATGTTTAAAACATTCATCATATACAAAATAACATGTCACATGATATAGCAACATCCATGACCAATCATTAAAGTAGCAAATATTATAACTTTCATCAAATTTCTAAGATCAAAATCCCATGTAAATGTTATAAATTTCAAAGCTTTTCTTCAAAAGACAATATTGTTAAACCTACCTAAAGATCTCTCTAACTTACTTAGTGAATTTGTTTTCTTGTTTCCTCTTGAATGAAGTAGCAAGATTCCTCCCTTCCCTTAATTTTTCTAGTAGCTTAAATAAGAGAAGGAGGGTGAGTTTCAAACCCTAAGGATGATGAGAAAAGATGGATTCAAGTAGTGATTAAGCTAACTTACCTTGAGAATTTAGTCCTCTAAACTTTTCCTTCCTCTTCCTTCCTCTCTTCTCCTCTCTTTCTCTCCTTTCCTCACTCTACTTGCTTATGTTTTTCCTCTCCCTCATTTAGACGAAATTATAATGTTATAAGGGTGGGTTTTGCTAAAATAAACTTTCAAGTTGTTCACTTTTTATAATCATGGGTCTACCTTATCACAATTAGAATGCACATGATTTTTTTTTGGGAAAGACAACTCATGTTCTTGTCTTCCTCTCCCTTAGTCAAGATGTGCATAGAAAAAGGAGATTTGTATTTTGAAAATTATGATAAAATGTTCTTAAGACAAGGGACAAGGTCCCTTTGATTTAGGGATTCATTTCCTTTTTCTTTTGTCTTAATCAAGTATGATAGGTTTGCCTTTTTAGGTGGCAAATTTTTAGCCCTTGAATCTCCCTTGTTTGACCAAAATTATTTGTGTAGGATAAGGATGTTTTGTCATAATGACATGTATTATTACCTACCTGTTGAAATTATGAATGTAGGATATAGATTTTAGCACATATATTCAAACCTTGCGGCCACCGATTTTTGCCGATATAACAGCTAAATTTTTTTTTTCAAATTTTCAAGAATTATGGCCACCGATTTTTAAGTCTCTCTAATTTTTGTCCAAACTTTTGACTTTCTATTTTAGCACTGTTCTTTATTATACTTTTCGTCTATTCTACTGCATTGTCCTACACTAATATTTGGCATTAAATGCAAGATTCTTTTCTTACATTAAAAGTTAATTTATTTTCTTTGAAACTCAATTATTATGGTGACTAAGTTGTTAGTAGGTTAAAGTAATGAAAAGTTTGAAAAGAATGGATGGATGATGGTTTTATGGTGTTTTGACGAATGTAATCAAGAGAATTAGTGGTGTTGAAGTTCTTGAGGAATAAAATATAGGAAGTAGGATTTAAGTTAGTCTTTGAACTCTTAATTTGGAAATATAGAGAATATTCTGATAACCATGTCCAAAAATAATGTAAGTGATCAAGATATTTGTGTTAAAGGATTATATCATGCTAAATTGAGTCTAGTATCTAGGATGTGAATTATGTTGGAATTGAGAATTCATATATGAGTAATTGTTAGGAAAAATCTTCTTGAAATGATTGGGTGAATTAAATGGGATTGACATAAGCTAGAATGAGGTGCTTTTGGATATGATAGAAGAAATAATTGAAATTTTTGACAATGAGTTTAATGGTGTTAATAAGCTTGTATAGAATTACTGTGATGAGATAAGTTAGAATTATTAGACACGTGTCAATGTTACATAAACGTTATTAAATGTTTGAAGGATTTATTGCTACGTATGTTTAACATATTGATTAAAGGATTTGAGGATAAAAATAGATGATAGATTAAGATGATGATATTCAGGGGATGATGTTGATATATGAAAAAAAAAATGACTTGATAGAAGTTTGGAATAAGAAAAGATAGTTACCCAATATGAAGGTGAATATGTTCATTTATGTGTGTGTTTTCTAATATCGACCCATAGATATATCCATGCGAGCTAGAGGATATAAATTGAAGAACTTATGAGTGAAAAAAATCTTTATGGTTAAGTTATATGGCAAAATCTAAGAGGAAAGATGTTATAAAAAAATCCTTATGGTTAAGTTAAATTGAAGAACTTAGAGGATATTGAAAAGTAAAGATGTTATACATAAAAGATATCCCTAATTATTTAGGTAATAAGGTTGGTAACTCTCAATAATGCCTTAATTTCATTCCCTACATGTGGTAGGATGGACTGAAATTCGGGGACCGAATTTCTTAAGGGGGGAATAATGTAACATCCTGTAATGTTTAGATATTTTCCTTAGAAATTCTTCACCTTACATATATGCATAGAAATGTTCTAATATTAATGGAATAGGTAAAGAAAAAAAACCTAAGAGGAAAAATTAGAAATAAACATGCTAAAGAAAGATGAAATTCTTAGGTAAGGAAGATAAATTTTTGTAAAGTAAAGGTCTTAAAATTTCAAGAAGATTGGATTAGGGTAATTTTTTCCTAATTTAAGAGTAAAAGTTACTAAGTTTAGTATCTCCACCCATAAATTTGGCTTTCACCTATGGACACTTCATATAGAGTTTTTCTTCTTCACATAAATTTTTAGCAAGCCAATAGAATAGCCCAATGAAGAAATAAAACATAGACTTGGACTAGGATATAGAAATTGGACCGATAGCCCAAAAATCATGAAAATGTGACCAAGCCCATTATGAAAGGTAGAATTTTAATCAAAGTAAAGAAAATGGGCAAGAATGAGCCCAAACCCAAGAGAAAAAATGAAAATAAAAATAAAAATAAAGTGATGGAATAATGGTGTAATCAAGATTAGGTGATTTGACATTAAGACCAAAATTTAGCAAGTGGTATGATAATACAAGAATTTAGGACAAAACATCAATATCCTACACTCATAATTTTAGCAAGTGGGTAATAATACATAGCATTATGACAAAACATCTTTATCCCACACAAATAATTTCAACCAAATAATGGAGATTCAAGGGCTAGAAATTTGCCACTTAAAAAGGCAAATCTATCATACTTGATTAAGACAAAAGAAAAAGGAAATGAATCCCAAAATCAAAGGGATCTTGTCCCATATCTTAAGAACATATTATCATAATTTTCAAAATACAAATCTCATTTTCCTATGCATATCTTGACTAAGAAAGAGAAAGACAAGAACATAAGTTGTTTGTTTTCCAAAAATTTAACTAAGTGTAATCTAATTGTGATAAGGTAGACCCATGATCATGAAAGGTAAATTATTTGAGGGTCTATTTAAGCAAAACCCACCCTTACAACATTAGAATTTTTGTCCAAGTGAGGGAGAGGAAAAATAGAAACAAGGTAGAGTTAGGAAAGGAGAGGAAGAAAGGAAGCAAGAGGAAGAAGTCTAGAAGACTAAGTGCTCCAAGTAAGTTTAACAATATTTCTTTTTGAAAAAAAGTTTTGAAACTTATAATATTTATATGAGACTTTGATCTTAGAACTTTGATGATTGGTCATGGATGTTGCTATATCATGTTACATATTGATCTTGCATGTGATGCATGTTTGAATACTTAGGCTGGTATAGAAAGTTCTGCATAGGTATGGCTATGGGTGGCAAAATTTTAAGCTTCTGTGTTTTAATTTCTGGGAATTATATGTCGGGAATTAAAATAAATGGTTAACATAAGAATTAAAGATATATGTGTCACGGATTTGTAGCCACTAGAATCACTCAATTTGGAGTCCATATGAGGAAGATATGAGCCGATTACTAGTCAAAGGTCAGAAAATGGTTCATCAGGAAAGAATATGTTAGGATAGCTTCTGTGCTTTAATTTCAGAGAATTATCTGTAGGGAATTAAAATAAATGGTTAACTTAATAATTAGAGATATATGTGTCATGGATTTTTAGCCACTGGAATCATTCAATTTAGAGTTCATATAAGGTAGATATGTTTCGATTAGTAAACAATGGTCAGAAAATGGTTAATCAGAGAAGAATATGTTAGGATAGTTTCGGTGTTTTAATTTCTAGGAACATTATATAAGGAATTAAAATAAATAGTTAACATATGAATTGTAGATATATGTGTCATGGATTGTTACCCACTGGAATCACGTAATTTAGAATTCTTATGAGGGAGATATGGACAGATTAGTAGGCAGAGGTCAGAACCTATCCAAGAAGAAATAACATGTACATTGAGGGAGTAATATCACCTTGATTTATTAATATTTCGCTACAATGTTCAACATAATAGTTTTATATAATTGTTTTTATCTTGAAATTGACACCAAGATCACCTACATCGGAGTTAAATTGAGGGACTTATGCTTTGATTAGTAAGAGAATGTTAGATATGATGAAAACCTGTATCAAGAAAATAAAAAAATAAAATTAATATTTAAAAAAGAAGACGAATCTTATAAATGAAAATAATAAATGACTAGTATATGCCATAGCCATTGCCATTATATGAACTTCTTACCATCTTAAGTGTGAAATGTTGACATGAAAATATTTTATAAAGTGATATTTGAAATGGTTATGTTTATGGCATGATTACCAATGATTTTTGGTAATAGTTATATTTTGTTGAACATACTTGTTATTGAAAGCATATTTTTGGCTATCATTGTGAAAAGAAAAGAAAAGAAATGAGCATGGTCACATGGCAATCCGTGTGGTGCACCAGTAGGGGACACCCTACCAACGGTTATGATTATGATTATGATTATGAGAAAAGAAAGAGAAAGTGTGCCATGTTGGACGGAGCGAGAAAAGCCCGTACCGGAGAGTAGAGGATACTCACCCTGACCGAGGTAGCTTGAAATGAGAATAAGTTGATGGCCATCATATGATATTCTGAAAATAGTTAATTCTATCATACATATCATTATTGTATGATTCTTATGTGCATAGATATAATGCATTCATGTGACCAAAGATATTTTCTGTAGTTTATACAGCTGAACATGACGTGATGAGCTATATTGATGATGATTTATTGTTGAACTTACTGGGATTTAATTATCACTATATTTCCATATCATATTCAAAAAATTAGTTATGCAGTTTTTTCTATGGCTCTAGCTTTTAGTGCACATTGGATCGAGTTACTTTATGTTGGGTAGATCTCCGAATCAAATAAGATGTTTGTGGTCGAGTTGGCTCATATCCCGGTGAAGGTACAACCACCCGCACCTGTATCTCCGGAATTGGTCAACCAAAATAAATAAGATGTAAATATCTATGTGTTTAATATGTTGCATGTACGTTTTGATTAATGACGTGTATGTGAACTCAATATTGTATAATAATAATAAATAAAAAAAGGTTGTTACAAATGTCATGTGACCTAATCTTGATTATTATTACACTACTATTTCATCACATGGTTCTTATTTTTACCTCTTGGATTTAGGCTCATTCTTGCCCATTTCCTTTGCTTTGGCTGAAATTCTACTTACATGGAGGGCTTGGTCACATTTTCATGATTTTTGGGCTATTGGTCCAACTTCTATATCCTAGTCCAAGTCTATGTTATATCCCTTACTTGGGTTATCCAATTGGCTTGCTAGAAACTCATGTGAAGTGGAGAAAACAAAATCTATGAAGTGTCCATAGGTGAAGGCCGAATGTATGGGTGGAGATGTTAAACTTAGGAACTCTAACTCTTGAATTAGGAAAATTACCCTAATTCAATTTTCTTAAAATTTTAAGATCTTTACTTCAAAAAATTTATCTTCCTTACCCAAGAATTTCACCTTTCTTTAGGATGTTATTTCTAATTTTTCCTATTAGGTTTTCTCTCTTTACCTATTCCCTTAATGTTGGAGACATTTTCTATGCATACACATAAGGTGAAGAATTTCTAAGGCTAGTATTTTTTTTCTTAGATCTCGAAAAATTGTCTAATAAGTTTTATTTTCTTAATTAAATATTTATGTGCCTTTTTTATAAAAGAAATGAAATTAGGGATGTTATACTTTAGCTTTTGGTTCATTTATGGATATAGAAGAAAAAGTTGATTAAGCTCAAAATAAGGGAATTAAGGATATTTCATTGCTTGGGTTACGCTTGAAAGACTCAATATATCAAATAATGCCTAAATAATCTCCTAATTAATAGATTAGCTAGGATTTTGCATCATGTAGCATTCAAATAAGTTCTAGAATCCTATTGAGATCATAAAATATTTTTGAGGTACATAAACCTTCTTTAAGTAAAAGAAAAATTAAATGCCCAAAGTTATTGTGCAAGAACGTTTCAAGATTCTAAAGTCAAAAATAAATTGCAAAAGGGTTAAAATTGTACACAATTGTGAATTTTCTACTTTTTTCAAGAGTTAAAATTTTTGGATAGTCATAGCATGAGCTATTGGTTGTGCCTAACAACACAAAACATAAATTGAAACACTCACATGAAAGACCGAATGGACATTACTCAATTCAAGTGGAAAGACCAAACGATTGGGTATTGGATCAATCCTATTAAGAATTTCAACTTGACCTATGGATCGTATGTAACATCCCTAATTTCGTTTCTTTTATTGATAAAGGTACATAAATATTTAATTAAGGAAATAAAATTTCTAACATCCCATAATTTTTATTTTTAAATAATATTGTTTTGTTATAAAAAATATATTTTTATTTTTTAAAAAATGATTATGTTTTGCCAAAAAGAAGTCTATTTTTAATTAAAATAATTATTGTTTTGCTTGAAATAATTATATTGGCCTCTAATGAATTTTTATGGTATTTTTAAAAATATTCTTTCTTTTAATATAAATAAAGATATTTGTTTTGAAATTTGTTTTATTACAATTTTTATTAAGAAAAATCATGATTTAAGAGTTTAACTAAAAATTTATGGGAATGGAAATTTTTAGAAATTTTTGGGATATTTTATGATGAAAAACGAAATTTATATGAATTTTTATAAAAGAAAATCCTATTATTCAATTATTAAATAATAATTATTATTATAAAAAAAAATAAAAAAAAATAATAGAGAATGAGGAATTGGGAGGCAAGGAAACGAAGATATAATTTCAGAAAATTGGATGAATAGTAAGTGAATAGTGAGTGAATAGTAACCTTCAACTTTTTCTCTCGTTTTGGAGTGCCTGTTGGCTTCCAATCTCAAAACTGAAGGTGTTACTGGATTCAGAACGAAGAATACTACGGTTTTGATCGATCAGTTTTTCAAATCAGCCGTTGAATCGCTGTAGATCTGAAGTAGAAAATCTCATAAAAAGATAAATCCTAAAACTTTTACTTAGAGACCTCCAATTGAAATTCTGACACCGTAGATAGGTTCAGAAGTTAGATAAACCTTAGGATAGGTATATTTTCGGCCATCTAACAACCTTTTTGTTCGTCGTGAATAGTGTTTTCCGACTGTGAATAGTGCCAAAGTTCCCAGAGTCATTTTCTAAATCCTTGGATCCCTCGGACACGATTTTGAGATCTAATTGGTCAAATTCAGCTTGGAAAAGTACACTTTAGGGTTGTCCAATCTGGAGCCCTTACCAGGTAAGTAGATACTTCTTTCTATGACTTGCCACATGCTCTTCTTGAACTATAAATGTATTATTGTTTTCTGTTTATAAATTATTTATATTATTATAAGTTTATTAAATGTGTTAAAATATCTGTTATATTTACGAACTGGCACATAGTTCAAGAAGAGTATGGTTTTAGAAATATATTTTGGAACTCATTGAATATGTGGTTCTAAATGTATTTATCATTATTTGATAAAGTGAATATTATGTGCACGATGCATTGATTTGAAAGCTATATACTTGTGAAAATAATGCATGTCATATTATAAATGAGATTGAATGGCAAGTGTAAAGCTCATGGTGAGTTGCTTGATAATTTTACCTTCTATTTGATGAATATGCATTAATATATATGTATTTATATGTATGGATGAAAATCGACGGGTTGTATGGCTTGTGATGGTACCAAATAGGGGACGCCCTATTAGCCTGAGTGAGCCGGGGGAGGGCCGCTCCAACCGAGTGACAATGGTAATGTGGGGAGGCAGGAGGGTGATGTACTCACATTCCCTATTTACTTATTGTGACTGTAGTCGAGGTCACTATGCGTATAGCAAATGAGTTATGTTTTCATGGCATTAATTAGATTGCCGAGTGAGGCAGGTACATTAAAAGTGATGATTTTATCTCCAAATATTAATATTTTACTGTAGCTTATATAGCTGAGCATAATAACATTTATTTAATGATCATACTGTGCAGCATATAGTTTTGGATATCTGAATATCCTTTGATTTGAGAATATTTGAAATACGGGTCTCATATGAATGTACTTCTGAACTGTATTTTCTATGTGACACATTTTAAAAATATAAGTACATCCATATGTTGACCTAAGAAGTCATAGGAGGAATTATTTGCTCACTGAGTTGTCAAACTCACTACACGATATTTCCACATTTTTCAGATAAGAATATCAGAGTCTGATTCGGCAGATAGGTGTTTTATTCTCTGGGTGAGTCTACGTTGCTTCTAAGGCTCACGGTTTTTGAATTATACCGTATTTGTATTCTAGAGTGTGCTCTGAATGCTACAGGTAGGATCCCCGTTTCTGTTGTACTTTAATGTTTATAGACTTAGTCTGTATATTATGTATACATGAGAGAAATGACAAAAAATTGAATTGTGTATATTTATGGAGATTATTTTATTGCGAAAAAAAAATGTTTATTTTACGTAACGTAAATTGAGGGTGTTACAAAATTTATTAGACTTTTTAGATATCTAAAGAAATATAATTCTTAGAAATTCTTAACCTTACGTGTATGTATAGAAATGTTATAACATTAATGGAATAGGTAAAGAGAGAAAATCTAAGAGAAAATATTAGAAATAAATATACTAAAGAAAGGTGAAATTCTTCGGTAAGGAAGATAAATTTTTGTGAAATAAGTAAAGGTATTAAAATTTCAAGAAGATTGGATTAGGGTAATTTTTCCTAATTTAAGAGTTAAAGTTACTAAGTTCAGTATCTCCATCCATAAATTGGGCTTTCACCTATGGACACTTCATGTAGAGTTTTTCTACTTTACATGAATTTTTAGCAAGCCAATAAGATAGCCCATAGAAGAAATAAAACATAGATTTGGACTAAGATATAAAAATTGGACTGGTAGCCCAAAAATCATGAAAATGTGACTAAGCCCATTATGAAAGGTAGAATTTTAACCAAATTAAAGAAAATGGGCAAGAATGAGCCCAAACCCAAGAGGAAAAATAAAAATAAAAATAAAATAAAGTGATGAAATAATGGTGTAATCAAGATTAGGTGACATAGCATTAAGACAAAAATTTAGCAAGTGGTATGATAATACATGGCATTAGGACAAAACATTTATATCCTACACTCATAATTTTAGAAAGTGGGTAATAATACATAGCATTATGACAAGACATCCTTATTCTACACAAATAATTTTAGCTAAGTAAGGAAGATTCAAGGGTTGGAAATTTGCCACCAAAAAAGACAAACCTATCATAATTGATTAAGACAAAAGAAAAAGGAAATGAATCCCTAAATCAAAGGGACCTTGTCCCTTATCTTAAGAACATATTATCATAATTTTCAAAATACAAATCTCCTTTTCCTTTGATATCTTGACTAAGGAAGTGGAAGACAAGAACATCAGTTGTTTGTTTTCCAAAAATTCAACCAAGTGCATCCTAATTGTGATAAGGTAGACCCGTGATTATGAAAGATGAATTATTTGATAGTCTATATAAGAAAAACCCACCCTTATAACATTAAAATTTCTTCCAAGTGAAGGAGAGGAAAAATAGAAGCAAGGTAGAGTGAGGAAAGAAAAGGAAGAAAGGAAGAAAGAGGAAGGAGAAGTCTAGAGGACTAAGTGCTCAAGGTAAGTTTAACAATATTTATTTTTGAAGAAAAGTTTTGAAACTTGTAATATTTATATGAGATTTTGGTCTTAGAACTTTAATGATTGGTCATGGATGTTGTTATATCATGTTACATATTATGTATATTTGAATATTTAGGCTGGTGTAGATAGTTTTGCATAGGTATTGCTATGGGTGGAAAAATATTAAGCTTCTGTTTTTATAATTATGGGAAGAATCGGTAAGATATTTAAAGAAATGGTTAACATGAAAAATGTAGATCTATGTCTCACGGATTTTTAACCACTGGAATCACTCCATTTGGAGTCTATATGAGGTAGATATGGTTTGATTAGTAAGCAGTGGTCAAAAAAATGGTTAATTAGGGAAGAATATGTTAGGATAACATCTGTGTTTTAATTTATGGGAGCCTTCTATAGGGAATTGAATTAAATGGTCAACATAAGAATTATTGCTATATTTGGCATGAATTTTTATCCACTGGAATAACTCAATTTGGAGTCCATATGAGGCAGATATGGTCTGATTAGTAAGCAGTGATCAGAAATTGGTTAATCATGGAAGAATATTTAAGGATAGCTTATGTGTTTTAATTTCTGGAAACATTCTGTAAGGAATTAAAATAAATGATTAGAATACAAATTATTGCTATATGTTTCATGGATTTGTAGCCACTGAAATCACTTAAATTGGAATTCTTATGAGGGAGATAGGGATAGATTTGTAGGTAGAGGTCAGAACTTACCCGAGAAGAAATAACCTATACTTGGAGGGAGTAATATCACCAAGATTTCTTAATATTTCGCTAAACTGTTGAACATAATAGTTTTAGATAATTTTTTATCTTTAAATTGACACCAATATCACCTAAATCAGAGTTAAAGTGAGAGAGTTATGATTTGATTAATAAGAGAAGGTCAGATAGGATGAAAACCTGCATTAAGAAAATAAATAAATAATTAATATTAAAAAAGAAGAAGAATATTATAAATGAAAATAATAAATGACTAGTATATGCTATAGCCTTTACCATTGCATGAACTTCTTACCGTCTTAAGTGTAAAATTTTGGACATAGAAATGTGTTATAAAGTGATATTTGAAATGGTTATGTTCATGGCATGATTACCAATGACAATGGCAAGGCTATACGAGAGAAGTTTTGTATAAACCTCCTATAGTATCCTACCAATCCCAAGAAACTTTTGACTTCTGTAATCGTCTTTGGTCTTTCCCACTGAATCACTGCTTTCGTCTTGCTAGGGTCTACAGCTACCCCTTTATTGGAAATGACATATCTGAGAAATTTTACCTCTGACAGCCAAAATTCACACTTCTCCAATTTGGCATACAACTTTTTCTCTTTCAACACTTGCAGAACAATTCGAAGATGTTGTTCATGTTCTTTCTCAATCTTAGAATATATCAAGATGTCATCAATGAATACTACCAAAAATTTATCCAAATAGGGTCGAAAAATGCGATTCATGTAATCTATGAAAATTACAGGTGCATTTGTCAACCCGAAGGGCATTACGAGAAACTCATAGTGCCCATACCTAGTCCTGAAGGCTGTTTTAGATACATCCTCCTGCTTGATCCTAATTTGATGGTATCTCGATCTTAAGTCAATTTTAGAAAAGATGGAGGCTCCCTTCAGTTGATCCAATAAGTCATCTATCCTAGGGAGAGGGTATTTATTTTTTATAGTCACTTTATTCAACTGTCTATAGTCTATGCATAATCTCAAGCTCCCGTCTTTCTTTTTAACAAATAACACAGGAGCTCCCCAAGGCGATACACTTGGTCTAACAAATTACTTGTCTAATAGTTCCTCCAACTGTTTCTTGAGTTCATGTAGTTCTTTCGAGGCTATTCTATAAGGTGCAATAGAGATAGGCCTTGTCCCAGGTAAGAGATCAATAGAAAACTCTATCTCTATCTTGGGAGGTAAGCTTGGAATATAAGATGGAAATACTTCAAGAAACTCATTGGCTATTGGGATTTCATCAAGTTTCGGTTTAACTTCTAGATTTGATAAGTGCAAGAGAATGTATCTAAATACTCCATTCTTTAACTCCCTATTGATTTAATTGCATTAAGCATCAATAACTGCATCCCATCTTCTGAAGTAGGAGGTAGAAATTCAATGGTCTTATTGCAACAATTCAGCAAGACCCGATTTTTACACATTCAGTCTAACCCTAGAATGACGTCAATACCTTTTAAAGGTAGACAGATAAGGTCCACAAATTTTTTTTTTTCCTGAATAGTGACCTGACAGTCTTTACATACAGAGGAAGTTAAGACCCTTTCCCCTGTGGGAGTTACTACAAATAGCTCATAGGCGGTTTCAGAAATAGGATACAGAAGCTCCCTAATACATTCTTCCGATATAAATGAATGACTAGCACCAGAGTCAAACAACACCATAAGAGCAAATCCATAAATATAGCATTTACCTAGGATCATTTCGGGGGATTGAGTTGCCTCTTGGCTGTTCAGGGTGAAAACCCTTCCTTTCACTTGGGGCTTCTATTCTGACTACTTCCTCAAATTTTGTGGGCAGTTCCTTGCAAAATGACCCTTCTGTTCGCAATTGAAATAAACATCTGATCCTAGGTAACATGGCCGGTTACCATGCATACGTCCGCACTTAGTACACTTGACTGTGAAAAAGTTCTGTTGAAAGGGTCAAGGACTTACAGTCATTAGCCTCTTGCCAGTACCCTGTCCTTTTCCTCTAACATTTCTGCCAGAGTTTTGTGGACCGTTCTTCTGTTTCTAGAAATTCCATCTTTGTTTCTCATCCTCCACTGCCTTCAAGCTCTTTTCCAGGAGTCTACATTTATTTATCAGAGGTATAAACTCCCTAGTCTCCATAGCTATAATAGCATTCGTTATCTCCGGGTTCAATCCTGCTTCAAATTTAATAGCCTTCCATGCTTCATCAGGGTTAAATCGTATGTAAGAGGAGAACATAGACAACTCCTCGAACCTCGCGATGTATTGGTTTATGGTCATGTTGCTCTATCAGAGTTGGAGAAATTCAATCTCCTTCTCTGCTCGCACAGTATTTGGGAAGTACTTTTCTAAAAGGCTATCTTTGAACACCTGCTAGGTGATCTGCCTTCCCTAGTGAGCTAAAAGTTCTTTAGCACCACACCACCAGTATTCTGCTTCATCTTTTAGCATATATGTAGCAAAGATAACTTGCTGCTCTGATGTGATCTTAATTAAGCATGATATTAATACCTTTAAACTTACTTTTTGTTTGATTTAAGTAAAATATAATTAGGAATTAGCTTAGTTTTGTGTTTTGTGTTGTAGGAACAAAGGAAGAAGAAAAGAGAAGAAAAAGAATTATGCAGAGGACTAAGGTCTCCATTAAGACATGCTAGGGGACTAGAGTTTTTCTACTTCACATGAATTTTTAGCAAGCCAATAGGATAGCCCAAGGAAGAAATAAAACATAGACTTGGACTAGGATATAGAAATTGGACCGGTAGCCTAAACATCATGAAAATGTGACTAAGCCCATTATGAAAGGTAGAATTTTAACCAAAGTAAAGAAAATGGGCAAGAATGAGCCCAAACCCAAGAGGAAAAATAAAAATAAAAATAAAATAAAGTGATGAAATAATGGTGTAATCAAGATTAGGTCACATGGCATTAAGACAAAAATTTAGCAAGTGGTTTGATATCCTACATTCATAATTTTAGCAAGTGGTATGATAATAGATGGCATTAGGACAAAACATCTATATCCTACACTCATAATTTTAGCAAGTGGGTAATAATATATAGCATTATGACAAAACATCCTTATCCTACACAAATAATTTTAGCTAAGCAAGGAAGATTCAAGGGTTGGAAATTTGCCACCTAAAAAGGCAAACCTATCATAATTGATTAAGATAAAAGAAAAAAGAAATGAATCCCTAAATCAAAGGGACCTTGTGCCTTATCTTAAGAACATATTATCATAATTTTCAAAATACAAATCTTTTTTTCCTATGCAAATCTTGACTAAGGAAGAGGAAGACAAGGACATGAGTTGTTTGTTTTCCAAAAATTCAACCAAGTGCATCCTAATTGTGATAAGGTAGACCCATGATTATGAAAGGTGAATTATTTGATAGTCTATATAAGCAAAACCCACCCTTATAACATTAGAATTTCGTCTAAGTGAGGGTGAGGAAAAATAAAAGCAAGGTAGAGTGAGGAAAGGAGAGGAAGAAAGGAAGAAAGAGGAAGGAGAAGTCTAGAGGACTAAGTGCTCAAGGTAAGTTTAACAATATTTCTTTTTAAAGAAATTTTTTGAAACTTGTAATATTTATATGGAATTTTGATCTTAGAAGTTTAATGATTGGTCATGGATATAGCTATATCATGTTACATATTATGTATGTTTGAATACTTAAGCTGGTGTAGATAGTTCTGCATAGGTATGGCTATGGGTGGAAAAATTTTAAGCTTCTATTTTTAAAATTCTAGGAAGAATCGGTAAGGAATTTAAAGAAATGGTTCACATGAAAAATGTAGATCTATGTCTCACAGATTTTTAACCACTAGAATCATTCAATTTAGAGTCCATATGAGGTAGATATGGTCTGATTAGTAAGCAGTGGTCAAAAAATGGTTAATCAGGGAAGAATATGTTAGGATAACATCTGTGGTTTAATTTTTGGGAACATTATGTAGGGAATTGAAATAATTGGTCAACATAAGAATTATTTCTATATTTGTTATTGATTTTTATCCACTAGAATCACTCAATTTAGAGTCTATATGAGGCAGATATATTCCTATTAGTAAGCAGTGGTCAGAAAATGGTTAATCAGGGAAGAATATGTTATGATAGCATCTGTGTTTTAATTTCTGGGAACTTTCTGTAAGGAATTCAAATAAATGGTCAACATAAGAATTATTTCTATATGTGTCATGAATTGTTAGCCACTGGAATCACTCAATTTGGATTCCATATGAGGCAAATATGGTCCGATTAGTAAGCAGTGATCAAAAATTGGTTAATCAGGGAAGAATATTTTAGGATAGCTTCTGTGTTTTAATTTCTGAGAACATTCTGTAGGGAATTAAAATAAATGATTAACATAAAAATTATTGTTATATGTGTCACGGATTTTTAGCCACTAGAATCACTTAAACCTGTACTTTGAGGGAGTAAGACAAGGTCAGATAGAATGAAAACCTGCATCAAGAAAATAAATAAATAAAATTAATATTTAAAAAAGAAGAAGAATCTTATAAGTTTAATGATTGGTCATGGATATAGCTATATCATGTTACATATTATGTATGTTTGAATACTTAGGCTGGGGTAGATAGTTCTGCGTACGTATGGCTATGGGTGGAAAAATTTTAAGCTTCTATTTTTAAAATTCTAGGAAGAATCGATAAGGAATTTAAAGAAATGGTTCACATGAAAAATGTAGATCTATGTCTCATAGATTTTTAACCACTAGAATCACTCACTTTGGAGTCCATATGAGGTAGATATGGTCTGATTAGTAAGCAGTGGTCAAAAAATGGTTAATCAGGGAAGAATATGTTAGGATATCATTTGTGGTTTAATTTTTGGGAACATTATGTAGGGAATTGAAATAATTGGTCAACATAAGAATTATTTCTATATTTGTCACTGATTTTTATCCACTAGAATCACTCAATTTGGAGTTTATATGAGGCAGATATGTTCCTATTAGTAAGCAGTGGTCAGAAAATGGTTAATCAGGGAAGAATATGTTATGATAGCATCTGTGTTTTGATTTCTGGGAACATTCTGTAGGGAATTGAAATAAATAGTCAACATAAGAATTATTTCTATATTTGTCACAAATTTTTAGCCACTGGAATTACTCAATTTGGATTCCATATGAGGCAAATATGGTCCGATTAGTAAGCAGTGATCAAAAATTGGTTAATCAGGGAAGAATATTTTAGGATAGCTTCTGTGTTTTAATTTCTGAGAACATTCTGTAGGGAATTAAAATAAATGATTAACATAAAAATTATTGTTATATGTGTCATGGATTTTTAGCCACTAGAATCACTTAAACCTGTACTTTGAGGGAGTAAGACAAGGTCAGATAGAATGAAAACCTGCATCAAGAAAATAAATAAATAAAATTAGTATTTAAAAAGGAAGAAGAATCTTATAAGTGAAAATAAGAAATGACTAGTATATGCTATAGCCATTACCATTGTATGAACTTCTTACGTTGGATCGAGTTACTCTATGATGGGTAGATCCTAAAAACAAATAAAATGTTTGTTGTCGAGTTGGCTCAGATCCCGGTGAAGGTGCAACGACCCGCACCTGTATCTCCGAAATTGGTCAACCAGAATAAATAAGTTGTAGATATTTATGTGTTTGATATGTTGTACATACGTTTTGATTAATGACGTGTATGTGAACTCTATATTGTATAATAATAATAAAAAAAAAGTTGTTACATCAGAGACTTGTTCACGTATGGCAAATTCCAAGGCAAATTTTCCAGATCTCACGCATGGCAAATTCCTTTCAAAGGAGAATTTTTCATGAAGGCATGTTCGCGCATGGAAAATTCCAAGGGTCGGGGTCAATTATAAACATAAGCTTTCTATCTACTTTGAGCTGCCAATAATCTTTCCTTAATTAACTTTATTTGATCAAGTGCATCTTGTACTAAATTAGGCCCTAAACTCTTAGCTTCTCCCAATTCAAATTGTCTGATCGGAGAACGATAATGCCTTCTATAAAATACCTCGAAGGGGGTCATTTGTATACTAGCTTGATAGCTATTATTATAAGCAAACTTAGCTAAAGGTAAGAATCTTTCACAACTTCCTTTAAAATTAAGCATACACATTTGAATCATATCTTCCAATATTTGAATGGTTTGCTATACTATTCATTTTTTTAGGATGGAAAGCAATACTAAGGTTTAATCTTGTGCATGGAGCTTTTTGGAATGCTCTCCAGAAATAAGATGTGAATTGTGATCCTTGATCAGAAATAATCGAAATTGGTACCCATGAAGTCTTATTATCTCGTTCAAATACAAATTTACGTTTTGAGCTACGTTACAGGTAGTTTTTACTGGCAGAAAATGTGATGATTTAGTTAGCCTATCAATGACCACCCATATAGAATCAAACCCTTTCGGTGTCCACAGCAACCCTGCAACAAAGTCCATGGTTATTCTCTCTCATTTCTATTCAGGTATTTCTATTTGCTGATGTAACCCTGTTGGCCTTTGATGTTCTGCCTTCACTTGTTGACATGTTAAACATTAAGAAACATAATCGAATATATCATCTTTATACTGTCCCACTAATAAATTTCTTTTATATCTTGATACATTTTAGTTTCCCCAAGATGAATGGTATATGTGGATTTCTGAGCTTCCTCTAGAATCTTCTTTTTGAGTTTTTTTTATGTTAAGCATGCATAGTCGCTTACCCAATCTCAAGACTACTTCAGAATCTACAATAAATTCAGCATAATTGCCATTTCTCACCTTTTCAATTCTCTTACACAAATAGGCATCTTCTTCTTGTGCCTTTTTCACTTGTTCCATTAAGGATGATTGAAGTTGAACATGGGCCAATAGTATTCCAGGCTCCTTTACTTTTAGCCCTACTTTATTACTTTTCAACTTATGCATTTCTTCAATCAATGGCCCTCTTAATTCTGTTATATGAGCTAAACTACTCATAGACTTCCTGCTCAATGCATTTGCCACTACATTAGCCTTACCTAGATGATAGAATATAATGTAATCATAATCTTTAAGTAGCTTCATCCATTGCCTTTGCCTCACATGAATTACCGTACAAATAGTGCCTCTAAATCTTAAGTGCAAAGACTACTACTTCCATTTCCAAATTATGAGTTAGATAATTTTGCTCATGTTGCTTAAGCTGTTTGGATGCATATGCAATAACTTGACCATGTTGCATCAACACACACCTTAATCCAATCCTCGATGCATCTCACTGTATCGTATATCCTTCGATACCTGAAGGAATAGATAAAATCGGTGCTACAGTTAGACATTCCTTTAGTTTATGAAAACTTCTCTCACAATCATTTGACCACTCAAACTTTACTCCTTTCCTAGTCAAACTCATCAAAAGAGCAGTAATTTTTGGAAAATACTTAACAAATCTGTGGTAATAGCCTGCTAGACCAAGAAAACTACAAATCTCTATGACTGTGGTAGGGTGTGTCCATTGCTTCACCAATTCCTCCTTCTTAGGGTCAACTTGAATACCATCCTTGGTAACCACATGCCTAAGAAACGTAATACTACCAAGCCATAATTCACATTTTGAAAACTTAGCATATAACTAATGTTTCCTTAGGGTTTGTAAAACCATTTGCAAATGTTGTTCATGCTCCTCTGAACTCTTTGAATATACTAGAATATCATCTATAAACACAATAACAAACTGGTCCAAGAAAGGTTTAAATACTCTGTTCATCAAATCATGAATGCTGCCAGGACATTTGTCAAACTAAATGACATTACTAAGAACTCATAGTTCCCATATCGGGTTCTAAAAGCAATTTTTAGAATATCCTTCCCCTTTGTCCTTAACTGATGATACCTAGGTCTTAAATCAATTTTTGAAAAAAATTGGGCACCTTGTAGCTAATCAAACATATCACCTATACGAGGTAATGGATATTTATTCTGCATTGTTACCTTGTTCAATTGTCTATAATCTATACAGAGCTGCAGAGATCTATCTTTCTTTTTCACAAATAAGACTGGAGCACCATAAGGAGAAGCACTAGGACATATAAATCTCTAGTTTAACAAGTCTTGTAACTGATTACTCAGTTCCTTGAGTTCATTGGATGGCATCCTATATGAGGATATAGACACCAATTGAACTCTAAGAAGTAAATCAATACTAAACTCAATCTTTTGCTCTGGGGGTAGTCTTGGCAATTATTTTGAAAACACATTAGAGAATTCTCTGACCACTAGAACTTGATCTACATTAGTGTACTTCATATCTATATCTTTGACCACTGCTAAATACCCTTGGAATCCTTTTTGTAATAACTTATGGGTTGTTAAAGCAGAGATTAGATTAATGGGTACCTCAAACAGTCTCCTTGTATCAAGAAAGAAGATTCTCCAAGAATATTGAATCTAATCACCTTAAGATAACAATCCAAAGTGGCATGGCATGATGCCGATCAATCCATTCTTAGTATCACATCAAAGTCTACCATATCTAGAACTATCAAATCCATAAAATTTTCTTTATCCTCTTTTGAAATGTTACATGACTTATACACATCATTCACTAGGAAAAATTCTCCCAATGGTGTGGGAACAATAAAAGGACAATGTAAGCTAGTAGGTTTGCTACCCAATTGCTTAGCAAAACATAGGGGTACATAAGAATAAGTAGAACCAGGATCAAATACTGCATATGCTTTATGGAAACATACTAATAATGTACTTGTCATCACTACATTTGAAGCTTGAGCATCCTGTCGTGTTAGGGTAAAGACTTTGGCTTTTTCTCAACCTTGACTTCCTAATTCTCTACCAGAACCACCACTACTAACTTAGATTTAAGCTACTCTAATTGGTCATGCTAGTACAGATGTAGGGGGTGAAGTTAGCTGTACTGATGCCTGACTTGAACCTCGTCATTATGGATAATCTTTCATCATATGTCTTACTTGTCCACATTAAAAATATGCATGTATTATTCTATAACACTGTCATGTATGGGGTTTACCACAAGTAGGGCATAATGGAATTAGTCTTGTGTCTTATGGATTGGTAGGTCTGATTTCCCTTTGAATCATCTTTTGTTTATTGAGACTAGCTGATGCTTGACTGGAACTACTAGATTCTACTTGAGTAGTACATTGTGGGTTTTGAAATCTTGTTTCTTTCACATTAGGGTTATATCTAGTCTGAATATTACTATCTCATTCTCTTTTTCTCTTCTTTTGACTTTCTATTTATGCTAACTCTCATGTTTCCATCATTCTAGCACAATCTATAACTGATGTATAAGTTGAGAAATGATTAATCTGGGGACCCATTGACTTGAACAATGAACGTATAAACCTCAAAACAAATCTCTTAATTTTATCACTTTTGGTTGGAACCAGATACGGTGCATATCTAGATAATCGACTAAAATAAATATCATATTCAATGTATGTCTTAACTCTTCAAATTCTCTGGCCTTTTTGTTCCTTTCACTTTTAGGCAGAAATCAACCTATAAATTCTTCCTTAAATTCTCCCCACTCCATCGGTGGAGAGGTAACAACTCTTCTTTGAATCATAATCTCATACTAGACTTGTGCGACATCTAGAAGTTAAAACAATACTAGTTCAACGATTCTCCATGCGGAGCACCATAAAGGCTTAAGAATTCTTTCCATTGCATCAATCAATATTTGTAGTTCTTCCTGAGTATCAGATCCAAAAAAAATTTGGGGATTTAGTTTTAAGAATTATGGTTATGTCACCTTAATCCCTATAAATCTATCTTCTTGTTTAGCTACTCTTTCTAGTTCTTAAACTATAGGAGAATTTTTTGGTTGCTAGTGATCCCTCCTGCCTTGCTCTATTATCAATTGTGTCAATATCTCTAGGCTCTTCTATATGCCAAAAATCATTTTGGTTTCTCTGTCATGTGGCTCCTAAGGGGGTTTCATTCTTTCCTCAAGAGTTTTACCTAAAACACGATCTTCTACATCTTGTCTAGGGGCTCTTCTACCCCGTGCATGACCTCTACCTTTTCCTCTAGGCCATCATCTACCATGGCCTCTCTATTCTGGAATGGAATATTGTGTAGACACTATAGTAGAAGTTGCACGATTTGCAACTTCTCTAGCAACTGCCCTAGTTCTTAGTGGCATCATATACTATACAAACAAAGACACTTTTAGAATACCATAATATTTAAACTACCTTATACTACAAAATTAAGAACCTTGGAATAGATAGAAAATTGAAAACCTATAGAATCCCTCAACAACACCTAAAGTATAAATATGTCTGGCTCCTATCTATACCGAAGGTCATACTAAAGAATCCTTGCTCTGATGGCCATAGGAAAAATCTAAAGCTCTGATACCAACTTTTCACACCCCCATTTGAGGGAACGTGAATAACATGATAATGCATTTAATCATAGTCCAAACATAAACCATATCATTATACCATACATAAATTTCAATGTAAACGAAAGCATATGCCTATAGGTTTCTCCAATACTATCAAATATACAAATCTAGATACAAGTCAATACTACAAAAGAAGTAAGGATTCTACCTATGGCATGTAAAGCATACTATAGAGTACAAAGTACAGTATAAGCTAAAATCTATGAACCCTCGATACAAGGTGGGTTCACACAGAGAATAAACAACCTAACCATTTATTGACCCGTTGACGGAGGACCGGACTTTGTATCTTTATCTGAAAAATATAGAGATATCGTGTAGTGACTTTGACAACACAATGAGTAGATAAAACCTATTATAATCTTCTAGGTTAGCATATGGATGTACTTGTATGATAAAATATTGCTTTACTCTAAATTTAAATATAGATAAGAAATACATACATAAGTGACCTATATTTTTAATACTCTTAATTTAAAAGATAATCAATGGTAAAAACTAAATACAGTGTAGCATGATTATAAAATAAAATTTGTTATGCAACAAAATATTTCCAATGCTTTTTAAGATACACACTTTAGGGTCTTAAGTACACGCACTGTGTGGATGTGATCTGATGAGTGAGTTTTATACTCATAAATTAAATATTTTCATCTTATCTTTTGCCATAATTAAGCATAAATCTCCCTTACTTGTCTTTAGTTTTGTGTCTTTCTTACAGATGGAGAGAAGAGTAGAAAATGGACTTAATTGGAGGAATCAGAGCTAAATTGTGGTTCTTTGGGAATGATGTCTATAAATCAAGCAGATAAAACAAATTCATTAAGGATGGCTGAGTAAGGAGCATTATCATATTGTCTCTTGAGACACATCCTAATGGATATATGCACAAATTTATTCTTGATTTATGATCACATTTCCAAAAGAACTAAAACATAAAGATTCAAGGCAAAGCACCCAATGTTGAGAATATGTTTGCTGGTTGCAGTCCAGCCCAACCTTGCTATATTACTTGGGCCATAACTCCGAACATACATATCCAATATGTATGAAATTTGGTAGGTGTGTAGAAGAAACAATTGGGTACAACTTTCATGTTCACGTGGTCAGACAATTCGGACACTAGAAGGGCCAAAAATGGGCTAGAATAGAATATTTCTTCTGCTGCGGTCCAGCCCGACTTTGCTCTAGTATTTTGACCATAAGTCACAAATTACGTATCCAATTTTTCCACGATTTGTCTTGATGGAAAGCTAACGAAATTTTCTACAACTTTCATGTTGAAGGAGTCAACAAATTCGGCAGATTTAAAGACAATATTCAAGGCTCAATTTCGGTGCACATGATGGAATCCAAATTGTCAACTTTGTACAACTTTCTACCTAACAATTTTGACAATTACCACACCTACCACACTTAATTGTATCTATAAATAGAGGGCTTGAGGGGTGAGTTGGGGAGTTTTTGTGGAGAGCTTTGGATAGAGCTTGGGAAAACTTTGTTGGATTTCTACGAACTTGTAATGTTATTCTCTCTTTAGACATCTTGTATTTTTCATTTTTCTTTCATAATATTATCATGTTTCTTCATCTTTCATTTCACTTTCTTGCCTTGATTATGGAGAACTAATCTCCTAATGCTAAGGTGAAAGGGTGAAACTCTTGGTATGAGAATAATAATTTATCTAACTCTTAATCTTAATGTTTATCTTTGATATTGTATTTACCTTCCTATTTCTTTTCTCATAATTATTTCTTAATGGTTGGTTTTATCATACCGTCGATGTCTTGTTATGTTATTAGCTGGTTTTATTAGACCGCCTATCTCTTATTATTTTCATGGTTGGCTTTTCCACCTACTTTATTTTATTTTACTATTGGTTGGCTTTGCCACCTATTCTATTTCATTTTATTTTGTTATGTTAATTAATTTTCTACCTTTCATTTTTTGCATAAGTTAATCTTGTAAAATGTGAATTTTGATATATTGTAGACAATATAATGATTGGCACAATTTATGCTTGAATCCATTTGCAAGTTATCTTTTGCATCTTTGTATTTTTAATCTTGTAAAGTGTGAACCTTGATACATTGTAGACAATTTTTGGCACAATAAATACTTGAATCACTCTTGATTTATTGTAGACAATATGGTGATTGGCACAATGTACGCTTGAATCCATTTTACAAGAATGTTTTAATTATTAGAAAGGAGGTAAATATAATTCATGTATAAACAAAGTTGAGCTTAAATTAACATATTATCCGATTAGAACTTTATTCGTGTAAAGACTCTAATTGAGTAATAAAAGAGTTAAATTTATTTTTATTCGATATACCAAGAGTGGATCCCCTAACCTTAGCATGCTTCTTTACCTTGAATACATCTTCATTTAATTTTAGTATATTAGTTCTTTGCATATTTTGTTCAATATTCCTCTCACAAAACAAGACAATGGGAACTAGGTTAGATGTATTTAATTTGGATCTAAATTAGAATTTTCTCTCAATTGGAAATCCCTGTGGGATCGACTTTGTATACCACTAAATCTATACTCCAATAGATTCGTGCACTTGCGAGTTTTAATTAAAACAACAAGAAGTTTTTGGTGCCGTTGCCGGGGATTGCGACGAAAAAGCTATTTGGATCCAAGTAAGTACTTTTCTTCCACTAGTTATAGCTAGAAAATTTGTTTATTTTGTGTATAGAAATTGTTCTTTATAATTGTTTCTTAAAAATCAGTGTAGTAATTTGGGTGTATAAAATTGGTGGATTCTGTCAACAAGGCTCAAAGTACCTAAGGAATATGGGTTTTAAGTGAAACCATTGTGATTCCTCCATATTTTCCTGGGAAGTCTACTGATTAAATACTACCCATTATTACTAACACTTTGAAAAAAAAAGAGTTTGTATAATTTTGTGATTTTTTTTGTGGTATTTGCATTTTGTTGCCGTTGTGTAGTTAGATTCTTTTTTCAATAATTAGAAAGCATTTTTTTTAATTTATGCGTGCTTGGAAACGTGATAAAGATAAGCGGTTGGTTAAGAAAAGTTTAGGGTCAACCATTGATTATACAATAGAGACATTAGATTCTGCTGGATCACCATTAAAAATGGAAGAGCAAGTTGTGCATAATAAAACTCTTATGGAGTACTTCTCACCTGTCATAGCCAATACTCCATTTTGCATAGTTTTACCACAAACTATCGCAACTCATTTTGAACTCAAACCGGCCATACTCCAACTTTTACCATCATTTTATGGTATGGAAAGAGAAGATCCCTACATGCACATTAAAGAGTTTCTTGAAATTTGCTCGACTTTTCGCTTCCAGAATTTCAATGATGAATCAATCAGGCTTAGAATATTTCCATTTTCATTGAAATACAAAGCTAAAGCCTGGTTGAACTCCCTTCCTACAGGAACTATAACTAGTTGGAACCAATTAGTAAATAAGTTTCTGGCAAAAAATTTCCCTATGTCTAAAACTGATGCCCTTCGGAGAGAAATTTCTAATTTTTGTCAAAAAGAGGGTGAACAATTTTTTGAATGTTGAGAAAGATTTAATGATCTTCTTTTAAAATGTCCTCATCATGGTTTTGAAACTTGGAGATTGGTGAAATATTTCTATGATGGCTTAACTTCATCAAACCGTCAAATGATCCAAAGCATGCATGGTGGGAGATTTTTACAATTGAATGAGGGGGAAGCTTGGGAATCCTTAGGATCTTTATCTGAAAATTCTCAGCATTGGAGCTGCATAGATCCCAGGGATAAGAAGTCTCAAATACAAAAAAAGGGAGGAATTTACGAAGTGAGTGATGACACAGATGTGAGAATTGCCTTAGCTAGCCTGACTAGAAAGGTAGAAGCTTTAACTTTAAGTCATACTCTGAACCCTTCTACTAATACTAGGATAGAGGCATGTGCCTTATGTTTTAGTACATCTCACATTGCACAATTTTTTCCATCCATACCAGCTTACCAAGAAGCATTTTCTGAGCAAGCTAATTCTCTTCAGTCTTATGGAAAATCATCAGATAGTCCATTTGCACCCACATATAATCCAAATTGGAGGAATCATCCAAATTTTTCATGGAGGAAAAATCAACCTGCAATGAATCAAAATGGGCAACAATTTGCCTCTTCCAATTCATACCCTCACGTTTTTCAACATGCTCCTCCTTTCGGGGTATCACAACAAAGAAAACCTTCTTTGGAGGATACCTTGCAACAATTCATGCAATCGACCCAACAAGTCCTGCAATCTCACACTCAAGCTATTTCAAAGCTTGAAACACAATTGGGTTAATTAGCCAATACTGTAGGAGAGAGAGAAAAAGGAAAATTCCCCAGTCAACCTATTCCTAATCCTAAGGGTCAATATGAAGTAGGATCATCAGCAAATCCTAAAGAAGAAGTAAAGTCTGTGACAACCCTTAGATCTGGAAAGGTCATTGATAATCATGTTCACATGCCAGAAAATGACGAACAGAGTCAACATGAATCCCAAACTAATGACTCAAGTGAAAAGAAAAGTGAACAGATTTCTTATGCCCCCAAAGCTCCTTTCCCACAAAGACTTGCATCTGTCAAGAAAGGTACTCAGTATAGTGACATTTTAAAGGTGTTTAAGCAAGTAAGCATTAACATCCCTTTTTTGGACGCTATCAAACAAGTACCCGCTTACTCAAAATTTCTAAAAGATCTTTGTACGGTGAAAAGGAAAACTAATGTTCCAAAAAAGGCATTTTTGATTGAACAAGTGAGTTCTATAATTCAGCAAAAGATTTCTGTCAAGTACAAAGATCCAGGTTGTCCTACAATTTCTTGTATTATAGGTGACCATGTGATTAATAGAGCCTTACTTGATCTAGGAGCAAGTGTAAATCTGCTGCCGTACTCTGTGTATGAGAAACTTGGGTTAGGAAAGCTGAAATCTACATCAGTGACCCTTCAGTTAGCTGATAGGTCTACCAAAATCCCTAGAGGTGTCATAGAAGATGTGCTCATTAAGGTTGATAAATTCTACTTTCCAATAGATTTTATTGTTCTTGACACTGAACCTGTTGAGAATACAGAGACACAAATTCCAGTCATTTTGGGTAGACCATTTCTGGCAACATCCAATGCAATTATTAATTGCCGAAATGGAATTTTGAATTTATCTTTTGGAAATATGACTGTGGAATTAAATGTTTTTAATGTCTCTCATCAACCTGTGGACATGGATGATGTGTGTGAGATCAGCATGATTGAGAGTATAATCTATGACTCATTTGTAAGTTCTTGTGATGATGATCCTTTGGAAAAATATTTGGCTCACTTTAACATGGATTTGGATGAGGACTATTTGATCAGTGAAGTAAATTCCCTGTTAGAGACCACTCAATTAATGGATACCAGTAAATGGAAAGGTAAAACAGAGATACTTACACCTTCTAAGTCTATTTTATTGCCATCCATAGAGAAACCTCCCCAGGTAGAGTTAAAACATTTGCTAGATTCTCTAAATATGTGTTTCTAGGACCCTCTAAGACCTTGCTTGTCATTGTAGCATCTGATTTAGATAAAGAACAGGAAGTTGAACTCATAAAAGTCCTCAGTGAACATAGTGAAGCCATAGGTTGGACAATAGCAGACATTAAAGGTATTAGTCCATCAATTTGCATGCACAGGATACATTTGGAGGACAATGCCAAAACCTCAAGAGATCCACAAAGACGTCTGAATCCAAACATGAAAAAAGTTGTGAGAGCCGAAGTGATTAAACTTCTTGATGTGGGTGTCATTTACCCAATTTCTGATAGTGCATGGGTTAGTCCTGTTCAGGTAGTTCCTAAGAAATCTGGCATTACTGTAGTCAAGAATGAGAATAATGAATTGATTCCCACTAGAGTAAAAACTGGGTGGCGTGTTTGCATTGACTACCGTAAGTTGAATGCTGTTACAAGGAAAGACCATTTTCCACTTCCTTTTATAGATCAAATGCTAGAAAGGTTAGCTGGACATGCATATTACTACTTTCTTGATGGATATTCTGGTTATAACCAAATTCCTATTACACCTGAGGATCAAGAGAAAACTACATTCACTTCTCCTTTCGGAACTTTTGCCTATCGTCGAATGCCATTTGGATTGTGCAATGCACCTGCTACATTTCAGCGTTGTATGATAAGTATATTTTCTGACATGGTAGAGCAATTTCTGGAAGTATTCATGGATGATTTTTCTGTGCATGGGTTTAGTTTTGAGGAATGTCTACACCATTTAAGATTAGTCTTAATTAGGTGTAAAGAAAAGAACTTTGTTTTGAACTGGGAAAAATGCCATTTTATGGTTAAAAAGGGAATTGTTTTGGGGCATTTTGTGTCACATCAAGGTATTGAGGTAGATAGAGCCAAAATTGAACTGATTTCCAATCTTCCACCTCCTCGGATAGTAAAAGAGCTACGTTCTTTTTTAGGCCATGCAGGGTTTTATCGCAGATTCATCAAAGATTTTAGCAAAATCTCTAGGCCTTTGTGTAGTTTACTTACCAAAGATGCCTCTTTTATCTTTGATGAAGAGTGTTGTCAAGCTTTTGAAAAGCTCAAATTCTTACTCACCTCTGCACCTATCATTAGACCACCTGATTGGAATCTTCCTTTTGAAATCATGTGTGATGCTTCTGATTATGCAATTGGAGCTATTTTGGGGCAGCGTCTTGATAAGTTTCCATATGTGATATACTATGCTAGTAAAACTCTTAATGATGCTCAATTGAATTATTCTACAACAGAAAAAGAGTTACTAGCTGTGGTATTTGCTTTAGACAAGTTTAGATCTTATTTATTAGGATCTAAGGTTGTAATTTTTACAGATCATGCTGCACTTAAGTATCTTCTTTCTAAGAAAGATGCTAAAGCCCAATTGATAAGATGGATACTGTTGTTACAAGAATTTGATTTAGAAATTCGGGATAAGAAAGGATCTGAAAATGTTATGGCTGATCACTTGTCTAGGCTGATAGTTGAATCGGGTGAAAATAACTTGCCTATCAAAGACTCATTTCCAGATGAGAAACTCATGTCGGCTTCTCAGCTATCTTGGTTTGCTGACATTGCTAATTACCTTGTCACAGGTCAAATACCTACACATTAGAGTAAGCAAGATCAGATAAAATTTTTAGCTGAAGTAAAAAAATTCTTTTGGGAAGATCCATACTTGTTTAAGTATTGTCCTGATCAAATCATTAGGAGATGTGTTTCGGAGAGTGATCAATCTAGTGTTATTCATTTTTGTCATGATCATGCTTGTGGAGGTCATTTTAGTGCTAAAAAAACTGCTGCAAAGGTTTTGCAATGTGGCTTTTATTGGCCATCACTGTTCAAAGATTGCCATTTGTACTGTAGTTCTTGTGAGCGTTGCCAAAAATTGGGTAGTATCTCACGCAGGAACATGATGCCTCTGACTCCCATTCTTATTGTTGAGATATTCGATGTCTGGGGAGTTGATTTCATGGGTCGTTTTCCTAATTCTTTTGGCAATTTATACATCCTTGTTGCTGTGGATTATGTGTCAAAATGGGTCGAGACTGTTGCATGTAAAACAAATGATCACAAGATTGTGGTGAAATTCTTGAAAGAAAACATTTTTTCAAGGTTTGGCACACCACGAGCAATCATTAATGATGGGGGGAAACATTTTTGTAATAGGCATTTTAAGCATTTGATGAAGAAATATGGCATCATGCACAAAGTGGCAACCTCATACCATCCACAAACTAGTGGTCAAGTTGAGATTTCAAATAGGGAAGTTAAAAACATTTTGGAAAAAACAATTAACCCAAATAGGAAAGATTGGTCTTTGAAACTTTCTGATGCTTTATGGGCTTATCGTACTGCTTTTAAAACCCCTATTGGAATGTTGCCTTACCGGCTTGTGTATGGCAAGGCTTGTCATTTACCTGTTGAAATAGAGCATAAAGCTTATTGGGCCATCAAACAGTTTAACTTTGCTCTTGACAAAGCAGGTTCTCACAGGAAGCTTCAACTCAATGAATTGGAAGAAATACGGAATGATGCATATGAAAGTGCAAAGTTGTATAAGGATCGAATGAAAGTTTTTCATGACAAACATATTTTAAGAAAATCATTTAATGTAGGTCAAAAGGTCCTTCTATATAACTCTCGTTTGCACTTATTTCTAGGAAAGCTACGTTCTCGGTGGACAGGCCCATTCATTGTTTGTATTGTTTATCCACATGGTGCAGTAGAGATCGAAAACCCCAAGAATGGTGATGTGTTTAAAGTGAATGGTCAAAGATTGAAAGCATTTTTGGAATTACATAACCTAGAGATAGAGGAGACACATTTGTGTGATCCTATCTACCAGGATTGATTCGCCTCTGTTATTAAAGGTTGTCGTGCACGCTATCTAGGTAAGATCTTTCTTTATTTAACTTGCATTAATTGGTTTTCTCATTGTAATCTTCTTTTGAATTTCTATTGTTTCCTTGCTTTTGTTGTTTTTTTTCTCTTTCACAAAAAAGAAAAAAGAAAAAAAACAAAAAAAATTGAGTCGATAATGGAGGACATTCTCACACAATTGAAAAATCATTTTCCTTCTCTTCCACCCAATGCATTGACAAAAATTTACAAAGCACGGGTTGAAAGATTAAGGTTAATGATGATCATGGGAATACCTGTTGATATTCGTTGGCTAATTGAAGCTAAGGTACGGTTATCAGGTGAGTCTGCAAATGATTTCATCTCTTACATGCCTGGTTTAGGAAAAAGTAGTTTTGCTAAAAAGCGCAGAGCTAAACGAATGGGTGTTTGTTACAAATGTGGACGTGAAACTTGTAACAAACGTTGTCGTTCTTTGGGTTGGGTGTCTGTAAATCAGGAAGACAAAATTAAGTTCATTAAGGATGGCTTGAGTAAGGAGTCATTGGATGATGACTTTCATCCAACATCTCTTAAGACTTATCCTAGTGGATCTGTGCATATCAGTATTGTCAGTCTATGGCCCCATTTCAAAAAGGAACATAAACGGTACAGTCTTGGGAATCTAACGTTAAAAGACCCTGTTTGCCAATTTATAAGAAAATTGGATGGGAAGCATATCCTCGACCCATAGAGGGCGTTTAAGCCGTTACTGGACGTAAAACCAGAGGAAGATGTGAGCCACAATCACAACTACTGTACATATGCATGCGTGCCGTCATTTTTGAATTTTTCACCTTTAATTTAGCTGACATTTTTCGGCCTACTCCTATAGCTATGGAAATTATGCCCCGGCCTATGCACATAGCTATTACAAGTATGCCCTTATTTGAGTCTTATAAATGCGCACTTCATTATCTTCATCTTCATAATCAAAGTCAAGGTGAGTGCAGATATGGAAGGAATCGCAGTTCGTCACTTTCGAAATATTTATGTTTTTTGTGGTTCTAGTCCTGGGAAAAATGGAGAGTATGTAAAAGCAGCACAAACTTTGGGTATGGTACTAGCCAAGAGAAAGATTCATTTAGTGTATGGTAGAGGTTGTCGAAGGTTAATGGGGAGTGTGTCTGGATCTGCATATCTAAGAGGATGCCAAGTTTTTGGTATTATTCCTACAGCTCTAGCTGCATCAAACATAGTAGGAAAAACAAATGGGGAAGAATGTAGGGTATCCTCCATGCATGAACGAATTGCTAAAATGATGTGCAACGCTGACGCCTTCATTGCCTTACCTGGAGGTTTTGGTACTCTAGAGGAAATTTTTCAAGTCGTCTCTTGGGCATAACTGAACATGCACCATAAACCCATAGGTTTGTTGAATGTTAACAATTTCTTTGATGGTTTGTTGTCTTTTCTTGATCATGCTGTAGAACAAAGGTTTATCTCGCACTCAGCACGTCGGATTCTTATCTCGGCCTCAAATGCTGACGAGCTGATTGATGCGTTACAAGCATTTGTTCATGTACCTGATCCAGTTATAGCTCAAATAGATTGGACAACAGAACACCACAGAAAGCACAAACTGGACTTAGATCTTCATTTGTAATACCTTTTTATTTGCTTGAATAAATTTTTATTTTCTGTTTAGTTTGTTGCAGGTTCATCCTTTCTTAGATCTCCTTCCAGGTAATATCTCTTTTAATCTTGATTGTTTATTTTGTGTTTCTTCATCTTTCAAAAAAAAAATTTGAGTGATGTTTTGGGATTAGGCAAAGCTAGCACCAATGATGAAAATGGTTTAAAATGCTTGTAACCTTTGAAAAATTGATGAGTTCTGAGTATTATGTGTGAACTTGAACTCTAATATAACTTCTGTTTTATTTGAGAATCCTAATATCTTGTGCACTTAATCTTTTACATTTGACTGATTGTTTATTCAGAAAAGATTTATGTGATTCAGATATGTTAATTGATCTCATAAGACTTTAGAACTTATTTGATTGTCACTTGAGGCGAAATCCTAGACTACTCTCCATTTAAGAAATGAATTAGGCATTGTTGGAATCGTTTGAGCCTTTCAAACCAACCTATACATTTTGTTATCCGTAGCAACCTATTTTGTGCCTATATTTATCCTTTCTCGAACACCTATATTTTTATCTAGCCTTTAAATAAAAATATGTCTAACTCTTACCTTTCACTCACAGGAATGATCATTTGAAAAGTTAAGATTCAAGGGTGGATGGTAGAAGTTTAAAAAAAAAAGTGAAAAAAAAGAAAGAAAGTTAATACTCCCTAAATAAATAAGTTTGGGGGTGTTTATATTCAAAAACAAATAGCATGAGCAAATAAATGTAAGGATGATGAAAAGGTTGAGATAGAATTCACAGTATAATATCAAAAGTATTTGGGAGGCTTTAAATGATCATGTACGTTGAAGAGTGAATTGAGCTTTCATTCATATCATTTTATCCACCTTTAACCTGTGCCATACATTACAAGCCTAATGAAAGTCCTAATGATCTTAAATGTTAAGATTAGTCTACATTAGTGGAGAGTGACATGAAAAATAAGCTTATGTAGTCCCAAATGTCTATATCTAGAGATCTGTTTTAAATATTTGATTAAATAAATTTATTTGAATGCAAAAAGTCCAATGTCATAAGACTACAACACACACACACTTGGGATTCAAGAGTAAACCATATGTTGTATTTGAAAAAAAGTTCTACATAACCTTAGGATTCTGATATCTTTCTTGGTTGCACATTTTAGATCCTTGAGGAATGCTTAGTAAGTAAAAAACAATTCATCACTCACTCATCATTTGAATTTTGAAGTTTGTGTGTTTTACTTGAGGACAAGCAAAAGATTAAGTCTGGGGGTATTTGATGAGTGAGTTTTATACTCATAAATTAAATATTTTCATCTTATCTTTTGCCATAATTAAGCATAAATCTCCCTTACTTGTCTTTAGTTTTGTGTCTTTCTTACAGATGGAGAAAAGAGTAGAAAATGGACTTAATTGGAGGAATCAGAGCTAAATTGTGGTTCTTTGGGAATGATGTCTATAAATCAAGCAGATAAAACAAATTCATTAAGGATGGCTGAGTAAGGAGCATTATCATATTGTCTCTTGAGACGCATCCTAATGGATATATGCACAAATTTATTCTTGATTTATGATCACATTTCCAAAAGAACTAAAACATAAAGATTCAAGGCAAAGCACCCAATGTTGAGAATATGTTTGCTGGTTGCAGTCCAGCCCAATCTTGCTGTATTACTTGAGCCATAACTCCGAAAATACATATCTAATATGTATGAAATTTGGTAGGTGTGTAGAGGAAACAATTGGGTACAACTTTCATGTTCAAGTGGTCAGACAATTCGGACACTAGAAGGGCAAAAAATGGGCTAGAATATAATATTTCTTCTGCTGCAGTCCAGCCCGACTTTGCTCTAGTATTTTGACCATAAGTCACAAATTACGTATCCAATGTTTCCACCATTTGTCTTGACGGAAAGCGAACGAAATTTTCTACAACTTTCATGTTGAAGGAGTCAGCAAATTCGGCAGATTTAAAGACAATAGTCAAGGCTCAATTTCGGTGCACATGATGGAATCCAAATTGTCAACTTTGTACAACTTTCTACCTAACAATTTTGACAATTACCACACCTACCACACTTAATTGTATCTATAAATAGAGGGCTTGAGGGGTGAGTTGGGGAGTTTTTGTAGAGAGCTTTGGATATAGGTTAGGAAAGCTTTGTTGGAATTCTACGAACTTGTAATGTTATACTCTCTTTAGACATCTTGTATTTTTCATTTTTCTTTCGTAATATTATCATGTTTCTTCATCTTTCATTTCACTTTCTTGCCTTGATTATGGAGAACTAATATCCTAATGCTAAGGTGAAAGGGTGAAACTCTTGGTATGAGAATAATAATTTATCTAACTCTTAATCTTAATGTTTATCTTTGATATTGTATTTACCTTCCTATTTCTTTTCTCATAATTATTTCTTAATGGCTGGTTTTATCATACCGCCGATTTCTTGTTATGTTATTGGCTGGTTTTATTAGACCGCCTATCTCTTATTATTTTCATGGTTGTCTTTACCACCTACTTTATTTTATTTTACTATTGGTTGGCTTTGTCACCTATTCTATTTCATTTTATTTTGTTATGTTAATTAATTTTCTGCCTTTCAATTTTTGCATAAGTTAATCTTGTAAAATGTGAATTTTGATATATTGTAGACAATATAATGATTGGCACAATTTATGCTTGAATCCATTTGCAAGTTATCTTTTGCATCTTTGTATTTTTAATCTTGTAAAGTGTGAACCTTGATACATTGTAGACAATTTTTGGCACAATAAATACTTGAATCACTCTTGATTTATTGTAGACAATATGGTGATTGGCACAATGTACGCTTGAATCCATTTTACAAGAATTTTTTAATTATTAGAAAGGAGGTAAATATAATTCATGTATAAACAAAGTTGAGCTTAAATTAACATATTATCCGATTAGAACTTTATTCGTGTAAAGACTCTAATTGAGTAATAAAAGAGTTAAATTTATTTTTATTCGATATACCAAGAGTGGATCCCCTAACCTTAGCATGCTTCTTTACCTTGAATACATCTTCATTTAATTTCAGTATATTAGTTCTTTGCATATTTTGTTCAATATTCCTCTCACAAAACAAGACATTGGGAACTAGGTTAGAAGTATTTAATTTGGATCTAAATTAGAATTTTCTCTCAATTGGCAATCCCTGTGGGATCGACCTTGCATACCACTAAATCTATACCCCAATAGATTCGTGCACTTGCGAGTTTTAATTAAAACAACAACATGATCTAAACCTGAAATTCAATATCACTAGGTTTTTTCATCTCCTGAATCAATCTATGGTGTTAGTTTTTCATTTTGAGAACTCTAAATAGGAGTTTCAGAATTCACCTTTTCAGGAGATTTTCTCCTCCATTTCTGGCAAATTTCTTGCCAATTTTCTAGAAACTAATAAGATAGACTTGTTGTAACGACCATTTTTTTTATATAGCAACCGATAATGGATTCTAAGCAGCGAACCATAAACATTTATATAAACAGCTAATATTCCATTATCATAATATTCGAACTACATCATAGACTAACAATTATACAGCAGTGACACTGAGTCACATAACTCGTCAACTTAACAACGAACCCTATACTGCACATCTCCCTGGATGTAAAGGGTGGAGGAAGTGGTGTTGGCATCGGGATCTGTACAAAGCATTGCCATCCACTGGATCTTCCATGATCAAGTGTACGGAAGCAGTTAGCATATCGTTTGCTCTTATCTGAACATAACACCAACAATAATGAGAACGAAGGTTCCCAATAGGTTTAATATTAAAAGCATCATACGTTAAGTAAGGAAAATACAGTGTTATGTCCAGCTGTATAAACTACAGAAAACATTTTCTCTTTGTATATGATAAAATAACAAGAATGTATAGCATGCTTTCATATTCAACAGACAGGTTATGCATCAATATCAGGCATGTATAATAACCAAGTTATACTTCAAATGCTTTTTAAGATACACACTTTAGGGTCCTAAGTACACGCACTGCAGGCAGTTGCGCATGGGCTTCACGCACCAAGAGAGAGAAATAACATATGAGTCCGTATAAACTACAGAAAACATTTTCTCTTTGTATATGATAAAATAACAAGAATGTATAGCATGCTTTCATATTCAACAGACAGGTTATGCATCAATATCAGGCATGTATAATAACCAGGTTATACTTCAATAATATGCTTGTGTATCCATCTTTGCAGTACTTTCACACTTTATGTCCAGCTGTATAAACTGCAGAAAACATTTTCTCTTTGTATATGATAAAATAACAAGAATGTATAGCATGCTTTCATATTCAACAGACAGGTTATGCATCAATATCAGGCATGTATAATAACCAGGTTATACTTCAATAATATGCTTGTGTATCCATCTTTGCAGTACTTTCATGTAGGGTGACTGATCGTCTGCAACCACATCACAACACTCAGTGACTAATCGTCTGTAGCCACTTCTCCATACTCAGTGACTAATCGTCTGTAGTCACATCTCAACCATGTACATCAACATGATATAACCATGTATACATCAAACAACTCACTTTTATCATCATGCTTGCCATCCACAATCAACTTCGTTTCTTCATACAATCACTATGTAACAACCCCTCTATCGTTAGACATTAATGTACATATCATATTCTTTAATTATCATGACCATCATCACAATAGAATTATGCATTAACCAACCATATCACTAATATCACGCATAACATCATCACCACATCATTTAACAAATATGTATTAATACACTTACCAACAATGCATACCTTATATCATGTAATCCTCATGCATTGATATACTAGCATAGGCATCACATCAACATGCATTTTATCCATACATTGTACATATATCTCATAATAAAAGAATGGAATTAACACTCTAATGCATCATACATATATCTCCTATGCAATTCACTTACATATGTCTCATCAATCCATAACAAAATCACTTGCATAGATCTCATTAATATTTGTTTAGTTCAATACATTAGACATACATCTTGTAACATCCCCGATTTTTTCTTTATGTTACTAATTGGAATTTTTTTTTCAGAGAGGAGAAAGTATTTTGGACCTCACGGGATGATTAAATTATTTTACAATTTTACTCAAGTAAAAGAAGATAGTAGGATGGTTAAAATGGCATTTATGTAATTTCTTTAAAATGGAAGTTTTGTAATTAATGGAGGATGGAATTTATGTAATTTATGGAGAATGGCATTAGTGTAAATATGAATGATGGCATGGGTTTTTTTGGGGAAAAAATGGTGGTAGGTAGGGGTAGGAAGGAAAAACAAAATATATAATATAATAATAATAAAATAAAGATAAGAAGGAGAAGGGGGGAGTGACGGAAGGAAAGAGAGGAAAAAGAAAATGAAGAAAAGAAAGGGAAAAAAGAGAAAAAGGGGAAGGGAAAGTGTCAGTAGGGTTTTCGGCAGAAGAAAGAAGAAGAAAAAAAGAGAAGAGAAAGAGGAAGAAGAAGAAAAAGGAAGAGGAAAGGAGTAATCAAGGTAAATTTCTTGGCTGTCTCTCTAATTTCATCATCTTTTCTTAAGGAATATCCTAATTCACGGTATGGATGTAGGATTTTATTTTGTGTGGAAGGAATTAAACACGCAAGTTTAAGGATATATCTGAGGTAGGCTTAACATCCACTCATAAATTTTGTATAAAATTATTGATTTACTCTTAAATGTTATTATGGATAACATGTGGTCTGGATATTTATATGGAATTCTATTTTGGATATTTGTACATGCATATGGGTGCATGGGATTATATAAAAGAAAATCAAAGGAAAAGTTAAATTAAGCTGAATTTCGAAATATTTGGAAAGTCTCTATTTTTGGAATTCTGGAAAATTTCAGCAAAGATTTTAAAGAAATGGTCAACATATGAATTGTAGATATATGTCTCACGGATCTATAGGCTTTGGAATTACTTAATTGAGAGTCCATATGAGGGAGATATGGCTGATTTATTGAGCAGATGTCAGAATTCAGGATAGTAAAAATAAGTGTTTAATTTTTAATTTTTTGGGAATAAACCGTAAAGCATTTGAAGCAATGATAAACATGAAAATTGTAGTTAATTGTCTTAGTTTTTTATAGGTTTTGAAATCACCTTAATCAGAGTTTTTATGAGGGAGACATAGTTAAATAAGTGAGGAAAGGTCACAGAACACATCCAGGCCGTGTTCTGGGTTATGTCAGCACAGGTAGGCTGTGTTAAGTGCTGGATTATCATATTGTTCACTATTTTTCTACCTAAAAATAGTTTTATTTGTTGAAATATTTTTGGAAAACAAATGTCCAAGAAAATTACCTTTTTTTTATTTGATTCAAAATTTATTATATTGGACATTTGATATGTGATAAATAATTATTAATTATTGGATATGAAAATGATGCATGTTATTTTATATATTGCATTTGATGATTATGCATTTATATATATATGTATTTATATGTATGGATGAATATCGATGGGTTGTATGGCTTGAGATGGTACCGAGTAGGGGACGCCCTATTAGCCTAAGTGAGCCAAGGGAGGGCCGCTCCAACCGGGTGACAGTGGTAATGTGAGGAGGCAGGTGGGTGATGTACTCACATTTCCTGATCACTTATTGTGACTGTAGTCGATCGGTCACTATGCATATAGAAAATTGCATTGACCAGATCGCCGACTAAGGCAGGTCATTTTCAAATTACATTGACCAGATCGCCGACTAAGGCAGGTCATTTTTAAATTGCATTGACCAGATCGCCGAGTGAGGCAGGTCATTTTAAAAATGATGATTTTATCTCCATATCTTAATATTTTCTGTAACTTATACAGCTGAACATAACCATTGTTTTTCTCATTATATTTTATTTATGTTAAGTCTACTGGGAACCTTTGTTCTCACTATTATTGTGGTGTTATGTTCAGATAAAAAGAAATGAGATGCAACAGGGAACGACGTTACTCATGGAGATTTCAAAGTCAGCACCACCCCCTCACCCTTTATGTTACAAGGGTGGAGTGCTGAATAGGTACTCTTGTTTATATACTAAATGCTATATTGTATAATTATTACATGTGTGAGATTTGTAAGATTTGTAACTTATATATATATTGTGTTTTTACATATGGCGAATTTAATATGCAAAATGTAAAAAAGAAAAAAAAATTATGAGTAAATAAATAAAAATAAATTCAAATAAGATCCTATAAAGTTACTATAATAATAATATTAAATGAAAGTAAAACCCAGACATTACACATCTCATCAATATGCAACATGTCATTTAATTTCTCATAATAAAAGGATGGAATTCACACTACAATGCATCATTGAAAAGGTATTTATTTGTATTTTATTTCCCCTTAACATCATCCATTCATTGGAGTTCATTTAGAGCATTCAAAATACAAAACAGAGCAAAAATTGCCTCAAGCACGGCCTGGCCGTGTCACCAAGCACGACCGTGCTTCAAGCTATGCAAACCATGCTGAAAAACCACAAAACAGCCTGAAGCACGGCCTGGCCGTGTCACTAAGCACGGCCGTGCTTCAGTTTTTCCCTGCAGCCCAGATTTCTGTCTAGCCAGACCTTCCTTTACTAAAAAGACCATAACTCTCTCAATTTAAATCTGATTAAGGTAAGTTTGGTGTCTATAGAAAGCTAAGACAATTATCTAAAACTTTTAGGTTTACTACTTTAACAGATTAGAAACAAAAACAGGTCAACAATGTGTCCAAAAACTACATCGCGTTTCTGTGCGTTAAATCTAACCTTTCTTCACTCATTTTGGGATATATCTCTCATTTCAAAACCGTTCCAGGTGATTCTAGAGGTGTTAGAAATATAAGAAACAGGGCTACAACTCATATTTTATACATATTTTCAGATTCGATACAAATCATATCCAACAGAACCAACCATACAGAGCATCGATTTTCACCCCTTTTCCAGCCAAAATCAGCAAACACATGTATGATGTATGCATCCCACTCTCACTTTTCATGGACAACCATAAATATACATCATGAATCATCAAACGATGATATATGAAACACTTATAAATCATTCAATATACATTAAATTTCATGAAAACATGAATAATGTTAAACCTACCAAAGCAGAGATTCTTTCTCTTAAGCTTTCCTTGGATTTCTTCCTCTTGATCACTCTCCTTCCTTTCTCTTGGATTTCACCTTGTTCCTTTCTCTCTCTTCTTTTCCTTCCTCTCCTTCTCTCGGTCTCTCTCCCTTCTTTCCTTTTCCTTTGCCGCCCCTTTCTTCCCCTTGATCTTTTAGCCAACTTCTCCTCCAAGCCACTCCTCTCCCCTTCTCTCCCTTGGGATAGTCGACTCACCCTTGAGTCAAGCAAAGATAGGATATTTTATATCCAAGCTTCTCCAACAAGCTTAGACAACCTCTCCTCCAAGGCAAGGGAAATATTATTTTAATCCCAAGCTTCTAGAAGATTGCCTCTCCTTAACACATGCCTTCTCTTTCTTTAAGAATTACACTCTTGCCATTTAACCACTTTATCATATTTCTAAGATTTTATCAATGTTCCTTCACCATGAAAATTAATTTCCACTTATTAAAAATTGGGATGTTACACTTGTAGATCTCATTGTTCTGAATCCATTGGTGGTGATGGTGTCAAAATCTGAGATCCAAAAGTACTTGAATTCTTGAGAGAAAAAATAGGGAAAGAGAGAGGGTTCTAGCTTCTTTTATGCCATTCATGCTGTAGATTTCCTAAAAAACATATGAGGGACCTATTGGAAAATTTTCAATTATTGGGGGATGTCCTTGAATTTTTTATTATTTATATGTTGACCCCTAAACTTTGGAAAAATTACACTTTGGCCATGAAAACTTGAATCATCATATTTTCCTCATAAAATTCCATAAATAGGTGATAGATAAATAAAATCCTCCAATCCAATTTTATTCTTTCTTAATTCTTTCTTTGAGTTATAATTGTTCTTCTAATTAGGGTTTTTCTCATTTATACAGGGTTTCTTTCATTTATTTAGGGATTTTCCTTATTTTAGGGCATTACAAATTGGAACATTAGTTATAAGTAGTCTCAGTGTGTATGCTCTACACCAGTTATGCTTAATCAAATACACTTATGTATATGCAAAAAATTACAAGATCCCTTAACTCACAATTGTTCTCTCCTCTAATAATAGTTACCAATAATCCAATACCATTAGGTATTTTTTGGGTTGTAATAGGGCTAACATGAGGGTATAATATATGAAAGTCCTGGCTCAACTTGCCTTAGACATTTTTTTCAATTCATAATTTCTTTTCCATTTCAATAGGAGCTATAGTTTCTTTTCTCTTCTTTTTTCTTTATCCAAAATTTCTCACTTCTTTTAATTTTTCTTTCTTTATTTTTTCAAATGCATCTTTATCCTTTTTCTCCCTTTCTTCTATTGCCTTCCCTTTTGAATTCCTTTTTATATGCACATGCTCAATAGATGAAGGTTTTTCTTCTCAAGTTTACCATTAGGCGAAGGCATTTTTAACAACACAACTAAGAATACAATAGATAAATCATTAAAGCTCAATTAGTCTGACTAAGGAAAATTATTGTAATTAAGAGTTGCCATGAAATGTGCTAACTAATAAAAACTTGCCCAAATCCTTTCTTTAACTTAGGGAATTGACATTTCACTTCAAAATTATTTCAAAAAAAAAATCTCCAAATCATGTAACTAATGCATGCTCCACAATTGTTCCTAATTATGCACATGTAGTGAGAGTTTTCAATGCATCAAAATTGTTGCCTTACACTAGCATTCCCAACTAAATCCTACACTTATAATTAGGATATCTATAAGTTACCATACTCAATTATGACTAGAATCAAAATCATCATTGTATGGGAAATTAACTTACCGAGCACAAAAATTCAAGCTTCCAAAGAATAGGTTGCCAAAACTTTTTGTTTTGTTGCTACACTTAGATTGAAGGAAAATGAAATAACACAACAAAAACTAGGCAATTATGAAGCTCGCATAAGTGGATAAAATAAAGAATATAGAGCAAAAAGTTAAGAGAAGGAAAAACTTAAGAGTTAGCAACCACTCCCCCAAAGTCAAACTAAACATTGTCTTTAGTGTTCAAAAAATAAAGTATAATAAATGTACGAGAACAAGAGGACTCCCTTGATAATATAGATTTGGCTATGGTTAATTGTTGCTTCTCTTTTAGGGGATCAAATGGAAATATGATTTCAATTTTTTTTGCATCTTAACCTAGAAGAAAAACCCCTAAGGTTCTTTTGGGAGTCAATAAAAATATTACAAAATATATAACAATAACATCAAACCAATAAAGCATATTAGGTTTCATAAAATTTACCCCTAAACTCAATTTTCTTAAGCACATAAATTACTCAATAAAAAGTGCAACTTACCTTTAACACTACATATTAGTGATACAAATTTAATATCCAAGCATAAAAAAAATCAAGATTAAATATGAAATTTAAGGTGCCTAACCTATGTGTTACTAGTGTAGTGCAAACATATGGTGTAAAGTTGGGTCTAAGAAATTCTTATCACCAAAATCAACTTCTCAACTATCCAAGCTTCATGTAATTCAAAAACTTGAAAGAAATTAGGATGAGGATTATTACTTACCTTGAAGAGCTTTCTTGGCCTTCTAATTGATGGCCACCCTATAAGTCGAACTGCCAAGACCTTCAAGTGTTATGGATTCAAGAGTAAGGGTGATTTTATGAACAAAATTTTAGTTATTGCTAAGGGGATATAATGGACAAGAAAAAGGGGCCTTAGGTGTTTAAACCTATGGTCCCAATGACATGATGCTACCGTTTGTAACATCCCTAAAACAATTAGTAATTCTCATTTATATATGGATTAATAAAAGAAATAAAGGAGTAGGGATGTAATTGAAATGTTTTAAAGATAAAAGTAAAAACTTAATAATATTTTTGGGTCAAATTGTAATTTCCTAAAAGTTTAGGGGTCAAAATGTAAATAATGAAATTTTCAAGGACTTCCTCTAACAATTAGCAAATTGCTAATTGATCCTCCATTATTATTTAAATAAATAAAAAAGACCGAAAGTACTACGATTTTGGCTGAACAAGTACTACGATTTTCTCTCTCTTCATTTTCACTCTCTAGATCTGGAGTACCTTTGAGCCTCCGATCTCAAAACTAAGAGTACCACTAGATTCAGGATGAATAGTACTACGATTTTGGCTGAACAATATTTCAAATCAGTTGCAAAATCATCGCAGATTGGAAGTAAAAAATCTTAGAAAAAAGTACACTCTAAAACTCTTATTTAGAGACTTCAAATTGAAAATCTAACACCGTAGATAGATTTAGCAGATAGATAAACTTTAGGACATGAAATTTTTCAGCCATCTAACAACTTTTTGTGCATCATAAATAGTAAATTCCACAGGCATGAATAGTAATTTCAGCTGATGTGAGCAGTATTTTCGGCCATGAACAGTGACCTCAGTTGACTAGCATTGACCAAGATCCTGAAGTCATTTCCTAGGTTTTTGGACCCTCTATGTAAGGTCCTGATTTTTTTTTCACAATACGCATGTTAAATACGCCATATGTATAAACACAATATATATATATATATATACTTATTTATTACAAACCTCATACATGTTATAATTATACAATACAACATTTCAAAACACAATATACATGTTTACTGTAACAACTCCATTTAAGTATCAATTTTTTTTTAAATACCATGAAGTTATTACCTGGTTACAACTTAACTCAATATAACATTTATTTAATTTATACAATACAGAGTTCACATACATGTCATTAATCAAAACATATGTACAACATATCAAACACATAAAAATCTACATCTTATTTATTCTGGTTGACCTATTTCGGAGATACAGGTGCGGGTGGTTGCACCTTCACCGGGATCTAAGCCAACTCGATCACAAACATTTTATTTACTTCTGGGACATCTTATTTATTCTGGTTGACCAATTCCAGAGATACAGGTGCGGGTGGTTGCACCTTCACCAGGATCTAAGCCAACTCAACCACAAACATTTTATTTGCTTCTGGGATCTGCCCAACATAAAGTACTCGATCCAACGTGCACTAAAAGCCAGAGCTATAGAACAATCTGCATAACTAATTTTCTAAACATGATATGGAAATATAGTGAGAATTAAATCCCAGTAAGTTCAACAATAAATTATCATCAATATAGCTCATCACATCATGTTTAGCTGTATAAACTACAAAAAATATCTTTGGTTGCTGATATGATTAACATAAGAGTTTTAGATAATTGTCTTAAATTTCCATAGACACCAAGAGCACCTCAATCAGAGTTAAAATGAGGGAGTTATGCTCTGATTAGTGAGCAAAGGTCACAGAGCACGGCCAGGCCGTGTTCTAGGTGCTTCAAGCACGGGCTAACCGTGTTCGGGGCTGTTTTTGAGTACATTTGAAGTATTTTTAAAGCATGGCCATGTCTTGGAACATGGCCAAACCGTGTTGGAAGCTGGTTAAGCCTATTTTCAACATTTTTCTACCCTAGATGAACCTCTTTAACTCTAGGGTAATAGTAGAAATCAAATTGGAGAACAATGCTCTATAAATTTGTAAGAACATGTGTTGGAAATGATATAAATAAGAAGAAAATTACTAAAGGCCAAGCATAAAGAGAAGGTTAGATATGATGAAAACCTACATCAAGAAAATAAAGAAATAAAATTAATATTTAAAAAAGAAGACGAATCTTATAAATAAAAATAATAAATGACTAGTATATGCCATAGCTATTGCCATTGTATGAACTTCTTACCATCTTAAGTGTGAAATTCTGACATGGAAATATTTTATAAAGTGATATTTGAAATGGTTATGTTCGTGGCATGATTACCAATGATTTATGGTAATAGTTATATTTTGATGAACATACTTGTTATTGAAAGTATATTTTTGGCTATCATTGTGAAAAGAAAAGAAATGAGCACGGTCACATGGCAATCTGTGTGGTGCACCAGTAGGGGATGCCCTACCAACGGTTATGATTATGATTATGAGAAAAGAAAGAGAAAGTGTGCCATGTCGGACGGAGCGAGAAAAGCCCGTACCGGAGAGTAGAGGATACTCACCCTGACCGGGGTAGCTTGAAATGAGAATAAGTTGTTGACCATCATATGATATTCTAAAAATAGTTACTCCTGTCATACATATTATTACTGTATGATTCTTATGTGCATAGATATAATGCATTATTCCTACCCATTTTCTTTGCTTTGGATAAAATTCTACCTTTCTTGGAGGGCTTGGTCACATTTTCATAATTTTTGGGCTATTGGTCCAATTACTATATCCTAGTCCAAGTCTATATTTTATTTCTTGCTTAGGTTATCCAATGGCTTGCTAGAAACTTATGTGAAGTGGAAAAACTCTATATGAAGTGTCCATAGGTAAAAGCCCAATGTATGGGTAAAGATTTTAAACTTAGTAACTCTAGTTCTTGAATTAGCAAAAATTACCCTAATTCAATGTTCTTGAAATTTTAAGACCTTTACTTGTTTCTAAAAATTTATCTTCCTTATCCAAGAATTTTGCATCTCTTTAGTATGTTATTTCTAATTTCTTTCCTATTAGGTTTTCCCTCTTTATTTGTTCTCTTAATGTTAGAAACATTTTCTATGCATATACATAAGGTGAAGAATTTCTAAGGATTATATTTCCTTAGATATCTAAAATATTTTCTAATAAATTTTATTTCCTTAATTAAATTTTTATGTACTTTTATCAATAAAAGAAACGAAATTAGGGATGTTACATTTACATATATATTACAAACCTCACACATATTATATTTATACAATACAACATTTCAGTACATAAATAAGAGTCTTGATACAGCACTTCACCCTTAAAATACAAAGGGTGAGGAGGTGGTGCTGACGTCTAGATCTCCATCAGTAACGACATTTTGTGTTGCATCTCATTTCTTTTTATTTGAACATAACACCACAATAATAGTGAGAACAAAGGTTTCCAGTAGACTTAACATAAATAAAATATGATGAGAAAATAGGAGTTATGTTCAGTTGTATAAGCTACAGAGAAATATCAAAATTTTGAGATAAAAATCATAATTTTTGTGTATGCATAATTATCATACTACACATGTACTGAAAGTCCTTTTTTTTTATAATGCTCAGCCCTATCACGGCTTTTAATTTACTCATTTGCTATATGCATAGTGACTGATTGACTACAATCACAATAAGTGATCAGGGAATGTGAGTACATCACCCTCCTGTCCCCTCACATTACCATTGACACCCGATTGGAGCGGCCCTGCCTTGGCTCACTCAGGCTAATAGGGCGTCCCCTACTCGGTACTGTCTCAAGTCATACAACCCGTCGATATTCATCCATACATATAAATATATATATATATATATATATATATATATATATATATATATATTCATATTCAGTAAATGCAATATATAACTATCAAGCAACCCGTCATGAGCTTTACGCTTGCCATTTAATTACTTTCATAATATGATGCATCATTTTTATACCAAATGATTAATAATCATTCATCACATACCAATTTTCAATATAATTCATTTTCAATCAAATAAAGAAAAGAGTAATTTGTGATACTAGAATCATCATTTTAAAAGTATTTTTCTAGAATATATGTTTCTTAAAAATGTTACAACAAACAAGATTATTTTTAGGCATAAAACAATGAAAAGTATGATAATCCAGCAACCAACATGGCTTGGCCATGTTTAAGACATGGTTATGCTTGAAAAATACTTCAAACATGCTTAAAAATAGCCTCGAACACAGCCTACCCGTGCTGAAACAACCCAGAACACGGCTTGGCTGTGTTCTGTGACCTTTCTTCACTTATTCAATAATATCTCCCTCATACAAACTCCAATTGAGGTTATTTGAAATCCTATATAAATCTAAGACAATTATCTACAACTTCCGTGTTTATCATTTCTTCAGATTATTTACGGATTATTCCCAGAAAAATTAAACAAAAACACTTATTTTTACTATCCTGAATTTTGACCTCTGCTCAATTAACCAGCCATATCTCCATCATATGAACTCAAAATTAAGTAATTCCAAATCCTATAGAGACATATATCTACAATTCATATGTTGACCATTTCTTTAAAATCCTTACCGAAATTTCCCAGAATTCCAAAAACAGTAGCTTCCCAATTATTCTGAAATTTAGCTTAATTTATCTTCTTCTTTGAATTTTCTTTTATATAATTCCATGCACCCATAAGCATGTCTAAACATCCAAAATATAATTCACATAACTATCCAGACCACATGCTATTCAAAATGACATTTAAACAAATCTAAAAGCATATATATCATTTTGTACAAAATTTATTAGAAGATGTTAAAAGCATATATATCATTTTGTGTAGGATAAGGATGTTTTGTCATAATGCCATGTATTATTACCTACTTGTTGAAATTATGAATGTAGGATATAAATGTTTTGTCCTAATGCCATGTGACCTAATCTTGATTATTATTACACTACTATTTCCTCACATGATTCTTATTTTTCCCTCTTGGATTTGGGTTCATTCTTACCCATTTTCTTTCCTTTGGCTAAAATTCTACCTTTCATGGAGGGCTTGGTCACATTTTCCTTGTTTATGGACTATCTGTTGAATTTCTATATCCTAGTTCAAGTCTATGTTTTATTTCTTGCTTGGGGTATTGTATTGGCTTGATAGAAACTCATGAAGTGGAAAAACTCTTTATGAAGTGTCCATAGGTGAAAGCCCAAATTTTGGGTGGAGATGTTAAACTTAGGAGCTCTAACTCTTAGATTAGGAAAAATTACCCTAATCCAATCTTCTTGAAATTTTAAGACCTTTACTTTCTTCCCAAAAATTTATCTTCCTTACCCAAGAATTTCGCCTCTCTTTAGTATGTTATTTCAAATTTTTTTCCTTTTAGGTTTTTCTCTCTTTACTTATTTCCTTAATGGTAGAAACATTTTTTGTGTACACACATAAGGTGTAGAATTTTTAAGGATTATATTTCCTTAGATATTTTAAAATTGTCTAATAAATTTTATTTCCTTAACTAAATATTTATGTACCTTTATTAATCAAAGAAACGAAATTAGGGATGTTACATTTCTCTCCCCTTAAAAGAAATTTTGTCCTCAAAACTTTTAAAATTACCTAATAAGAATAATTGTAGATATTTCTTCCTCAAAAATGTTAAGTCTTGATACATTTTAGTGGATCCAGGATGGACTGTGTACTTACTCTAATGTGCTTCATGCAAGATCTTAGTCCTTAACTCTTGTTCTTGATTATGAGTTAAGTAGTTAGAAGTAAAGAAGTAATGACTACATTGGACTAAAAAAATAGAGTTGTTACACTAGTAATGCATCATTCTCTTTCTTCCGTAATCAAATTCAGGGAAGTTCACTTAACTTAAAGCTCTTCATATCTCCCTCTTGATTATCATCTTTATTTTACATTAAGGACAATGTAAAGTTTGAGAGTTGGGGTGAAAGTATATTTTCTTGAATAATTGTGACCCTATTTTGAGCATCAAATTTTTTATTTTCACTATCAATGCACATTTATTGTGTTTAGCAAGTTTAGTGATTGTGTGAGTGTTTCAATTTATGTTTTGTGTTTTTAGGCATAACCAATAGCCAATGATATGACTATCCAAAATTTTTAACTCTTGAAAAATGTAGAAAATTCATGGCCATGTACAATTTGAACTCTTTTGCAATTTATTTTTACTTTAGAATCCTGAAACATTTTTGTACAATAAACTTGGGCATTTAATTTCTCTTTTACTTAGAGAAAGTTTATATACCTTAAAATATTTTATGATCTCAATAGGATTCTAAAACTTATTTGAATGCTACTTGAGGTAAAATTCTATGCTAATATTATTAATTAGGATATGATTTAGGCATTATTTGATAGATTGAGCCTTTCAAGCCTAACCCAAGCAATGAAATATCTTTAGTTCCTCTATTTTGAACTTAATGAAAATTTTCTTCTATATTCACAAATGAACCAAAAGCCAAATTTTGTATAAATATCTTTATTTTTGAACCTATTCACTCACTCCATGACATTTCGAAATATCTATTGTGTAGGGCTTTATTGACCAAAGGGTGTAAGGGTAAAGAAAAGCAAAGAAAAGAATTATGCAAGGGAAAGAGAAGAAAAATTCAAAAATGATAATAGTAAATGTTGTGGGTGAATGAAAATAAATAGAGAACCAAGGAAAAGAAAAAATTAAATTCAATTAAAGCAATAAAATGAGTGTGTAGGAAAATATCCCCAAACTTGAAAAAGCTCAAGAGATCAAATTTAATCATGTGGTGCTGGGTGATTAAGCCTAAATTTGTATCCTTTATCATACCTTATACCTTGGCCACATTACAAGCTAAATAAAGCCATATTGATCCTAAAGCTAGTTTTGGCCTACATTAGTGGAGAGTGGCATGAAGAATAAGCCTACAGAAATCCTAAACTAATTAGAGATATGTACCCAAAATTTTGGGTTATATAAACTCATATGGGTAAAAGTGAATTTATTGACCCAAAAGCACACATACACTCAGGAATCAGAAGAATAAAATAATGCATTGCATTTGTGTTAATCTTGTGCATGATTATGACCTTTCCAAATTTTCTTGAGTACATTTTCATGTTATGAGACAAAATTTTGGGAAGCCTAACACTCACTACATAAATTGATTGTTGTTTTTTATCGTTAAGGATTAGTTTTCTTGAGGACAAGCAAAAGGTTGAGTGTGAGGGTATTTGATAAGTTTATAATTAAGCATGATTTTAATACCTTTAAGCTTAATTTTTTTTTTGATTTAAGTATAATATAATTAGGAATTAATTGAGTTTTGTGTTTTATGTCTTAGGAAGAATAAAGAGGAAAAGAAGAGGAAAATAGAGAGAAAAAATGGAAAAGGCTAATTTTTGATCCTTTGTCATAAATTGAGGAATATCTCTCTCATATGAACTTTGATTGAGGTGATTCCAGCGACTATGGAAAGACTAGACAAAGAGCTACAACTTTCATATTTGGCACTATAGAAAGTTATAGAATTTTCTAGGCGTTGCAACACTGGGAATCATAGATCCTAAAGTGTTGTGGTACTGACCCCCAGTGTTGCAACGCCCGTGTACCCAAGGACCAAGCACCGTGGCACCCCGTGCCAATTTTCAAAGTGCTAAGGCACTAGCTCAGGTGTTGTGGTTCCTCGTTAGGCAGTTTCTGAAGAGTTGTAGTGCCTGTCATTGCACCAGAATGCTGAAATCACAAATTTTAGGTCCTTTTAGCTCCAATTGAAGCTCGATGGGCTAGGTTTTGACCTAGAAACAATTTTAGTTCAATGAAAAGAAGTCAATATATAAAAAGGGGAAGAAAACAAGCATTTAGGGATAAATTAATCTCTTAATTACCTTCTTCAATTTTTTTTCTAGATTTTCTTATGGATTTGCGTGGCTAATTTACTTTTACTTAGAAGAGGAAGATTGAAACCTCAAGGGATCTTCATGCATTGTGAGATTTAGATTTGATTTGATTTGTTTAATCTTAATTGAGTATTGATTATTCATATTTTCTTCTATTTTCAATGATTATTCATATAATTGCTAGGAAGGCCAATTAGTATATTATCTGACTTAATCTATTGCTGAATTATGTTTTGAACAAAGTTTTCATTATTGTGATTCATGAGGCAAATAGGCTTCGGGATTTTGGATTATAAATCATTAAACCTATGATGAATAATTGACTAAATTAGATATAGCCAATGTGTCTATATTTGTTTAGCTCTATTAGTTTCTCTAGTTCTTAATGCGATTAATAGGTTAGACTTTATCAATGTGGTAAAGATATCTTATTAATTATGGTTTAATTGAGGCAATTGTCATCAATTACTAGACTTAAGGAGGAACATGGTTAGAATCTCAATGATAGATATTCAAATTAAGATTGATTATGTTGTTAATAATCAATACAATCCCTTGACAACCGAAACCAACACCTTTATTATTAATAACTCCTTTTTATTTCTTGCATTCTCCTTTTACTTTGTTTACTTGCAATTATAAAACTCCCTTGTTTGATTTTACAAAAGGTAATTACAGTCTCTGTGGGATCGAGCCTTACTCCTAGGACTACAAGTAGTTGAAAGGTAAGGTATCAGTTTCAATGTATCCACGACAATATGCACCAATGTGCTCCTAGAAATCTTAATGTTATGATAGTGAAAGAATAGTCTCACGAGACTAACTCCTTTGGTACTAACTCTATTAAAATTCCAAGCTATGGTCTCCAAAAAGTCCCAAAATTTACCTTTAAACTCCTAAAACAAATTATATAGTAAGACAAGCCATTAGTTCACTTAACCAATCATACGATGAGGTACAAATCTATTTAAACTTAGGGTGTGACATTCTCCCCCCTTAAAAAATTTGGTCCTCGAATTTCAACACTATGAACATAATTATACTAACCTTAGCATTCAAACAAATGTGGGTATTTAGCTTGCATGTCACTTTTTACTTTCCATATAGCTTCTTCTACTAAATGGTTGTGCCAAGTTACTTTTATTGTAGGAATCTCTTTTGATTGTGATTTCTTTACTTGACTATCAATAATAACTATTGATTTCTTCTCATATGAGAAATCCCTATCTATTTGAACTTATCTAGGTTGGATAACATATGAAGGATCTAGTAAATACTTTCTTAACATGGACATATGGAACATTAGATAAACATTGTCTAATTTAAGGGGTAATGCCAAATGTTATGCCCCTGAGCCAATCCTGTCTAAAATTTCAAAGGGACTAATGAATCTTTGACTTGGTTTTCCTTTTTTGCTAAACCTCGTTGCTCGCTTCCTAGTTGAAAATCTTAATAACACATTATTATCTATAGAAAATTCTAAGGCTCGACATCTATGATCAACATAGGCTTTTTTCATACTATGAGATGCTAGTAATATTTTCTTAATCAATTGCACCTTATCAAGTACTTCTTTCACCAAATTAGGTCCCAAAAACTTGTTGTGTGTGTTTTATAAATAACCGCAAGAACACGGCGTAGCTATAGTTAGTTCGGCGAGTACGGGTCGTATCCCACAAAGAACAATTATTAACTACTAGAATTATACGAAATATGCTATCTAAATCGATGTAATGCGATAGAACGTTTGTCACAATTAAGTAAATAAGTAATTCAATTAATAAAAGCCTAGGGTTAGGGTTCACCACACTTATTATATTCAACATTCAACATGTACCTCTAATTGCAATTATCTAGGTAATTGGGGATGGTTTAGCCTTAATTAACTAGAAACCTCTTTCAAGCATTAGCAATCGTACCTAGGTTAATCAAATTGCCTACTTTCGTGGTTCTTAGTTCAACCTAGATCCATTAAGTTCTATGCCAACCATGGAATACAATTAATCGATTTTCTCATGCCCACTAATTGATTCATTCCTAAAGAACCTTAAACTACTTTCGTGATTAAGATATCCATAATTAACTATTAGGTTATGGTATCAATTTTCACCTTTCATTTCATCAATTAATATCCTAAGACGTGATAAACTGTTGGCCAGACATTCATCAACTCATATGATCAATGCATAATAGTCAATCCAAATTAACCATGGATAATACAATTAAGGTTCCAATGATTCAATTAGCATAGTGTATCATTACATCATAAGTGGGTTTACCAAAACCCTAGATTAAATTTACTCAAGCATAATTGAAAGAGAAAACATAATCAAATTCATTAAAGTAATCATCAATGTTCAATATAAACTAAAAGAGTAGAAGAAGAGGTAAGTGCAGAATAGAAAGATATAACCTAGTTTGCAGAATGTAGTAGAGATACAATGTTGAATCAATCTCAAATCTAACCTAGGAACATGAAAGTAAACACTAATTCTACTCTAAACCTAATTTAATGGTGTTTCCTACGCCTAAAATTGAGTAAAAGTGAGTATGAATAAGTCTGGCTGCCTTCCTCTGCGTTTACCCTATGTATATATAACATCTTGGCTGTTCAAAACCCTAAAAATCACGTGTGTATAGACACGAAGCACGGCCGCGCTTCCTGACACGGGCTTGTCGTGCTTTAGGCTAGAAATCTGGGAAATTCTCCACTTTTCAAACAGAGCACGGCCAGGCCGTGCTTCAAGCTGCTAGGCTCAGAATTTGTCCATTTCTTTAGGGTTGCCTCCTTGCTTCCTCCTCAGCATATTCCAAGTCCATATGGCTCCTCTCATGAGTGTTTTCCTTTACTTCTTGGCTTCTTTTTCTCACCTACAAGCATAAAACAAACCAAAGTAGTATCCAGAGCAAATCATAACAAAAAATAGTGGAATAATCACAAGTTTACTTTAAATCAAGGGATAAAATATAATCATTAAACATTCAAATTTCCTCTTTATCAAGAACAAGCCCAAGTTCTTGCCCTGACATGACAAGATGCTCAAGCCTCAAACACAGTGATGATAGGTACATTATCAATATGTTCTCATAAAGTAAATGTATTGTTCGACCCTAGCTTTGTAACATCTCCAATTTTTCCTTATGTTACTAATTGGAATTTTCTCTAGGGAAGAGAAAGCGTTTTGGATCTTAAGGGAGGATTAAATTATTTTACAATTTTACTCAAGTCAAATAAGATCTTAGGATGGCTAAAATGGCATTTATGTAACTTCATTGGAATGGAATTATTGTAAATTATTTGAGATGATAGTTTTGTAAATACTCTAGGATGGAATTTTTGTAAATAATGGAGGATGGCAATGTTGTAAATAAGAGGAGGTAGGCAAGAAGGAATCTTGATAATTCTGTGGGAGAGGAAGTGTCGGCAAGCAAGAAAAGAAAGAGGAAGAAGGATAAGGAAGAGGAAAGAAGAGAGAGAAAGAAGAGGAACCAGAAATCAAGGTAAGTTTCTTGGTCATCTCTCTAATTTCATTATCCTTTTTTAAGGAATTTCCTGATTCACAGTATGAATGTAGGATTTTTGTGTGGTGGAAATCAAGCACACGAGTTTAAGGATTTGTTTAAGGTAGGCTTAACATCTACTCATGAAATTTTGTAGAAAATTATATATATACTTTTAGATGTGTTTAGATGTGATTTTGGGTAACATGTGGTCTGTATATTTATGCATTGCATTTGATGGATATGCATTTATATATATATATATATATATATATATATATATATATATATATATCTATGTGTGTGTGTGTGTGTGTATTGATGAATATCGATAGGTTGTATGGCTTGAGATGGTACCGAGTAGTGGATGCCCTATTAGCCTAAGTAAGCCAAGTGGAGGGCCACTCTAACCAGGTGACAGTGATAATATGAGGAGGCAAATGGGTGATGAACTCACATTCCCTGATTACTTATTGTAACTATAGTTGATCGGTCACTATGTGTATAGCAAATGAGTGAATTGATTATATTGAGAATTGTGCCATACTTGAACATTATGAAAAAAGAGTGGATTTCAGTGCATATACAGTATGTTAATTATGCATCAACAAAAGTTATGATTTTATCTCTAAAGCTTGATATTTGTCTATAGCTTATACAGCTAAACATAACTCTTGTTTTTCTCATTATATTTATGTTATGTCTACTGAGAACCCCTATTCTCACAATTTTGTGGTGTTATGTTCAAATAAAAAGAAATTAGATGCGCAATGGGATGACGTTACCTATAGAGATCCCAATGTCAACACCACCTCTTTACCCTTTGTATTTCAAGGGTGGAGTGCTATATAGGGGCTCTTTTTTGTGTATTGTAATATTATATTGTATAATGATTACATATGTGGGGTTTGTAATATATATATATATATATATATATATATATATATTGTGTTTATACATATAGTGTATTTAACATGCAAAATATGGAAATAATAATAATAATAATAATAATAATAATAAACCGAATGTTACATAGTTGGTATCAGAGAAGGTCGATCTTAGGTAGCCATGGGGTGGGTGGTCACTTAGATTGACTTAGATGAGTCTTGAATAGTTATGTGGAAAGATTATGTAAGGTAACGGATAAATTTAGTAAGAAAAATACTAGTATTTCTTATCTGTAGTCCTATGTGGTGTGATGACTGCTGTAAAGTTTTGAATTGCTTTAAGGCTGATCACCTCAATAGTGTCTAATATTTTGATTTACTAATACAGTGAGTCATGGCACCACCAAGAAGAAATCTGCTAGGCAGCGCAAATGTTACCTTAAACAATATAGTTGCATTTATTCAAGCTCAGGTAGCTGCTACGAATCAGATTCTGTAGCACCTTTAAAACATTAACAACAACGACAGGGCTAAGGGAGACCTGAGAAATAAAGGAAACCGAGATGGAAACAAAACTAGAAATGGTAATGGATGGTCTGAATTTATGGGAATGCGGCCTCCATCTTTTGTGGGTGCATATGACCCCATTGTTGTTGAGAGATGGCTGACGAAACTCGAGAAGATTTTCAGAGTTCTAAATTGGTCTGATGAACAGAAGGGTCAATTTTGAGACATATATGCTAAAGGAAGAAGTTGAATATTGATAGAGAGGAGCCAGAGAGTTATTGATACATCAAGATAGGGAAATTACATGGAAATTTTTTCGAGAGTATTTTATGAACAAGTATTTTCCCAGTAATGTGAGAGTTGACAAAGAGATTGAATTTCTTCAACTTAGATAGGGAAATGAGACCATTGAGTATTATATTACCAAGTTTGAGGAGCTGTCTAAGTTCTCAAGTACTTTAAGGAATAATCCAGATGAAGCATGGAAAGCAATAAAGTTTGAATCAAGACTGAACTTGGATCTTAGGAGTGTTGTGGTGGCATTAGAGATTCGGGATTATGCCCCATTGGTAAATAAATGTTGGATGCTAGAGATAAGTCTAAAGGCAGCAAAGGAAGAAAAGGAGAGGCAGACTCAGTGGAAGTGAAAGAGAGAGTTTTCAGTTATGGATAGAAATACTAGAGGGAAAAATATCACAAGAGGTAAACAACCAGCAACTATGGAACCCAGACCTTTTCTGAAAAAACTAGCAATGGGTCAATGTGGGAAATTACAGGGGAATAAATCATGTTATTTTGGCCCAGTTACTTGCTTTTGATGTGGACAAAAAGGGCACACAGCATGACATTGTCCACTGGAAAATGAGAAAGGTACTGCACGAACTCAACAAATGACAAGAGTTTTTACTTTGAGCAGTGTTGAAGCAAAATCAGCTCCTAATTTTATGCAAGGTACATGTTTTATTAATAATCTGCCTCTGATTGTATTATTTGACTCTAGTGTGATCCATTCTTTCATAGCAATAAAATGTGAGGAAAAGTTACAACACCTTATTATGGAGTTACCATACGAGTTAGCGGTGGTGACACTTACAAGAGGAAAAATAATTACCTCCTCAATGTGTTTGAATTGCCCAATTGTGTTGAGTGACAGATCCTTTGTAGTGGATTTGATCTGTCCACCTTCAAATGGTATAGATGTCATCTTAGGTATGGATTGGTTAAGTTAGAACCGAGTCCTCCTGGATTGTTGCAATAAGACTTTTGAGTTTTTCTCGGACCCACTGGAGGACCAAAAGTATAATATTATTAGCGCTCATAAACTCTAGAAAGAGATAAGGAATGCGGATCTGAGATGGTTTTCCTGTATACTATCAACCTGAGTATGAAACAGAAGTTACTTGAGATTCTGATAGTTTGTGAATTCCCAGAGGTTTTTCATTCTGAGATTTCTCAACCTCCATTGAAGAGAGAAGTAGAATTTTCCATCGATTTAGCACCAGAGGCGAGGCCTATTTCTATCACTCTTTATAGAAAGTCTCCTGTGGAACTATAAGAGCTTAAGAAGTAGATCGAAGAGTTGTTAAAAAATAAATTTATCAGACCCAGCATATCACCTTGGGGGACACCTATATTGTTTATAAAGAAGAAAGATGGTAGTTTAAGAATGTGCATTGATTACAGGTGTAACATCTATAATTTCATTTCTTTTATTAATAAAGGTACATAAATACTTAATTAAGGAAAGAAAACTTATTAAACAAATTTTCGATATCTAAGAAAAAATATAAGCCTTAGAAATTCTTCACCTTATGTGTATGCAGAGAAACTGTTTCTAACATTAAGAGAATAGGTAAAGAGAGAAAACCTAATAGGAAAAATTAAAAATAACATCCTAAAGAGAGGTGAAATTCTTGGGTAAGGAAGATAAATTTTTGGAAGTAAGAAAATGTCTTAAAATTTCAAGAAGATTGGATTAGGGTAATTTTTCATAATTCAAGAGCTACAGTTACTAAGTTTAACATCTACCCATACATTAGGCCTTCACCTATGGAAACTTCATAGAGTTTGATTTTCCACTTAACATGAGTTTTTAGCAAGCCAATTAGATAGCCTGAGCAAGAGATAAAATATAGACTTGGACTAGGATATAGAAGTTGGACCGATAGCCCAAAAATCATTAAAATGTAACCAAGCCCTCCATGAGATATAAAATTTCAACCAAAGCAAAGGAAATAGGCAAGAATGAGCCCAAATACAAGAGGGAAAAATAAGAACCATGTGATAAAATAGTAGTGTAAAAATAATCAAGATTAGATCACTTGGCATTAGGACAAAACATTTATATCTTACACTAATAATTTCAGCAAGTCATGTGATGATATAGTAGGTAATAATATATGGCATTAGGACAAAAAATCTATATCTTATACTAATAATTTTAGCAAGCCATGTGATGATATAATAATACATGGAATTATGACAAAACATCCTTATCCTACACAAATAATTTTAGCCAAGCAAGGGAGACTCAAGGGCTGGAAATTTGCCACCCAGAATGGCAAACCTATCATACTTGAGTGAGATAAAAGAAAAAAAATGAATCCCTAAATCAAAGGGACCTTGTCCCTTGTCTTAACAACATTTTATCATGATTTACAAATACAAATCTCCTTTTACTATGCATATATTAACTAAGGGAGAGGAAGACAAGAACATGAGTTGTCTTCCCCCAAAAAATAACTAAGTGCATCCTAATTGTGATAAGATAGACCTATGATTATGAGAGGTGAAGCACTTGAAAGTTTATTTAAGCAAAACCCACCCTTATAACATTATAATTTCATCCAAATGAAGGAGAGAAAAAAATAGAAGCAAGGTAGAGTGAGGAAAGGACCGAAAGAGAGGAGAAGAGAGGAACGAAGAAGAAGGAGAAGTCTAGAGGACTAAGTACTCAAGGTAAGTTAGTTTAATCTCCACTTGAATCCATCTTTTCTCTTCATCCTTGGGGTTCAAAACTCACCCTCCTTCTCTTATTTAAGCTGTTGAAAAAGTTAAGGAAAGTGAAGAATCTTGCTACTTCCTTCAAGAGGAAACAAGAAAAAGAATCCACTAAGTGAGTTAGGGAGATTTTTAGGTAGGTTTAACAATATCTCTTTTCGAAGAAAAGATTTGAAATTTGTAACATTTATATGGGATTTTGATCTTAGAACTTTGATGAAATTTACAATATTTTCTACTTTGATGATTAGCCATGGATGTTGCTATATCATGTTACATATTGATCTTGCATGTAATGGATGTTTTGAATACTTCGGTTGGTATGGAAAGTTTTGCATAGATATGGCTATGGGTGACAAACATTAGGGCTTTTATACTGCTATTATGTATATTAGAATATGGTAAAAATAAACAGAAGATGGTTAGATTGGTAAATTAAGTATGGCATTAAACACCTAGAGGACAACCATGAGAAATTTTTATTGAGAAACACCCTTAGTGATGCATAATTTGATTATGTTTTTCTTTTGAAGTGGATGATGGCATATGTTAAATTAAGTAAGAAATATAATAAAATTATAAAATGAGTAATTCTATATTTAGTTGGAAATTTGGAAGATGAATTAATAAAAGGATGAACTAGAACTTTAGGAAAGGCTAGGCTAAGAAAACTGGATTTTGGATTAATTAGGGAAGCTTCTATTTTTGAAATTCTGGGAAGAATCAATTAGAAATTGAAAGAAATGATTAACATTTAAAATGTAGATATATGCCTCACAGGTTTGTAGTCACTGGAATTACGCAATTTGAAGTTCAAATAAGGGAGATATGGTTCGATTAGTAAGCAGTGGTCAGAAACTAGCTAACCAAGGAAGAATATGTTAAGTATGTTTCTGTGTTTGAATTTATGGGCAAAATATGTAGGGAATTAAAGGAAATGGTTAACATAATAAATATAGATATATGTTTTATGGATTTATAGGCTCTAAAATCACTTAATTTGGATTCTATATAAGGGAGATATGGCATATTAATGAGTATATGTTAGAATCAATCTAAAATCTAGGGTGGTAAGGGTAAGCATTTTAGTTTTTGATTTTCTGGGAATAATTTGTAAGGAATCTGAAGAAATGATAAACATGAAAGTTGTAGACAAGTGTCTTAGCGTTTTATAGGCTTTGGAGTCACATTAATTGGAGTACGTTTGAAGTATTTTTTAAGCAAGGCCGTGTCTTGAAACATGGTGTTGGGAGCTGGTACAGCTTATTTTTAACATTTTTCTACCCTAAATGAACCTCATTAACTATAGGATAATAATAGAAACCAAATTGGAGAAGAATGCCCTATAAAATTTGTGAGAACATGTGTTAGAAATGATATAAGTAAGAGGAAAGTAACTAGAGGCCAAGCATGAAGAAAATGAAAAGATGAAAATAATATTTAAAAAAGAAGAATAATCTTATAAATGGAAATAATAAATAACTAGTGTATGCCCTAGCCATTGCCATTGCATGACCTCCTTACCATCTTAAGTGAGTAATTTTGACATGGAACTATTTTATAAAGTGATATTCGAAAATGGTTATGAACATGACATGATTGCATTTTACCATAGATTTTTGGTAGTGATTTTGCTTTGATGATAAATTATGGCATGTGAGTATAATGAATATACTTGTTATTGACATTTGGCAGACCGTGTGGTGCACCCTACTCACGGCTATGAATATGAAATTGAGAAAAGAAAGAGAAAATGTGCCATGTCGGACAGAGCAAGAAAAGCCCGTACCGGAGAGTAAAAAGTAGTCACCCTGACCAGGGTAGCTTGATATAAAAATAAGTTGATAGCCATCATACGATATTCTGAAATTAGTTATTCATGCCATACATGTCATTATTGTACGATTTTTATATGTATAGATAAAGTGCATTCATATGACCAAAGATATTTGTTGTACCTTATACAGATGAACATGAGATGATGAGCTATATTGATGATAATTAAGATTTATTGTTGAACATACTAGGATTTAATTCTCACTATATTTCTATATCATGTTCAGAAGACTAAATATGTAGATATTCCCTATGACCAGATTTTAACGTACGTTAGGTCGAGTTGGTTAAGATCTCGGTAAATGAGTAATCACCCGCACTCGTATCCCCAGAACTGGTCAATATGGATGAATAAAATGTAGACATATATGTGTTTGATTTTTTTATAGATTTTTTTAATTAATTATGTGTATGTGAACCCAGAATTGTATCAGTGTTAATGGTATACCATAAACTATAATTATGTTTGGTTAATTTAATTGAATGTTAATATGAGTTAAATAGTTAAAAGTGAAGAGGTAATGATTTCATGGGATTTTATATATATATATATATATATATATATATATATATATATATATATATATATGTATATATGTAAAAAAATGGAGTTGTTACAACAAGCAACTGAATAAGGTGACCATTAAGAATAAGTATCAATTGTTTAGAATAGACGATCTATTAGATAAATTAAAAGGAGCTACTATTTTCTCTAAGATAGACTTAAGGTGGGGATATCATCTGATTGGAGTTAAAGAAGAAGATATTTTGTAAACAACTTTTAGAACTTGGTATGGGCACTACGAATTTTTAGTAATACCTTTTGGGGTCACAAATGCACCTGTTGTAACTCTCCCAACTTACGGGCACATGAAACAAATTTTTTTCTACAATCAGATATTTACCATAACATGCATACCACTATTCTTTGTCATGGAAATAGATACATATAGGTTCCTTCATGTATACACATTGTACAGACCAAATTATAAATGTTAAAGGAACAACAGAAATTGAGATCCTACCTGTAGCATTCATAGCACACTCTAGAATACAAACATAGTATAATTCAAAAACTGTGAGTCTTGAAAGCAACGTAGACTTAACCAGAGATTATGTCACCTAGCTGATCAACTATTTGAAGGGGAATGATCAAACTTTATATTCTTATTTGGAAAATTGTAGAAATATTGTGTAATGGGTTTGACAACTCAGTGAGCAGATAATTCCTCCTATGACCTCTTAGGTCAACATACTAATGTACTCATATTTTAAAATTTGTTACATAGAAAATACAGTTCAGAAGTTCATTCATATGGGACCCACATTTCAAATATTCTCAAAATAAAGGATATTTAGATATCCAAAACCATATATTATACTGTATGATCATTAAATAAATGTTGTTATGCATCAAAATATTTCAAATGAAAATATTAGAAGGAACCCATATCAGAACCGTCAAATATTCCCAAGCACATAGTAAAGGATGATGTTATGTTTAGCTGTGTGAATTAAAGTAAAATATTAAGCTTTTGAGATAAAGTCATAATTTTTGTTGATGCATAATTAACATACTATATATGTAATGAAAATCCTCTTTTTTTACATAATGCTCAAGCATGTTACAGCTCTCAATACACTCAATTCACTCATTTTCTATACGCATAATGATCGATTGACTACAGTCACAATAAGTGATCAGGGAATGTGAGTTTATCACCCATCTGTCTCCTCACATTACTATTATCCCCCGGTTGGAGCAGCCCTTCCTTGGCTCCCTCAGGCTAATAGAGCATCCCCTACTTGGTACCGTCAGAAGCCATACAGCCCGTCCATATTCATCCATATATATGAATATGTATATATAAATGCATATTCATCAAATGCAATGTATAATTATCAAGCAACTCGCCATGAGCTTTACGCTTGCCATTCAATCATAACCAAAAACTTTATAGTTTTACAAATCAATACCTCATACACATAATATTCACTTTACCAAATAATGATAAATATATTTAGAACCACATATTCAATGAGTTTCAAAATCTATTTGCAAAACCATACTCTTCTTGAACTATGTGTCAATTTGTAAGTAAAACAAATATTTTAACACATTTCACAAATTTATGATAGCATAAATAATTTGTAAATAGAACCAATTATACATTTTAAGTTCAAGAAGAGTATGGGGTAAGTCATAGAAACAATTATCTACACACATAGTACGGCTCCAGGTTAGACAACCCAAAAATATACTTTTCCAATCCGAATTTTATCAATTAGACCTCAAAAACGTGTCTGGAGGATCCAAAAACCTAAGAAATGACTCTAGAATCATGAAATTTGGCCTCTGGGAGCTAGGACAACACTGGTAAACTATTGAGTACTCTTCACAGTCAAAAAATAGTATTTACCATCGGGAATCACTATTTATACCGGTCGAATTTACTATTCATAGCACATAAAAAGTTGTCAAATGGCCGAAAATTTTTCTATCTTAAGGTTTATCTAGCTCCCGAATCTATCTACGGTGTCAGATTTTCAATTTGAGGTCCCTAAATAAGAGTTTTAGAGTTTACCTTTTTTATAAGATTTTTACTTCCAATCTACAACAATTATACGGCTGATTTGAAAAATTGTTCAGCCAAAATTGTAGTACTCTTCGTCTTGAATCTAGTGGTACCCTTAGTTTTGAGATTAGAGACCAGTAGACACTTTAGATCTAGAGAAAGAACATGGAGAAGAAAAATATACTATTCACACTATTATCAAGGTTTGTAGATTTCTCTTCTTCCGCATCTCCCCCTCCCCATTTTTCTTTTTTCTTTTTTATTATTTAATAATTAAATATTTAAATTATTTTTTTTATTATATATATAATAATATATTTTTTCATCCTAAAATTTTTCAAAATTTTTTAAAAATTTATATTCTTGCAAAACTTTAATTGAATTCTTAAATCATGATTTTCTTAATAAAATTTTTAATAAAACAAATCACAAAATAAAATATCTTTATGCATAATAAAAGAAAGAATATTTCTAAAAATAAAACAAAAATTTATTAAAAGCAAATATAATTATTTTAAGAAAAAAAATTATTTTAATTAAAAGTACATTTACTTTTAGTAAAACATAATTATTTAAAATAAAAATATATTTGTTTATAGCAAAACATTATTATTAAAAAAATTATGAGATATTATACTTGCAGTCTTTATGGATTATATGAATCGCATTTTTAGACCCTACTTGGATCAATTCATTGTAGTATTCATAGATGATATTTTGATCTACTCTAAAAGTGAGGAAGAACACAACCAGCATCTCAGTACTTCAGGTCTTTAAGGAAAAGAAAATTTTTGCTAAGTTAGAAAAATGTAAATTTTGGCTAGAATGGGTGGTGGGTCCTAGTAAAACCGAGGCATTGCTGAAAAGGGAGAGGCCTAAAAATGTGACTGAGATTAGAAGTTTTATGGGTTTAGTAGGATATTACTGAAGGTTTATACAAGAATTTTCTCAAATACCTTTTCCTTTGACTCAATTGACCAAAAAGGGAAGTCCTTTTAATTGGATTGAAGAATACGAGAATAGTTTCCAAGAGCTTAAATTCAAATTGACTTCTCCTCCTGTTCTAGTTGTTCTTAATCCTTCTGGATGTTTCGTACTCTATACGGATGCTTCCAAGAAAAGTTTAGGTTGTGTTTTAATGCAAAAAGCAGAGTGGTTGCATATGTGTCTCAACAATTGTGACCACATGAGGAGAACTATCCCACTTATGATTTAGAGTTGGCTGCAATAGTTTTTTCCCTAAAGATGCGGAGACATTACTTGTATGGAGCTATATTTGAAATATATAGTGACCACAAGAGTTTAAAGTATCTCTTTGACCAAAAAGAATTGAATATAAAGAAAAGAAGGTGAATGGAATGCATGAATGATTACCAATTTGAATTGAAGTATCATCTAAGGAAGGCAAATGTAGTAATTGGTGTGTTAAGCTGAAAGTTGTTGCATGTAAGTCAAATATTAATAAAGAAATCGAGCTAATTGAGGAATTTAGAAAATTGAGATTATCAGTTATGACTATCCCTGGAAGTCTGATTGTTAGTTAGCTAAAAATTGAAAGTGACTTGAAAACTCAGATTAAGGAAGCACAAACCCATGATCAATTTTTACAATATCGAAAAGATCAACCTGACTTTGCAATGTTAGAGGATAAAATTATTATGTACTGGAGCAAAACATGTATACCACAAAAAGAGAATTTGAAGGCTAAGATTCTGGAAGAAACTCATCAAAGTAAGTATACAATCCATCTAGGATCTACAAAAATGTATCAAGATTTGAAAAGATTGTACTAGTGGCTAGGAATAAAGAGAGACATTGCTAAATACGTGTCTAAGTGTCTGGTTTTTCAAAAGATGAAGATAGAACACTAAAAACCTTCTGGGATGTTACAACCTTTAGAAATTCCTGAGTGGAAATGGGATAGAATATCTATGGATTTTTTTGTCAAACTACTTAAGACTCAGATAAGCCATGATGTGATATGGGTAATAGTAGATAGACTGACGAAATCTGAGCACTTTCTGCCATTTAAGAAAAATTACTCGTTGAATAAGTTGGCCCAGTTGTATATGAAGGATTGTAGGGTTACATGGAATTCCTAGTAGTATTATTTCGAATCGAGATCCCCAATTTACTTATAGATTTTGGAGAGCGCTGCAATAAGCTTTTAACACTTGTTTATGTTTTAGTACTGCATATCATCCTTAAACAAATGGTCAAATAGAGAGAACTATACAGACTCTAGAGGATATACTAAAAGCTTACGCACTAGAGCAAGGAAAAGGATGGGATGGATATTTGTCATTGGCTGAGTTTACGTATAATAACAGTTATCATTCCAGTATTGGAATGGCACCCTATAAATCTTTGTATGGTAAGAGATGTAAATCGCCTTTATGTTGGAATGGAGTGGGGGAGAAAAAGTTATTGGGACCCAAATTAGTGCAACATACTTTAGAGCTTATATCGATAATTTGAGATAAAATGCAAATAGCTTAGAGTTGACAAAAGAGCTATTTTGAAAGGAGAACGAAAACGATATAATTTCAAGATGGGGAGCATGTATTTTTGAAAATTTCTCCTACTATTAGAATTAGCCGACCAATGAAATTTAAGAAACTAAACCCAAGATATATAGGACCTTATTCAATTCTCCAAAGGATAGGGTCATCGGCGTATCAGATTACACTTCCTCCGCATTTGTCAAATCTGCATAATGTGTTCCATGTTTCTTAACTTCGGAAGTATCTGTAACAACTTCAATTTTTTATTTCTTTCATATATACATATATATACACACACACACACACACACACACAGATATATATATATATATATATATATATATATATATATATATATGTAAAATCTCATGAAGTCATTATCTCTTTACTTTTAACTATTTAACTCATAATAACATTCAATTAAATTAACAAAGCATAACACTTATACAATTCATCCATGTTGACCAGTTCTGAGGATACGAGTCCGGTGGTTATGTAACATCCCCGATTTTTCCTTTATGTTACTAATTGGAATTTTTGTTCAGAGAGGAGATAGCATTTTGGACTTCACGGGAGGATTAAATCGTTTTACAATTTTACTCAGGTAAAAGAAGATAGTAGGATGGTTAAATTGGCATTTATGTAATTTCATTGAAATGGCATTTTTGTAATTAATGGAGGATGGCATTTATGAAATTAGGGATGGTGGCAAGGGTATTTTGGAGAAAGAGAGGAGGTAGGTAGGGGGTAAAAAGGGAAAAGAAAATATAGAATAAAATAACAATAAAATAATAATAAAAAAATAAAAGATAAGAAGGGGAAGGGGGAGGTGACGGAAGGGAGAGAAAGGAAAAAAAAAGAGAGAAAAGAAAGAAAAGGAAAAGAGAGAAAAGGGAAGAAGAAAAAAAGAGAGAAGAGAAAAGTGTGTCGGCAGAAGAAGGAGAAGAAGAAAAGAGGAGAAGAGAAAGAAGAGAAAGAGGAAGAAGGAGGAAAAGGAAGAGGAAAGGGAAAATCAAGGATTTTACTTTGTGTGGAAGGAATTAAACACGCAAGTTTAAGGATCTATCTGAGGTATGTTTAATATCCACTCATAAATTTTGTTTATTATGAATAACATGTGGTCTGGACAATTATATGAAATTTCTATTTTTGGATGTTTGGACATGCATATGGGTGCATGGGAATATATAAAAGAAAATCAAAGTTAAATTATGCTAAATTTCGGAATAATTGGAAAGCCTCTATTTTTGGAATTCTGGGAAAATTCGATAAGGATTTTAAAGAAATGGTCAACATATGAATTGTAGATATATGTCTCACGGATTTATAGGCTTTGGAATTACTTGATTTGGAGTCCATATGAGGGAGATATGGCTGATTAATTGAGCAGAGGTCGAAATTTTGGATAGTAAAATTAAGTGTTTTATTTTTAATTTTCTGAGAATTAACCGTAAAGAATTTGAAGAAATGATAAACATAGAAGTTGTAGATAATTGTTTTAGCGTTTTATAGGCTTTGATAACACCTCAATTGGAATTCATATGAGGGATATATGGTTGATTAATTGAGCAAAGGTCGAAATCCAGGATAGTAAAATTAAGTGTTTTATTTTTAATTTTCTGGGAATAAACCGTAAAGAATTTGAAGAAATGATAAACATAGAAGTTGTAGATAATTGTCTTAGCTTTTTATAGGTTTTGAAATCACCTCAATCGGAACTCATATGAGGGAGATATGATTGAATAAGGGAAGAAATGTTACAGAATACGTCCAAAAAAAAATTACCCTTTTCTTTATTTGATTCAAAATTTATTATATTGGATATTTGATATGTGATGAATAATTATTAATTGTTGGATATGAAAATTATGCATGTTATTTTATAAAAGAAATTGAATGGCAAGCATAAAACTCATGGCGAATTGCTTAATAATTATGGCAAGCGTAAAACTCATGGCGAGTTGCTTGATAAGTTTACATTCTAATTGATGAATATGCATTAATATATATGTATTTATACGTATGGATGAATATCGACGGGTTGTATGGCTTGATACGGTACCGAGTAGGGGACGCCCTATTAGCCTGAGTGAGCCGGGGGAGGGCCGCTCCAACCGGGTGACAGTGGTAATGTGAGGAGGCAGTTGGGTGATGTACTCACATTCCCTGGTCACTTATTGTGACTGTAGTCGATCGGTCACTATGCGTATAGCAAATTGCATTGACCAGATCGCCGACTGAGGCAGGTCGTTTTTTTTTAAATTGCATTGATCAGATCGCCAAGTGAGGCAAGTCATTTTAAAAATGATGATTTTATTTCCAGATCTTAATATTTTCTGTAGCTTATACAGCTGAACATAACCCCTGCTTTTCTCATCATATTTATGTTAAATCTACTGGGAATCTTTGTTCTCACTATTATTGTGGTGTTATGTTCAGATAAAAAGAAATGAGTTGTGACACAAAATGACGTTACGGATGGAGATCTAAATGGCAGCATCACCTCCTCACCCTTTTTATTTCAAGGGTGAAGTGCTGTATAAAGACTCTTAATTATGTACTGAAATGTTGTATTGTATAAATATAAGATGTGTGAGGTTTGTAATATATATGTAAACATGAATATTGTGTTTTGAAATATTGTATTGTATAAATATAAGATGTGTGAGGTTTGTAATATATATGTAAACATGAATATTGTGTTTTGAAATATTGTACTGTATAAATATAAGATGTATGAGGTTTGTAATAAAGATGTATATATATATATATTGTGTTTATATATATGGCGTATTTAACATGCGTAATAAAAAAAAAAATCGGACGTTACAATGTTGGTATCAGAGCGGTCGATCTTAGGCGACCATGGGGTGGGTGGTCACCTAAATTGACTTAGAGGAGTCTTGAATAGTTATGTGGAAACGTTGTATAAGGTAGCGGATAAATACAGTAGGAAAGTACTAGTATTTCCTATTTATAATTTTGTGTAGTGTGATAACTGCTATAAAATTCTGGACTACTGTTGAGTTTGATCACCTCAATAGTGACTAATATTTTTCTTTACAAATACAGTGAGTTATGGCACCACCAAGAAGGAATCTGCCAGGCAGCGCAGATGCTACCTTAAATAACATAGCCGCAGCTATTCAAGCTCAGGCAGCTACTACGAATCAGATTCTGCAGCATCTTCAAAATATTAATAATAATGATGAGGTTAGGGGAGATGAAAGAAATCGAAATGGGAACAGAACTGGAAATGGTAATGGATGGTCTGAATTTATGGGAACGCGACCTCCGTCTTTTGTGGGTGCATATGACCCAATAGTTGCTGAGAGATGGCTGACGGAACTCGAGAAGATTTTTGAAGTTCTAAATTGTTCTGATGAGCAGAAGGTTAATCTTGGGACATATATGCTGAAGGAAGAAGCTGAATACTGGTGGAGAGGAGCCAAAGAGTTACTGGTACATCAAAACAGGGAAATTACATGGCACTTGTTTCAAGAGACTTTTCTGAACAAATATTTTCCCAGTAATGTGAGAGCTGAGAAAGAGATTGAGTTTCTTCAGCTTAGACAGGGAAATGGGACCATTGAGCACTATATTACCAAGTTTGAAGAACTGTCTAAGTTTTCAAGTACTTTGAAGAATAATCCAGATGAAGCTTGGAAGGCAGTGAAGTTTGAATCAGGATTGAACCCGGAGCTTAGAAATGCTGTGGTGGCATTAGAGATTCGGGAATATGCCTCGTTGGTAAATAAATGTCGGATGCTGGCAACAAGTCTAAAAGCAGTCGAGGATGAAAAGGAGAGGCGGACTCAGTGGAAGCGGAAGAGAGAGTTCCCAGTTATGGATAGAAATACCAGAGGAAAGAATATTATGAGAGGTAAACAACCAGCAATTGTGGAACCCAGACCTTTTCTGAAAAATCCGACAACGGGTCAGTGTGGAAAATGCGGGAAATTCCATGGGAATAATCCATGTTATTCTGATCCAGTTACTTGCTACCAATGTGGACAGAAGGGGCACATAGCACGATCGTGTCCACTGGGCAGAGGGAAAGGTATTGCACGAACTCAACAAACAACAGGAAGAGTTTTCACCTTGAGCGGTGCTGAAGCAAAGACAGCTCCTGATTTGATGCAAGGTACGTGCTGTATCAATAATTTGTCTCTGAATGTATTGTTTGATTCTGGCGCGAGCCATTCTTTCATAGCAATAAAATGTGTGGGGAAATTACAACACTCTATTGCGGAGTTACCATACGAGTTAGCGGTGGTGACACCTACAGGAGGAAAAATAATTACCTCCTCAGTGTGTTTGAATTGTCCTATTGTATTGAATGACAGATCCTTTGTAGTGGATCTGATCTGTCTACCTCTGGACGGTATAGATGTCATCTTGGGTATGGATTGGTTAAGTCAGAACCGAGTCCTACTAGATTGCTGCAATAAGACTTTTGAGTTCCTCTCGGACCCACCGGAGGACCAAAAGTATAGCATTATTAGTGCTCACCGACTCTATAAGGAGATGAGGAATGTAGATTTGAAATGTGTTTTCTTGTATACCATCAACCCGAGTATGAAACGGGAACTGCTTGAGATTCCAGTAGCCCGTGAATTTCCAGAGGTTTTTCCCTCCGAAATTTCTGAACCTCCACCGAAGAGAGAAGTTGAATTTTCCATCGATCTAGCACCAGAGGCGAGGCCTATTTCTATCACTCCCTATAGAATGTCTCCTGTGGAACTACAAGAGCTGAAGAAACAGATCGAAGAGCTGTTAGAAAAGAATTTTATCAGACCTAGCGTATCACCTTGGGGAGCGCCTGTATTGTTTGTAAAGAAGAAAGATGGCAGTTTGAGATTGTGTATTGATTACAGGCAATTGAATAAGGCGACTATTAAGAATAAATATCCGTTGCCTAGAATAGACGATCTACTTGATCAATTAAAGGGAGCTACTATTTTCTCTAAGATCGACTTGAGGTCAGGATATCATCAGATTGGAGTTAAAGAAGAAGACATTCCAAAAACAACTTTCCGAACTCGGTATGGACACTACGAATTTTTAGTCATGCCTTTTGGGGTCACAAATGCACCTGCAGTCTTTATGGACTATATGAATCGCATTTTTAGACCTTACTTGGATCAATTCGTAGTAGTGTTCATAGATGATATTTTAATCTACTCTAAGAGTGAGGAAGAACACAACCAGCATCTCCAATTAGTACTTCAGGTCTTGAAGGAAAAGAAACTTTTCGCTAAGTTGGAAAAATGTGAATTTTGGCTGGAAGAAGTGAAGTTTTTGGGTCACGTAATTTCTAAAGATGGCGTGTCGGTGGATCCCAGTAAAACTGAAGCAGTGCTGAAATGGGAGAGACCTAAAATTGTGACTGAAATTAGAAGTTTCTTGGGTTTAGCAGGATATTACAGACGGTTTATACAGGGATTCTCTCAAATAGCTTTGCCTTTGACTCGATTGACCAGGAAAGGGAGTCTCTTTAATTGGACTGAAGAATGCGAGAATAGTTTCCAAGAGCTTAAAGTCAAATTGACTTCTCCACCTGTTCTAGTTGTTCCTAACCCTTCTGGATGCTTTGTAGTCTATACGGATGCTTCCAAGAAAGGTTTAGGTTGTGTTTTGATGCAGGAAAGTAGAGTAGTTGCTTATGCGTCACGACAATTGAGACCGCATGAGGAGAACTATCCTACTCATGATTTAGAGTTGGCTGCAATAGTTTTTGCCCTGAAGATGTGGAGACACTACTTATATGGAGCTGTATTTGAAATATACAGTGACCACAAAAGTTTAAAGTATCTCTTTGACCAAAAAGAATTGAATATGAGGCAAAGAAGGTGGATGGAATTCATTAATGATTACAAATTTGAATTAAAGTATCACCCAGGGAAGGAAAAAGTAGTAGCTGATGCGTTGAGCCGGAAGTCGTTGCATTTAAGTCAAATACTGATAAAGGAAATGGAGTTAATTGAGGAATTCAGAAATTTGAAATTATCAGTTATGACTGTTCCTGGTAGTTTGATTGTTAGTGAATTAAGAATTGAAAGTGACTTGAAGACTGAGATTAAAGAAGTGCAGACACATGATCAATTTTTACAAGATCGAAGAGATCAGCCTGACTTTGCAATGTCAGAGGATAGAATTATTATGTACTGGGGCAGAACATGTATACCACAAGGAGAGAATTTGAAGGCTAAGATTCTGGAAGAAGCTCATCAAAGTAAGTATACAATCCATCCAGGATCTACAAAAATGTATCAAGATTTGAAAAGATTATACTGGTGGCCAGGAATGAAGAGAGACATTGCTGAATATGTGTCTAAGTGTCTGGTTTGTCAAAAGGTGAAGATAGAACATCAAAAACCTTCTGGGATGTTACAACCTTTAGAAATCCCTGAGTGGAAGTGGGATAGTATATCTATAGATTTTATTGTTGGATTACCTAAGACTCAGACAGGTCATGATGCGATATGGGTAATAGTTGATAGACTGACGAAATCTGCGCATTTTCTACCCATTAAGAAAAACTACTCGTTGAATAAGTTGGCCCAGTTGTATATGAAGGAAATTGTACGGTTGCATGGAATTCCTAATAGTATCATTTCAGATCGAGATCCTCGATTTACTTCCAGATTTTGGAGAGCACTACAAGAAGCTTTTGGTACTCGTTTGTGTTTTAGTACTGCATATCATCCTCAAACAGATGGTCAAACGGAGAGAACTATACAGACTTTAGAGGATATGCTAAGATCGTGCGTGCTAGAGCAAGGAAAAGGATGGGACAGATATCTGGCACTGGCTGAGTTTGTGTATAATAACAGTTATCATTCTAGTATCAGAATGGCACCATATGAAGCTTTGTATGGTAGGAGATGTAAATCGCCATTATGTTGGAATGAAGTGGGGGAGAAAAGGTTATTGGGGCCTGAGTTAGTGCAACACACTTCTGAGCAAATACAGATAATTCGAGATAGAATGCGAACAGCTCAGAGTCGACAAAAGAGCTATTTCGATAGGAGAAGGAGACCGATACAATTCCAAGAAGGTGAGCATGTGTTCTTGAAAATTTCTCCTACTACCGGAATTGGCCGAGCAATGAAAATTAAGAAATTGAGTCCGAGATATTTAGGACCTTATCAAATTCTGAAAAGGATAGGGTCATCGGCGTATCGGATTGCACTTCCTCCGCATTTGTCAAATCTGCATGATGTGTTCCATGTTTCTCAACTTCGAAAGTATCTACCAGATCCGTCGCACATAATTCAAGAAGAAATAATAACTGTAGACGAGAATCTAACCTACCGACCGAGGCCGATAGTAATTCTGGATAAAGACGTGAAACAGTTGAGAAATAAAACGATTCCATTGGTGAAAGTAGGTTGGGAGAGTTTAACAATGGAAGAAGCCACATGGGAAAGGGAAGATGACATGAGACAGAAGTATCCACAACTGTTTGAAGACAGGTAAACCTTAAATTTTGAGGTCAAAATTCTTTTTAGGGGGGGAGAACTGTAACATCCCCGATTTTTCCTTTATGTTACTAATTGGAATTTTTGTTCAGAGAGGAGATAGCATTTTGGACTTCACGGGAGGATTAAATCGTTTTACAATTTTACTCAGGTAAAAGAAGATAGTAGGATGGTTAAAATGGCATTTATGTAATTTCATTGAAATGGCATTTTTGTAATTAATGGAGGATGGCATTTATGAAATTAGGGATGGTGGCAAGGGTATTTTGGAGAAAGAGAGGAGGTAGGTAGGGGGTAAAAAGGGAAAAGAAAATATAGAATAAAATAATAATAAAATAATAATAAAAAAATAAAAGATAAGAAGGGGAAGGGGGAGGTGACGGAAGGGAGAGAAAGGAAAAAAAAAGAGAGAAAAGAAAGAAAAGGAAAAGAGAGAAAAGGGAAGAAGAAAAAAAGAGAGAAGAGAAAAGTGTGTCGGCAGAAGAAGGAGAAGAAGAAAAGAGGAGAAGAGAAAGAAGAGAAAGAGGAAGAAGGAGGAAAAGGAAGAGGAAAGGGAAAATCAAGGATTTTACTTTGTGTGGAAGGAATTAAACACGCAAGTTTCAGGATCTATCTGAGGTAGGTTTAATATCCACTCATAAATTTTGTTTATTATGAATAACATGTGGTCTGGACAATTATATGAAATTTCTATTTTTGGATGTTTGGACATGCATATGGGTGCATGGGAATATATAAAAGAAAATCAAAGTTAAATTATGCTAAATTTCGGAATAATTGGAAAGCCTCTATTTTTGGAATTCTGGGAAAATTCTATAAGGATTTTAAAGAAATGGTCAACATATGAATTGTAGATATATGTCTCACGGATTTATAGGCTTTAGAATTACTTGATTTGGAGTCCATATGAGGGAGATATGGCTGATTAATTGAGCAGAGGTCAAAATTTTGGATAGTAAAATTAAGTGTTTTAGTTTTAATTTTCTGAGAATTAACCGTAAAGAGTTTGAAGAAATTATAAACATAGAAGTTGTAGATAATTGTTTTAGCGTTTTATAGGATTTGAGAACACCTCAATCGGAATTTATATGAGGGATATATGGTTGATTAATTGAGCAAAGGTCGAAATTCAGGATAGTAAAATTAAGTGTTTTATTTTTAATTTTCTGGGAATAAACCGTAAAGAATTTGAAGAAATGATAAACATAGAAGTTGTAGATAATTGTCTTAGCTTTTTATAGGTTTTGAAATCACCTCAATCGGAACTCATATGAGGGAGATATGATTGAATAAGGGAAGAAATGTTACAGAATACGTCCAAAAAAAATTACCCTTTTCTTTATTTGATTCAAAATTTATTATATTGGATATTTGATATGTGATGAATAATTATTAATTGTTGGATATGAAAATTATGCATGTTATTTTATAAAAGAAATTGAATGGCAAGCGTAAAACTCATAGCGAATTGCTTAATAATTATGGCAAGCGTAAAACTCATGGCGAGTTGCTTGATAAGTTTACATTCTAATTGATGAATATGCATTAATATATATGTATTTATATGTATGGATGAATATCGACGGGTTGTATGGCTTGATACGGTACCGAGTAGGGGACGCCCTATTAGCCTGAGTGAGCCGGGGGAGGGCCGCTCCAACCGGGTGACAGTGGTAATGTGAGGAGGCAGTTGGGTGATGTACTCACATTCCCTGGTCACTTATTGTGACTGTAGTCGATCGGTCACTATGCGTATAGCAAATTGCATTGACCAGATCGCCGACTGAGGCAGGTCATTTTTTTTTAAATTGCATTGATCAGATCGCCGAGTGAGGCAGGTCATTTTAAAAATGATGATTTTATTTCCAGATCTTAATATTTTCTGTAGCTTATACAGCTGAACATAACCCCTATTTTTCTCATCATATTTATGTTAAATCTACTGGGAATCTTTGTTCTCACTATTATTGTGGTGTTATGTTCAGATAAAAAAATGAGTTGTGACACAAAATGACGTTACGGATGGAGATCTAAATGGCAGCATCACCTCCTCACCCTTTTTATTTCAAGGGTGAAGTGCTGTATAAAGACTCTTAATTATGTACTGAAATGTTGTATTGTATAAATATAAGATGTGTGAGGTTTGTAATATATATGTAAACATGAATATTGTGTTTTGAAATATTGTATTGTATAAATATAAGATGTGTGAGGTTTGTCATATATATGTAAACATGAATATTGTGTTTTGAAATATTGTACTGTATAAATATAAGATGTATGAGGTTTGTAATAAAGATGTATATATATATATATATATATATATATATATATATATATATATATATATATTGTGTTTATATATATGGCGTATTTAACATGCGTAATAAAATAAAAAAACCGGACGTTACAGGTTACACCTTTACCGGGATATTAGCTAACTCAACCCAACGTATGCTAAAAGCAGGTCATAGAGAAAATCTACATATTTAGTCTTCTGAACATGATATGGAAATATAGTAAGAATTAAATTCAAGTAGGTTCAACAATAAATTATAATTATCATAAATATATCTCATCATGTCATGTTCATCTGTATAAGCTACATAAAATATATTAGGTCACATGATTACACTTTATCTATGCACATAAAAATCATACAGTAATGACATGTATGGCATGAATAACTATTTTCAGAATCTCATATAATGGCTATCAACTTATTTTCATATGAAGCTACCCCAGTCAGGGTGAATACTATCTACTCTTCGGTACGGCCTTTTCTCGCTCTGTCCAACATAGCACACTTTCTTTTTCTTTCCTCATTATCATAATCATAGCCATGAGTAGGACATTCCATACTTGTGCACCACACAGACTACCATGTGACCGTGCTCATATCTTTTCTTTCCTTTTCTTTTCATATTAATAGCCAAAAATATGATTTCAATAACAAGTATGTTCATTATACTCACGTGCCATAATTTATCATCAAAGCATAATCATTACCAAAAATCATTGGTAAAATACAATTATGCCATGAACATAATCATTTTCGAATATCACTTTATAAAATTTTTCCATGTCAAAGTTACACACTTAAGATGGTAAGGAGTTCATGCAATGGCAATGGCTAGGACATACACCAGTCATTTATTATTTTCATTTATAATATTCTTCTTCTTTCTTAAAAATTATTTTCATCTCTCACTAATTAGAGTATAACTCCCTCATTTTAACTCTGATTGAGGTGATATTGGTGTCCATTTAAAGCTAAGACAATCCTCTAAAACTCTTATGTTGAACATTTTAGTGAAGTCGTAAGGAATCTTGGTATTATTACTTTCTCAAACTCAATGTTATTTCTTCTAGGGTAGGTTCTGACCTCTACTTACTAATCACAATGGAAAACTCTTCAAGATCCTCCTTTTCTTTTATGTCGAGCCAACGACGTTAAAAAAGGCGCTAGTTGGGAGGCAACCCAACAACCATTCTTCTTCTTCTTATTTTCCTTTTGATAGTTTTAATTTTTCTTTATTTAAAAAAAACAAAATTAGAACTGTAGACGCACAAGCGCCGTGGTGTTCAAATCAAGCGCTGCGGTGTTCAAATCAAGCGCTGCGGTGCCCATCGCCCAGATCGGGTGAGAGTCGCGGCGCCCCACATTTCAGTAGAGAGCGTCGTGGTACACTCTATAAGAGGCCCACGACCTCTTCATATCCTACCCACATTTTTTTCACTATCCCTTACCCAAAATCCCAATTTCTTGTAGCCAATCAACTATCTAAATCTCCCATTACGTTTCCTTCATTAAATTGAGTAATTTTTCATCCTCTTTTGCAAGATTAAGTAGTTTTTATACCCCTTAATTTGCTTTCAATGGGAGTTTTGTAGGATTCTAAAAGCAATTTTGATCTTGCACTTTCCAGCCACAAATCAAGCTAAATTGGGTACGGTTTTCTTCATCTTTCTACTGTAGATTGATCTCCATACTCCATTGTTACTTGGTTGCATTTAATTTGGACTCCACATTAGGAATCTACCACCCATTCTGCTTGCATTCTAAGAGCGCACACTAGGTGTTCGGTAAAATGTCCCAGTGAATTTGTTAAGTCCAATGGCTCTAAAAACTTTAAAATTAGGCCTTTCAAAGAGGAAGAATAGAGTAGAGGACCCTCCAGTATTTGATAGCACGACGTTTGTGAGTGAAGAAGTCTATCAACACCATAGTAAGGTGGTGGTTCATAAACCCATCGTTCTTGATAAGGGTTTCATTGTCACCATTGGGTTTTCTCATAGAGATATCCTCCACATGCATTGGGAGATTTTCTGCAAGAACTCCAAACCAGGAGTCATTCCCATGGTACAGGAGTTTTACTCCAATGCTATAGTCCATGAACGCCATAAAGCACAAGTTAGAGGCAAGATGGTGAATTTTAATCCTCATGCTATCAATGAATTCTACTCTCTGCCTGACATTAAAGATGATGAGTACTCTGCCTTCATTCAATTAGACATAGATTTTGAAGATATTATATCCACTATTTTCTACAAAGGGGCTTCTTAGAAGTTGGATAGCAATGGACAGCCAGTGTATTTTTCCAGGGAAGACATGAATAAAGTGGCTAAAGCTTGGCACTATTTCATGGCAGAATGATTCATGCCCAGCTTGAACATGAGTCAGGTTAGGAGAGACAGAGCCATTTTGATTTTTGCTATACTTAATGGTTTGTCCATTGACATGGGAAAACTCATCCACAGACAGATACTTGGCTGTATTCATTCTAGAAGCAGATCCCTCTTTGCCCCCAGTTTAATCACTGGTCTATGTGGGAAGGCTGGCGTCAGCTGGGATTCTATTAAGGCTCTCATTCAACCAATGAGAGCTATTTTCTACGTAGACATTCAGAAATATAAGGGGTAGGAGGAAGCAGCGGAAGAGGAGTTAGGCATTCAGCCTATGATTACAGAGGAACTTGGTAGTAGTTTAGTTCCACCACCAGCCCAGCACACTATTGAAGATCTATGGGAGATAACAGAGGTCCTCACCCATCAGATGAATAGCTTAGCTCTCTACCAATACTCCATAGCGCAGCATAACAATGCTTGTTTCAGCCAGTTAGCCCATGCCCTGAACCTTCCTACAGCATTCCTGACACCTCATGTGCCGCCCTTTAGGCCTGCACCTGAGCAAGATGAGATGGATGGTGATAACTAATCAAGGAAGTTTCACTAGGCCCTCCTCTTTTTTTTATTACTGGTTTCTCTTATTTTATGCTTTTCTATTCTACATTGAGGACAATGTAAAATTTGAAGTGTGGGGGGGTCACTTTATAATTCAGTTGAATGATTGTATAATAACTAATATTTGTGCACTATTTACTTTGTTGTGTACTACAATAAGCTTCTATGATCTTTGCACTTTTATTCTAGTTATAAAACAGGGTGAGCATGTGAACTTTATCTCAATTTATGAGTTTGTGTTAGCTGAACCAATAGCCAATGATATAACTGTTTAAATTGCTTATAGCTCTTGAGCGATGTAGGAAAGTCATAATTATGTGTAATTTTAATTTCTTTTCAATTTATTATTACCTATTTTATAAAAATCTTGAAATTCTTTTGCACAATAATTTTGGATATTTAATGTGTCTTTTACTTAGAAAAAGATTATATAACTCAAAAATATTTTATGATCTCATTAAAATTTCTAGAACTTATTTAAATGCTATTTAAGGCGAAATCTTAGGCTGATACTAATAATTAAGAGATGATTTAGGCATTATTTGATGAGATTGAGCCTTTCAAGCTTAACCCAAGCAAGTAAATATCCTTAGAACCTCTATTTTGAGCTTAATTAACATTTTATTCTATACCCACAAAACAGCCAAGACCAAATTTTGTGATTAATACCTTTTTTTTACCTGATTCACTCACTCCATGGTTAATTTTTGAATACGTGTTTTATAGATCTACATTAATAAAATGGTGGAAGGGTGGAGCAAGGACAAAAGAAAAGAAAAAGTCTAAAAAAAAAACTAATGAAAGTTTATTCAGTGGTTGAATGAGAAGAAATAGAGAATCAAGTAAAAGTAGAATGCAGTAAAGCAAGGAAATAAGTGTGGGGGAAAAATTCCCCAATCTTGAGAATTAGCTTAAATAGATTAGAGTTAATCATGTGGTGTTAGGTGATTGAGCTTCAAACTATATCTTATATCTCACCCCATAACTTAGCCACGTTACAAGCCGAATTTAGTCCTTTTGATCCTAAGAAGTAGTTTTAGCCTACATTAGTGGAGAGTAGCATGAAAAATAAGCCTATAGAAATCTTAAATAGAGATCCATGCTCCAATTCTTGAGATATATAAACTCATTTAGGTAAAAGAAAATTAAATCATTCAAAGACACACACACACTAAGGATTTTAAAGAATAAAATCATAAATAGCATTTGAACTAAATTTTGCACATGATCATGAAATTTTTTTGAAATTTCTTCAAGAGCATACAATTTTCACTATGAGGCAATGCATTGGTAAGCCATTCACTCATCTCATATATTGAATTTTGTTCACATGAATCAATGTTTGCTTGAGGACAAGCAAAAGAGTAAGTGTGGCGGTATTTGACATGCTATAAATTAAGCATGTCTTTAGCATGTTTTAAGTTGCTTTTTATTTAATTTTAGTAGAAAATAGATATGAATTAATTGAGTTTTGTGTTTTTTGTTTTAGAAATAATAAAGAAGAAAAGAAGAAGAAAATAGAGAGAAAAACATAGAAAAATGTTGATTTCTAACCCTTTGTCACTAATTAAGGCATATCCCACTCATTTGGACTCTGAATAAGGTGATTCCAGCGGCTATGGAAAGAAGAGACATAGACCTACAACTTTTATGTTTGGAACTTCAATAAAATACAAAAGATTCAGGGCAGCGTCATGCCGCGTGACGACGCATCCTCAGCACCGCGGCACTGGCCCAAGGGCGCCATAGCGCCCGATCCCTAGCTGAGCAGAATGCCGCGACACTAGCATGGCCGCTGCGGTGCCTTATCTTTGAAAGTCCGTAGCACTGCGGTGCTTTTTGTCGCATCAGTTTGCCGAATTCGCAAATTTTAGGTCTTTTTTACTCCAATTGAAGCCCGATGGGCTGGGATTTGACCTAGATACACTCCTACTTCGATTAGGAGGAGTTAATCTATAAAAAGGGAGGAAAGCAAGCAGCGAATTCATTCAATCATTCATCCAAGTTCTTAGTTACATTCTTCAATTCTTCTTTAGGTTTTCTTATGGCCCTGCGTGGCTAGTTCTTTTTAGTTGGTAGAGGTAGATTGAAACCTCAAGGGATCTTCATGCATTGTGAGATTTGGACTTGATTTTATTATTTCAATCTTAATTGAGTATTGATTATTCATCTGCTCTTCTTCTCAATGATTATTCACAAGATTGCTAGGGAGGCCTACTAGTATATTATCTATCTTAATCTACCGCTAAATTATGTTTTGGACAAAGTCTTCAATTCTGTGATTCATTAGGCAAATAGGTTTGAGGATTTTGGATTATAAATTATTGAACCTATGATGAATAATTAACTAAATTAGATATAACCGATGTGTTTATATTTGTTTAGTTCTATTAGTTTCTCTAGTTTTTCATGCGATTAATAAGTTATGCTTTACCAATGTGCTAAAAGATTGCTGATTAATTAAGATTTAATTGGTGCGATTGTCATTAATTTACTAGACTTAAGGAGGAACAGGGTTAGAAACCTAATGATAGATATTCAATTACAGATTGATTAAGTTGTCAATAATCAATGCAATCCCTTGACGGTGGATATCAACCGAAACCAACGCCTTTCTCATTAATTACTCTCTTAATTATTTTCATTATTGTTTACTTTACTTAATTTGTGATTATCAATCCCCCCTTTTTCTAATCACATAAGGTAATATCAGTCTCTGTGGGATCGACCCTTACTCCCACTACTACAGGTTAGTTTTGAGGTAAGGTATCAATTTAGGTGTACCTGTGACAGTACGCACCTATAGGTTTTCCTTTCTTAGTGGAAAATTTCTAGCCCTTGAATCACCCCTACTTGGTTGAAATTATTTGTGTAGGATAGGGATGTTTTCTCTTAATGTCATGTATTATTACCTACTACATCATCACATGGCTTACTGAAATTATAAGTGTATGATATAGATGTTTTGTCCTAACGTCATGTGACCTAATCTTGATTATTATTACACTACTCTTTCATCACATGGTTCTTATTTTTCCCTTTTAGATTTGGGCTCATTCTTAGCCATTTTCTTTGCTTTGGCTGAAATTCTACATCTCATGGAGGGCTTGGTCACATTTTAATGATTTTTTCTTGGGCTATCCAATTGGCTTACTAGAAACTTATGTCAAATGGAAAAACTCTGTGAAGTGTCCATAGGTGAAGGCTCAATGCATGGGTGAAGATGTTAAACTTAGGAACTCTAGCTCCTGAATTAGGAAAAATTACCCTAATCCAATCTTCTTGAATTTTAAGACCTTTACTTACTTCCAAAAATTTATCTTCCTTACCCAAGAATTTCGCCTCTCTTTAGGATATTGTTTCTATTTTTTCTTTTAGGTTTTCTCTCTTTACCTATTCCCTTAATGTTAGAAACATTTTCTATGCATACACATAAGGGGAAGAATTTCTAAGGCTTATATTTTCTTGGATATCTAAAAATTGTTTAATAAGTTTTATTTCCTTAATTAAATATTATGTACCTTTATTAATAAAAGAAACAAAATTAGGGATGTTATAGTATTTACCAAATCTGTCGCACACAATTCAAGAAGAGATAAAAGCTATAGACAAAATCTAACCTACTGACCAAAGACGATTGCAATTTTGGATAAAGACGTGAAACATTTGAGAAATAAAACCATTCCATTGGTGAAGTGATAACTCTAATTCAGTATAGTTATTGTATTCTTTTCTCTTGTTTATTACTCTGCATTTTGGTTGATTAGTATTAATTCTACTTGATTTAATATTGTATTTGCATCTTTTGAATATGAGAACACCCAGTGTGTTGATTGCAAAATTTAGTGCGCATTACAAGAAAAGAGAGGTTGCAAACCGAATTATGTTGGATGTTGTTCAGCCTGATGGTATTGGGGTGCATGCTTGGGAATTGATCTTGTATGGTACGATGTAGGTGGGATGAGCGCTTTGCTGCTACAATAGCTGCAGCTCCCACTACCCAGTGTGGAAGAAAGGAGCACTCGACTGCCACAGAACTAAGGTTGTCTCCACTACTAAAGGTGGAGGAAAAGGTGTGGCAGAAATGCAGGCTAGGAAGGGAAAATTTGAAAAGGATAAACACCACCGGGACCACGGTCCTAACTTATAAAGGTTAGAAGGAGAACATAAAATATATATGCATAAAGATACACAAACGTGTAGATACACAGAGAAAGGAGAGACGCCCAAAGCAACCCCTAATTTTTTACGGGAACATACAAAAAAGGGGGATACTATTCCATTGGGAACCGATTGGGCAAAGGTGGTAGAGGATGTTGGCTGGGCTAGAGAAAGGAGCAGCTAGACGTGGGAAAGAAATGATCTTTTCCAAGAACTCTTTTTTCCTTTCGTGCTTCTATTATTTTTGCTGCCTCTGTTTTTACTGCATTTTCCTCCTTACATTATGGTTACTCTAATGTTTTCATTTGTAATTAACTTGGATATAGTGCTGGGCAAAACCTCCAGCTAGGTTTGCAAATGGGTTGATGTGAAGTTTCAGCATACTTTTAGTAAATGAATGACTTTGTTTTAGCATTGCTCTTGACATTCAACTGATCTTTGCATTTCTTAATTTCTGCTATTGAATGACCCTCAATAGTAGAATACCGATACTAACATTTAACCTGGAAGGGTAAATGGAAGTTAGACTGAGTTGAATGCTATGGGTTGGTGAAAAGCCAATGCATAACTAAAATATGAATATATAGTTGTCCTGTATGACCCAATTGTTTTAGAGCATCAAGTGTAGTTCTCTAGGTTGGATTTATATAGGAACGTGTGAATCTAACCTCAAGGCTAATAGGAAGTGGTAGTTTTGGAAAGAACCCATTCAAAATATAAAACTGGTCATTAGAGCACTTGCTACAGCAAGGTTAAAGCAAAACAAGTGCAGGAATTCATGTTAACCCTAAAGTAAACCTAGTTATTCATATTACCTGATTTTCTTTTGTGAACCTAGTCTGTTGTAAGTTATCATTTTAGTATTCCTTATTTAGTTTTTATTTTATTTAGAGATTGAATCCATGTTTTCTCTTTAACAACCCACAATTTTACTATAGCATTCGCAGGTCAATCTTCTATAAGTAATTCTGGTTACAATTCCTCATGGGACAATACTCACTCAACACTATATTAATTGTTTACGATACGTGCATTTGTGTGTTACATTGTTTATATTGCATATATATCTATATATATATATATATTACAAAAAAACATGAAGGTAGGTTGGGAGGGTTTAACAATGGAAGAAGCCACATGGAAAAGGGAAGATAACATGAGACAGAAATATCTACAACTGTTTGAAGACAAGTATACCTTGAATTTTGAGGACAAAATTCTTTTTAAGGGGGGAGAAATGTAACATTCCCAATTTTTCCTTATGTTACTAATTGGAATTTTCTCCAGGGAGGAGAAACCATTTTGGATCTCAAAGGAGGATTAAATTAATTTAGAATTTTACTCAAGTCAAACAAGATCTTAGGATGGCTAAAATGGAATTTATGTAATTTCATTGGAATGGCATCATTGTAAATTCTTTGAGATGCCAGTTTTGTAAATACTCTAGAATGACATTTTTGTAAATAATGAAGGATGGTAATGTTGTAAATAAGAGGAGATAGGTAAGAAGGAATATTGATAATTATGTGGGAGAGGAAGTGTCAGCAAGCAAGAAAAGAAAGAGAAAGAAAAGAAAGAGGAAGAAGAAGAAGAGAAAGAGGAAGAAGAAAGATAAAGAAGAGGAAAGGGAAATCAAGGTAAATTTATTGGTCATCTCTCTAATTTTATCATCTTTTTCTTAAAGAATTTCCTAATTCACAGTATGGATGTAGGATTTTTGTTTGGTGGGAATCAAGCACACAAGTTTAAGGTAGGCTTAACATCTACTCATAAATTTTTGTACAAAATTATATAATACTTTTAGATGTGATTTTGGGTAACACGTAGTCTGTATATTTATATGGAATTTTGTTTTGGTTGTTTGGACATGTATATGGGTGCATGGGATTACATAAAGAAAAACAATGGAAAGTAGAACCTATAGAGAAGTTAGACTAAGCTGAATTTCAGAGTAACTTGGGAAGCTTCTGTTTTTGGAATTCTGAGAAAATTTGGCAATGACTTTAAAGAAATGGTCAACATATGAATTGTAGGTATATGTCTCACAAAGCTATAGGCTCTAAAATAACTTAATTTGGAGTCCATATGAGGGATATATGGCTTATTAATGAGCAGAGGTCATAATCAGTCTAGAATCCAGGATTGTAAATATAAGCACTTTTGTTTTTGATTTTATGGGAATAATTCGTAAGGAAATTGAAGAAATAATAAACATTAAAGTTATATATAATTGTCTTAGATTTTCATAGGCTTTAGAATCACTTTAATCGGAGTTCGTATGAGGGAGATATGGTTGGATAAGTGAGGAAAGGTCAAAGAACAAGGCCAGGTTGTGTTCTAGGTTGCTTTAGCACGAGTAGGCCGTGTTCAGGCTGTGTTCGACAAAAATGTATCAAGATTTGAAAATATTATACTGGTGGCTAGGAATGAAGAGAGACATTGCTGAATCCATATCTAAGTGTCTGGTTTGTCAAAAGGTGAAGATAGAACATCAAAAACCTTCTGAAATATTACAACCTTTAGAAATCCCTGAGTGGAAGTGGGATAGTATATCTATGGATTTTATTGTCAGATTACCTAAAACTCAGACATGTCATGATGCGATATGGGTAATAGTAGATAGATTGATGAAATATGCACACTTTCTACCCATTAAGAAAAATTACTCGTTGAATAAGTTGGCCCTGTTGTATATGAAAGAAATTGTATGGTTGCATGGATTCCTAATAGTATCATTTCGGATCAAGATCACTGATTTACTTTTAGATTTTGAAGAGTGCTACAAGAAGCTTTTGGCACTCATTGTGTTTTAGTATTACATATCATCCTCAAATAGACGATCAAATGGAGAGAACTATACAAACTCTAGAGAGATATGCTAAGAGTGTGCGTGCTAGAGCAAGGAAAAGGATGGGATGGATATCTGTCACTGGCTGAGTTTGCGTATAATAATAGTTATCATTCCAGTATTGGAATGGAACTTTATGAAGCTTTGTATGGTAAAAGATGTAAATCACCTTTATTAGGAAAAATCTTCTTGAAATTATTGGGTGAATTAAACAGAATTGATATAAGTTAGAATGAGGTGCTTTTAGATATGATATAGGAAAGATTTGATATTTTTGATAATAAATTTATTGGTGTTAATAAAAGGGTATAGAGTTACTGTGATGAGGTAAGTTAGAATTGTTAGACATGTGCCAATGGTACATAAACGTTAAAAAGGATTGGTGGATTTATTGCTACGTATGTTTAACATATTGATTAATGGATTTTAGGATAAAACTAGATGATTGATTAAGATGATGATATTCATGGGTTGATGATGACATCTGAGAATCAAAGATGACTTGATAGAAGTCTGGAATAAGAAAAGATACTTACCCCAATATGGATGTGAATATGTTCTTTTATGAGTGTGTTTTCTAATATCGATCCATATATATATCCATGCGAGCTTGAGGATATAAGTGAAATTGATTAGAAAAAATGAATACAAATAATTCAATACAGGCCAAAAGTCTAAAGGAATCATGCATGATGAGCACTAGAAATTATCAGTTGATGACCACATATTTTTGAAGGAATCACCACTGAAAGAGGTAATGAGGTTTGTCAAGAAGTACATATTAGATTCTTCTTATGTTACCTAATTCCAAGAAATTCAATTGGACAAAAATTTGGCTTAACTATAGGTACAATTAATGTTTATCGTTGATCAACAAGTGAAGAACTTATGGATGAAAGAAATCCCTATGGTTAAGTTATATGGCAAAATCACTCAAGTGAAGAGACATATTAAAAAAATAAAGATGTTATACAAAAAAAAGATATTCCCAATTATTTGAGTAATAAGGTTGGTAACTCCGAATTATGCCTTAATTTCATTCCCTAGATGTGGTAGGATGAGCTGAAATTCGGGGACCGAATTTCTTAAGGGAGGAAGAATGTAACATCCCGTAATTTTTGTTTTTCAATAATAATGTTTTGTTATAAACAAATATATTTTTATTTGTTTAAAAATGATCATGTTATGTTAAAAGCAAGTATATTTTTAATTAAAATAATTATTGTTTTGCTTAAAATAATTATATTGGCCTTTAATAAATTTTGTTGTATTTTTAGAAATATTCTTTCTTTTATTATGTATAAAGATATTTATTTTGTGATTTTTTTATTAAGATTTTTATCAAGAAAAATCATGATTTAAGAGTTTAACTAAAGGTTTATGAGAATGTAAATTTTTAGAAATTTTTGGGATATTTTAGGATGAAAAATGGAATTTATATGAATATATATAAAATAAAATTCTATTATTCAATTATTAAATAATAATAATTACAAAAAAAAAAGAGACAAGGGGGAAGGGGCAGATTCCGTCAACAGATTTTTGAAAAACCGAGAAAGTGGAATAGTGAGTGAATAGTAACTTTCAACATTCTCTCTAGATCTGGAATACCTATTAGTTTCCGATCTCAAAACTGAAGGTGCTACTGGATTCAGGATGAAGAATACTACGATTTTAACCAATCAATTTTTCAAATCAGCCGTTGAATCGCCGTAGATCTAGAGTAGAAAATCTCAGAAAAAGGTAAATTCTGAAACTCTTACTTAGAGACCTCTAATTGAAATTCTGACACCGTAAATGGATTCATGAGTTAGATAAACTTTAGGATATGAATATTTTCAACCATCTGACAGCTTTTTTTTCGTCGTGAATAATAATTTCCGGTGGTGAATATTGACTAAACTCCCGAAGCCATTTTCTAAGTCTTTAGACCCTCCGGACATGTTTTTGAGGTCTAATTGATCAAATTCAGCTTGGAAAAGTACATTTTAGGGCTGTCCAACCAGGAGCCCTACCTTGTGAGTAGATAATTCTTTCTATGACTTGCCCCAAGCTCTTCTTGAACTATAAATGTATTATTGTTCCTGTTTATAAATTATTTATGCTATCATAAGTTTATTAATGTGTTAAAATATACGTTATACTTACGAACTGGCACATAGTTCAAGAAGAGTAGGGTTTTAGAAATGGATTTTGGAACTCATTGAATATGTGGTTCTAAATGTATTTATCATTATTTGAATACTTAACTGGTATAGAAAGTTCTGCATAGGTATGGCTATGGGTGGCAAAATTTTTAGCTTATGTGTTTCAATTTCTGAGAATTATCTATAGGGAATTAAAAAAATTGGTTAACATAAGAATTAAAGATATATGTGTCACGGAGTTTTAGCCACTGGAATTATTCAATTCGGAGTCCATATGAGGTAGATATGGTCCTATTAGTAAGCAAAGGTCAGAAAATGGTTCATCAGGGAAGAATATGTTAGGATAGCTTCTGTGTTTTAATTTCTGGGAATTATTTGTGGGGAATTAAAATAAATGGTTAACATAAGAATTAAAGATATATGTGTCACGGATTTTTAACCACTGGAATCATTTAATTTTGAGTCCATATGATGTAGATATGGTCCGATAAGTAGTCAAAGGTCAGAAAATGGTTCATCTGGGAAGAATATGTTAGGATAGCTTCTGTATTTTAATTTCTGGGAATTATCTGTATGGAATTAAAATAAATGGTTAACTTACAAATTATAGATATGTGGGTCACGGATTTGTGGCCACTGGAATCATTCAATTTGAAGTCCATATGAGGAAGATATGAGCCGAGTAGTAGTCAAAGGTTAGAAAAAGGTTCATAAGGGAAGAATATGTTAGGATAGCTTCTGTATTTTAATTTTTGGGAAATATTTGTATGGAATTAAGATAAATGGTTAACATAAGAATTATAGATATGTGTGTCATGGATTTTTAGCCACTGGAATCGCTCAAGTTGGAGTCCATATGAGGTAGATATGGTTTGATTAGTAAGCAATGGTTAGAAAATGGTTAATCAGGGAAGAATATGTTAGGATAGTTTCGGTGTTTTAATTTCTGGGAACATTCTATAAGGAATTAAAATAAATAGTTAACATATGAATTATAGATATATGTGTCACGTTGTTTTAGCCACTAGAATCACTTAATTTGGAATTCTTATAAGGGAGATATGGACATATTAGTAGGTAGAGATCAGAACCTATGTGAGAAGAAATAACCTGTACATTTAGGGAGTAATATCACCTTGATTTCTTAATACTTCGCTACAATGTTCAAGATAATAGTTTTAGATAATTGTTTTATCTTGAAATTGACACCAAGATCACCTACATCGGAGTTCAATTGAGGGAGTTATGCTCTGATTAGTAAGAGAAGGTTAGATATGATGAAAACCTGCATCAAGAAAATAAAGAAATAAAATTAATATTTAAAAAGGAAGACGAATCTTATAAATGACTAGTATATGCCATAGCCATTGCCATTGTATGAACTTCTTACCATCTTAAGTGTGAAATTCTGACATGGAAATATTTTATAAAGTGATATTTGAAATGGTTATGTTCATGGCATGATTACCAATGATTTATGGTAATAGTTATAATTTAATGAACATACTTGTTATTGAAAGCATATTTTTGGCTATCATTGTGAAAAGAAAAGAAATGAGCACGGTCACATGGCAATCCGTGTGGTGCACCAGTAGGGGACGCCCTACCAACGGTTATGATCATGTTAATGAGAAAAGAAAGAGAAAGTGGGCCATGTCGGACGGAGCGAGAAAAGTCCGTACCGGAGAGTAGAGGATACTCACCCTGACCGGGGTAACTTGAAATGAGAATAAGTTGATGGCCATCTATGATATTTTGAAAATACTTAATCCTGTCATACATATCATTACAGTATGATTCTTATGTGCATAGATATAATGCATTCATGTGACCAAAGATATTTTTTGTAGTTTATACAGCTGAACATGACGTGATGAGCTATATTGATGATGATTTATTGTTGAACTTACTGGGATTTAATTATCACTATATTTCCATATCATGTTCAGAAAATTAGTTATGCAGCTTTTTTCTAAGGCTTTGGCTTTTAGTGCACATTGGATCGAGTTACTTTATGTTGGGCAGATCTCAAAATCAAATAAGATGTTTGTGGTCGAGTTGGCTCAGATCCCGGTGAGGGTGCAACCACCCGCACCTGTATCTCCGAAATTGGTCAACCAAAATAAACAAGATGTAAATATCTATGTGTTTGATATGTTGCATGTACGTTTTGATTAATGACGTGTATGTGAACTCAATATTGTATAATAATAAAAAAAAAGGTTGTTACATAATTGGTATCAGAAGAGGTCGATCCTAGATGGCCAGTGGGTGGATGGTTATCTGAATCGATCTTATAGTGTCTTGAGTATGTTGTGGTTGTGCTGTGTAGGGGATTAATAACTCATATAGGTAAGAAATTACTAGTGTTTCTTATCTATATACCGAGGTGGTGTTATGACTGCTGTTAAATATTTTTTTTTGAAACTAACTATTGGGCTTGATCACCTTAATAGCAGCATAAATTTATTTTTTCCCACAATAGGAAATGGCACCACCAAGGCGGAATCCGGCAAACAATGCAGAGGAAATTTTGCATAACCTTGCCACAGCAATTCGAGAATTTGGTATTGATTTACTCCTTAAAACCCAACTAGTATCTATATCCCTATATAGAATGATATCGACCGAATTTAAAAAAAAATAGTTACAAGACTTGTTAGACAAGGTATTTAAATACCCCAGTACTTTTATTCGGAGTGCTTCAGTTCTATCTGTGAAAAAGAAAGATTGATCACTATGACTATGCATAGATTATAGACAGTTGAATAAGGTGACAATGTAGAATAGAAACCCATTAGCTCGTATAGATTACCTGTTTGACCAGTTATAAGGTGTTCAATATTTTTGCACAAATAGATTTGGGATATGAGTAACATTAATTAAGGATAAGAGAAAGAGGATGTAGGACTTATTATGGGCATTATGAGTTCTTGGTGATGCATTTAAATTGACAAATATTTTAGCTGCATTCATAGATTTAATGAATAGTAATTAGGTCATCCCTGGATCAATTTGTTATTATATATATTGATGATATACTAGAATATTTCAAAAGTTCAGAGAATCATAAGCAACATTCAAAGATAGTTTTACCAACTCTAAAGGAGTATGGTTGGTAAATATGGTATCCAAGTAGACTCTAAGAAAGTAAAAGTAGTACAATAATAGCTACATTTTACTACATTTAAAGATGAAGATCCAAATCTAATTTACGCTTCTTGCGGTTATCTGCCGTCCATTCTATTTGAGTCATAGTTGGATTAGGTACATGAACATAGGCTTGTAAAGCATCAATCAACTCTTCAGCATTTGAAGCCGAGATGAGAATTCGTTGTGCTGAGTGTGGGATAAACCTCTGTTCCACAGCTTGATCTAGAAAAGATAACAGACCATCAAAGAAGTGATTAACATTTAACAAACCTATCGGTATGTGATGCATATTCAGTTGTGCCCAAGAGACTATTTAGAAAATCTCCTCTAAAGTACCAAAACCACCTGGTAAGGCAATGAAGGCATCATCATTGCTCATCATTCTAGCCATGCGTTCATGCATGGAAGCTACTCTATATTCTTCCCCAATTATTTTCCCTATGATGCTGGATGCAGCTAGAGTTGTAGGAATAATACCGAGAACTTGGCATCCTCCTACATGTGCAGCTGTAGCCACACACCCCATTAACCCACGGTTACCTCCACCATACACTAAATGAATTCTTCTCCTAGCCAGCACCATACCCAGATTTTGTGCTGCTTTAACATACTCCCCATCTTTTACAAGATTGGAACCACAAAAGACACAAATATTTCGAAACTGACGGAATGCGGTTCCCTCCATAATTTCTATCACCTTAACTTTAAGTATAGACAAAGATAATAATGTAAGTATTTATAGAACTCAGAGAAGGGCATATTTATAATAGCTATGCGAATAGGCCGGGTATTATTAGAACAACTATGTGAGTGATTGGTGGATTTCAGTTAAATTAAAGGTAAAAAAAAATTCAAAAATGACAGCAAGCATGTATATGTACAGTAGTTATGACTGTGACCCATATTAAGCACATAAAGAGCATAAGATAAGATGTCACCAGAAATCTATCTTTATCTTGTTGTCTTTGATGAAGCATTGATGTCTTGATTCTTGTAGAAAAGTTGTAGGTGATAGCCGTCATTATAAAAAAAAAGTGAAAATGCAAACCAATTAATTGTTGAAGAAGAACAATTAAATGATTTATTTTGTATTCTCAATGTTTTTGCCAGTCGACTATCAGTATTATTAAGTTGACTAGCTATTTTGAGAAATTTTAATTTGGACTGGTTATTTTACAATTGATTGATTACATCTATTTTGAAGCAATCAACTGCATCCTACCAGTTAACTACATATTCTTTGATTTTCACAGACTTTTATAAGCTCAGAAATGTTTCTTTTTCCATGTGATATCTTTCCACCGAATACCAATAGATTTAAAGTACATTTTGGCACATATATTCAAACCTTGCGGCCACCGATTTTGTTGATATAACAGCTAAATTTTTGTTTTCAAATTTTCAAGAATTACGGCCACCGATTTTAACTCTCTAATGTTTCGTCCAAACTTTTGACTTTCTATTTTAGCACCGTTCTTTATTATACTTTTCGTCTGTTCTACTGCATTGTCCTACATTAATATTTGGCATTAAATGCAATATTATTTTCCTACATTAAAAGAAAAGTTAATTTATTTTCTTTGAAACTCAATTATTATGGTGACTAAATTGTTAGTAGGTTAAAGTAATGAAAAGTTTGAAAAGAATGGAAAGATGATGGTCTTATGGTGTTTTGACAAATGTAATCAAGAGAATTAGTGGTGTTGAAGTTCTTCAAGAATAAATATAGGAAGTAGGATTTAAGTTAGTCTTTGAACTCTTAATTTGGAAATATAGAGAATATTCTGAGAACCATGTCCGAAAATAATGTAAGTGATCAAGGTATTTGTGTTAAAGGATTATATCATGCTAAATTGAGTCGAGTATCTAGGATGTGAATTATGTTGGAATTGAGAATTCATGTATGAGTAATTGTTATTAAAAATCTTCTTAAAATGATTGGGTGAATTAAATGGGATTGGCATAAGCTAGAATGAGGTGCTTTTGGATATGATAGAAGAAATAATTAAAAAATTTGACAATGAGTCTAATGGTGTTAATAAGCTTGTATAGAATTACCGTGATGAGTTAAGTTGGAATTATTAGACATGTGTCAATGGTACATGTTATTAAAGGTTTGAAGGATTTATTGTTACGTATGTTTAACATATTGATTGAAGGATTTGAGGATAAAAATAGATGATAGATTAAGATGATGATATTCAGGGGATGATGTTGATATATGAAAACAAAAAAAAATGACTTGATAGAAGTTTGGAATAAGAAAAGATAGTTACCCAATATGAAGGTGAATATGTTCTTTTATATGTGTGTTTTCTAATATCGACCCATAGATATATCCATGCGAGCTAGAGGATATAAATTGAAGAACTTATGAGTGAAAGAAATCCTTATGGTTAAGTTATATGGCAAAATCACTTAAGTGAATAGACATATTAAAAAGTAAAGATGTTATACAGAAAAGATATCCCTAATTATTTAGGTAATAAGGTTGGTAACTCTGAATAATGCCTTAATTTTAATAACTACATGTGGTAGGATGGACTGAAATTCGGGGACCAAATTTCTTAAGGGGGGAAGAATGTAACATCCCGTAATTTTTAAATATTTTCCTTATAAATTCTTCACCTTACATATATGCATAGAAATGTTCTAATATTAATGGAATAGGTAAAGAAAGAAAACCTAAGAGAAAATATTAGAAATAAACATGCTAAAGAAAGGTGAAATTCATAGGTAAGGAAGATAAATTTTTGTGAATTAAAGGTCTTAAAATTTCAAGAAGATTGGATTAGGGTAATTTTTCCTAATTTAAGAGTAAAAGTTATTAAGTTTAGTATCTCCACCCATAAATTGGACTTTTACCTATGGACACATCATATAGAGTTTTTCCACTTCACATAAGTTTCTAGCAAGCCCATTGGATAACCTAAGCAAGAAATAAAACATAGACTTGGACTAGGATATAGTAATTGGACCAATAGTCCAAAAATTATGAAAATGTGACTAAGCCCTCCAAGAAAGGTAGAATTTTATCCAAAGCAAAGAAAATGGGTAGGAATAAGCCCAAATCCAAGAGGAAAAATAAAATAAAATAAATTAGGTGATGATATAATAATGTAATAATAATAAAGATTAGGTTACATGGAATTAAGAAAAAAATTTAGCAAGTGGTGTGATTCTACATTTATCATTTTGGCAAGTGGCATGATAATACAAGGCTTTAGGACAAAAACATCTATATCTTACACTCATAATTTTAGCAAGTGGTATGATAATACATGGCATTAGGACAAAACATTCCTATCCTACACAAATAATATCAACCAAATAATGGAGATTCAAGGGCTAGAAATTTGCCACCTAAAAAGGTAAACCTATCATACTTGTTTAAGACAAAAGAAAATGGAAATGAATCCCTAAATCAAAGGGACCTTGTCCCTTATCTTAAGAACATATCATCATAATTTTTAAAATAAAAATCTCCTTTTCCTATGCATATCTTGACTAAGGAAGAGGAAGACAAGAACATAAGTTGTTTGTTTTCCAAAAATTCAACAAAGTGTATCCTAATTGTGATAAGGTAGACCCATGATCATGAAAGGTGAATTATTTGGTGGTTTATATAAGAAAACCCACCCTTACAACATTAGAATTTCATCCAAGTGAGGGAGAGGAAAAATAAAAGCAAGGTAGAGTGAAGAAAGGAGAGGAAGAAAGGAAGAAAGAGGAAGGAGAAGTTTAGGGGACTAAGTGCTCCAGGTATGTTTAACAATATTTCTTTTTGAAGAAAACTTTTGAAACTTATAATATTTATATGAGATTTTCATCTTAGACCTTTGATGATTGGTCATGATGTTGCTATATCATGTTACATATTGATCTTGCATGTGATGTATGTTTGAATACTTACACTGGTATAGAAAGTTCTGCATAGGTATGACTATGGGTGGAAAAATTTTTAGCTTCTGTGTTTTAATTTTTGGGAATTATCTATAGGGAATTAAAAAAATAGTTAACATAAGAATTAAATCTATATATGTCGTGGAGTTTTACCGACTGGAATTATTCAATTTGGAGTCCATGTGAGGTAGATATAGTCCTATTAGTAAGCAAAGGTCAGAAAATGGTACATCAGGGAAGAATATGTTAGGATAGCTTCTGTGTTTTAATTTCTGGGAGTTATCTGTGGGGAATTAAAATAAATGGTTAACATAAGAATTAAAGATATATGTGTCACGGATTTTGAGTCACTGGAATAATTTAATTTGGAGTCCATATGAGGTAGATATGGTCTGATTAGTAGTCAAAGGTCAGAAAATGGTTCATCAGCTAAGAATATGTTAGGATAGCTTCTGTATTTTAATTTCTGAGAATTATCTGTATTGAATTAAAATAAATGGTTAAAATACAAATTATAGATATGTGGGTCACGGATTTTTCGCCACTGGAATCATTCAATTTGGAGTCCATATGAGGAAGATATGAGCCAATTAGTAGTCAAAGGTTAGAAATTGGTTCATAAGGGAAGAATATGTTAAGATAGCTTCTGTATTTTAATTTCTTGGAATTATTTGTATGGAATTAAAATAAATGGTTAACATAAGAATTATAGATATGTGTGTCACAAATTTTTAGCCACTAGAATCACTCAAGTTGGAGTCCATATGAGGTAGATATGGTCCGATTAGTAAGCCATGGTTAGAAAATGGTTAATCAAGGAAGAATATGTTAGGATAGCTTCGGTGTTTTAATTTCTGGGAACCTTCTATAAGGAATTAAAATAAATGGTTAACATATGAATTATAGATATTTGTGTCATGGAGTTTTATCCACTGGAATCACTTAATTTGGAATTTTTATGAAGGAGATATGGACAGATTAGTAGGTAGACATTAGAACCTATCCGAGAAGAAATAACCTGTACATTTAGGGAGTAATATCACCTTGATTTCTTAATATTTCGCTACAATTTTAAACATAATAGTTTTAGATAATTGTTTTATCTTCAAATTGACACCAAGATCACCTACATCGGAGTTCAATTGAGGGAGTTATGCTCTGATTAGTAAGAGAATGTTAGATATGATGAAAACCTGCATCAAGAAAATAAAGAAATAAAATTAATATTTAAAAAAGAAGACGAATCTTATAAATGACTAGTATATGCCATAGCCATTTCCATTTCCATTGTATGAACTTCTTACCATCTTAAGTATGAAATTCTGACATGGAAATATTTTATAAAGTGATATTTGAAATGGTTATGTTCATGGCATGATTACCAATGATTTATGGTAATAGTTATATTTTGATGAACATACTGTTATTGAAAGCATATTTTTGGCTATCATTGTGAAAAGAAAAGAAATGAGCACGGTCACATGGCAATCTATGTGGTGCACCAGTAGGGGACGCCCTACCAATGGTTATGATCATGTTAATGAGAAAAGAAAGAGAAAGTGGGCCATGTCGTACGGAGCGAGAAAAGTCCGTACCGGAGAGTAAAGGATACTCACCCTGACCGAGGTAGCTTGAAATGAGAATAAGTTGATGGCCATCATATGATATTTTGAAAATAGTTAATCCTGTCATACATATCATTACAGTATGATTCTTATGTGCATAGATATAATGCATTCATGTCACCAAAGATATTTTCTGTAGTTTATACAGCTGAACATGACGTGATGAGCTATATTGATGATGATTTATTGTTGAACTTACTGGGATTTAATTATCACTATATTTCCATATCATGTTCAGAAAATTAGTTATGTAGCTTTTTTCTAAGGCTCTGGCTTTTAGTGCACATTGGATCGAGTTACTTTATGTTGGGCAGATCTCAGAATCAAATAAGATGTTTGTGGTCGAGTTGGCTCAGATCCCGGTGAAGGTGCAGCCACCCGCACCTGTATCTCCGCAATTGGTCAACCAAAATAAACAAGATGTAAATATCTATGTGTTTGATATGTTGCATGTACGTTTTGATAAATGACGTGTATGTGAACTCAATATTGTATAATAATAATAAAAAAAGGTTGTTACAGGTAATGTGGGGGGGCAGAAGGGTGATGTACTCACATTCTCTGATCACTTATTGTGACTGTGGTCAAGGTCACTATGTGTATAGCAAATGAGTTATATTTTCATTGCATTGACCGGATTGCTGAGTGAGGCAGGTGCATTAAAAGTGATGATTTTATCTCTAAATCTTAATATTTTACTATAACTTATACAGCTAAGCATAACAACATTTGTTTAATAATCATACCGTGCAGCATATGGTTTTGGATATCTGAATATCCTTTGATTTGAGAATATTTGAAATACGCGTCTCATATGAATGTACTTTGAACTGTATTTTCTGTGACATATTTTAAAATATAAGTACATCCATATACTGACCTAAGAGGTCATAAGAGGAATTATTTGCTCACTGAGTTGTCAAACTCACTACACGATATTTCCACATTTTTTTCATATAAGAATATCAGAATCTGATTCGGTAGATAGGTGACATATTCTCTGGGTGAGTCTACGTTGTTTCCAAGGCTCAGTTTTTGAAGTATACTATTGTTGTATTCTAGAGTGTGCTCTAAATGCTACAGGTAAGATCCTTATTTCTGCTATACTATGATGTTTATAGATTTGGTCTGTATATTGTGTATACATGAGAGATCCTATATGTATCTGTTCCCATGATAAAGAATTGAATTTTGCATCTTTATGGAGAATATCTGTTTGCGGAAATAATAAAAAATTAAAAAATATTTATTTTACGTAACGCAAATTGGGGGCATTACACAATTCCCTACATATTTAGCCAACAAATTCAAACATTGAAGCTTCCCTGGTTACCCCAAAATCCAGTTTCCTAACCATTCCTTTCCTGGTTTTAGTTCATCATTATATTACATCATCTTCCACTTTCTTTACATCTAACATATTCCATCAATTTTTTCACCACGTTGAAATATACAAAATAGTAGCATAAAAATCATAAAAAGTTTACCAACCATAATCATACCTATGCAGAACTTTCCACACCAACCGTAATGTCCAAAACATCCATCATATGCAAAATAACATGTAGCATGATATAACAGCATCCATGACCAATCATCAAAGTAGCAAATATTGTAAATTTCTTCAAATCAAAATCCCACATAAATGTTACAAATTTAAAAGCTTTTCTAAAAAGAAATATTATTAAACCTACCTAAATATCTCCCTAACTCACTTAGTGAATTCTTTTTCTTGTTTCCTCTTGATGGAAGTAGCAAGATTCCTCCCTTCCTTTACCTTTTCTAGCAGCTAAAATAAGAAAAGGAGGGTGAGTTTTTGAACCCCAAGGATGAAGAAGAAAGATGGATTCAAGTGGAGATTAAGCTAACTTACTTTGAGTACTTAGTCCTCTAGACTTGTCCTTCTTCTTCCTTCCCCTTCTTCTTCCTTCATTTCTTCTCCTTTCTTTCTCTCTTTTCCTCACTCTACCTTGCTTATATTTTTCCTCTCATTCACTTGGACAAAATTATCATGTTATAGGGGTGGGTTTTGCTTAAATAGACTATCAAGTGGTACACCTTTCATTATTATGGGTCTACCTTATCACAATTAGGATGCCCTTGGTTAATTTTTAGAAAAAAAACAACAACTCATGTTCTTGTCTTCCTCTTCCTTAGTCAAGATATGCATAGCAAAAGGACTTTTGTATTTTGAAAATTATGATAATATGTTCTTAAGACAAGGAACAAGGTTCCTTTGATTTATGGATTCATTTCCTTTTTCTTTTGTCTTAATTATGTATGATAGGTTTTCCTTTCTAAATGGCAAATTTTCAGCCATTGGATGTCCCATGCTTGGCTGAAATTAATTGTGTATGATAAGGATATTTTGTCATAATGCTATGTATTATTATCCACTTGTTGAAATTATGAATGTAGGATATAGACGTTTTGTCCTAATGCCATGTATTATTACTTACTTGTTAAAATTATAAATGTAAGATATAGATGTTTTGTCTTAATGTCATATGACCTAATCTTGATTATTATTTCACTATTATTTCCTCACATGATTCTTATTTTTTTTCTCTTGGATTTGGGCTCATTCTTACCCATTTTCTTTGCTTTGACTAAAATTGTACCTTTCATGGAGGGCTTGGTCATATTTTCATAATTTTTGGGCTATCGGTCCAACTTCTATATCCTAGTCCAAGTCTATGTTTTATTTCTTGCTTAGGCTATCCAATGGGCTTTCTAGAAACTTTGGTGAAGTGGAAAAACTCTATATGAAGTGTCCATAGGTGAAAGGCCAAATTACGGGTGGAGATGTTAAACTTAGAAATTTCTAACTCTTGAATTAGGAAAAATCACCCTAATCCAATCTTCTTAAAATTTTAAGACCTTTACTTACTTCACAAAAATTTATCTTCTTTACCAAAGAATTTCACCTCTCTTTAGTATGTTATTTCTAATTTTTCCTATTAGGTTTTCTCTCTTTACTTGTTCTCTTAATGTTAGAAATATTTTCTATGCATACACATAAGGTGAAGAATTTCGAAGGATTATATTTCCTTAGATATCTAAATATTGTCTAATAAATTTTATTTCCTTAATTAAATATTTATGTACTTTTAAAGAAACAAAATTAGAGATGTTACATTAAATATTTATATACCTTTATTTACAAAAGAAATGAAAATAAGGATGTTACAATTGTTATGATGGGAATTTTAAATGTTCAAATTCCTCGAAATCGGAACCCCTGGAATTTATGTTGCATATACACATTTCACTATTTTGAGAAGGATGATTCAAGGGAAATTGGATTTGAGAACCAATATTGAATTTATAGAAAATTGTGAAAAAGGAATTGAATTGAGAAAGTATTTCTTACTTAAATAGCACATTATTTTTATGCAATGACTTTTTGTGGATGAATCTTATTGGAAACATTGTTTGCTAGCAGCAGGAGATGCTAACCCTAGTGCACCTTGAATCCTTAACAAGCAGGGGTGTTGCTAACTGTAACATCCCTAATTTCGTTTCTTTTATTAATAAAAGTACGTAAATATTTAATTAAGGAAATAAAATCTATTAAACAACTATAATTTTGTAGAACATTACAATTCAAAAGTACATTCATTCCTTAATTAAATATTTATGTACATTTTTTAATAAAAGAAACAAAATTAGGGATGTTACACTAACCACGTGTGTGTGGAGGATATTGTCGTGAGTACACCAAATATAATACCTTACGTTAAAATTAAACTGTAGTAGTGGGAATAAGGGTCGATCCTATAGAGTCTGATATTATCTTTTGTGAGTAGAATATAAAGAGGGTTGAAAGCTATAAGAAAATTATTAAAATAAAAAGAGAATAATCGCAATACAATAAAGAGTGATTAATAATGAGAGAGTTGGTTTCGATTGATATCCAGCATCAAGGAATTGCAATGATGATTGACAACATAATCAATCTTAATTTGAGTATCTACCATTGAGATATTATCATTTTTCCTCTTTAGGTTTAGTTAATTCATGATGATCACCTCAATGAATCCAAATTAACAGTTAACCTTTATCACATTGGTAAAGTTTAACGTATTAACTACATGAAGAATTAGAGAAACTAGTAAAGCTAAACAAACATAGACATATCAGATGTATTTAATTTAGTTAATCATTCACCATTGGTTTAATAATTCATAATCCAAAATTATTAATCCTATTTGCCTCTTAAATCGCAATGATGAAAACTTTGTTCAATATATGATTTAGTAATAGATTAAAACAAACAATATACTATTAGGCCTTCCTAGCAATTATATGAATAATCATACAAAAGAAGAGCAGATGAATAATAATACTCAATTAAAATTAAACTAATAAACTCAAATCTAAATCATACAATGCATAAAAACTCCTTAAGGTTTCAATCTACCTCAACCAATAAAAAGGAAATTAGCCACGCAAGGCCTTTGAAGAATCTAAGAGAAGAAAAGAAGAAGAAACTTAAGAAATTGGCAATTTAATCCTAGGATGATTGGATGATATTTTCATGCTTGCTTTCCCTCTTATTTATAGGTTTGGAGAAACCTAAATGAAGTAGGTTTGCTTCTAATTTAATTCTTGGGCTTTAAGGTTTCAATTGGAGTAAAACCAAAGGCTTAAAATCGCATTTTAAATTTGTATAGCAGATGGGGAGCGCTATGACATCCAAGGCTAGTGCCACAGTGCTCCAACTCTGGGAGTGCCGGCGCCTCAGTGCTAAGATTTCTTCAAAATTTAGAAAATTAATCAACATGAAAGTTGTATCTATGTCTTTTAAATTTCTATAGCCACTAGAATCACCTTAATCGAAGCTAATATAAGAGATATATACCCCAATTAGTGACAAAAGGTTAGGATTTATCTTGCTACATCGTGATTCTAATTTTCGAGCTCTATAACACTCTGAATTTTCCTAAATTTGCCAAAGTTCTCAACATAAAATTTGTATATTTTTGTCTTAGATTTTCCCAGGAACTTGAATCACTTTGAGTGGAGTTCATATATGGAAGATATGGTCTAATTAGTGCTGAAAAGTCTGGAATCACTGTATTTCAGCATTTTTCCATTTTCTTCTTCATTTTCTCCTACAACATAGAACACAAACATAAGCTAATTCCTAATCATATTTTACTTTAATAAAAAAGGTAAGTTTAAAGGTATTAAAATTATGCTTAATTATGAACATATTAGTGTGTGTTAGCTAACACACGTAGTGTGTTATTGTAAAGAGAGGCAGAATGCTATACAATTTTGATTACCCATCCCTTGCTGTGTGCTTGGGAAAAACCCATATTAGAGCCCCTTCGCATGACCTCTTGGGCAGTGATGGGAAAAACCTCAACATGGATGCTGAGTTTAGGAAAATCCCACATCAGTAAAGTACAAAAAGATCTTGAGCTCTAATACGGTGGTTCTAATATGGAATCCTCCTAAACTTAATTTTGTATATTTAAGAACATATGAAATCTTTTATTGCATAATCCAGTATTTTTTTATTTTCATGCTACACTGCATTGATCTTTAAACTTCATTTTACTTTTTAAATTGAGAATATTAAAAAGATGGGTCACTTATGGATGTACTTATGATGTATCTTTTACTTCGAAGGAAAGAAAAAAGTTTTAATATAAAAGTTCATCCATATACTGGCCTAATAAGAACATGGTGGGTTTTATCTGCTCACTGAGTTGCCAAACTCACTACACGATATTTATATGTTTGTCATATAAGGATACAGAGCTTGGTCATTTCCCTACAAATAGGTGATCAGCTAGGTGACACATCCTTTGGGCGAGCCAACTTTACTTCTAGAACTCAAATTTTTTGGTTTAAATTGTGTTTTGTACTCTAAAGGGTGCTCTACATGCCATAGGTAGGATCCTTGTTTCTGTTGTAGTAGTGACACATAGACCTAGCATGTATATTTGGGTTATATATAGTAGCTTATAAACATATGCTTTGATTCTAATAAATCTGATATGTTATATTATGGAAGATTGTATGGAATATATCTTGGATATCATTTATTTACTAATCATCCAAATCACATTCCCTTAAATTAGGGATGTGACAAATAAATTCAAAGTTCAAACTATATTGAACCCAAGTGAGTATCTTCCAAAGGAAGAAATACTCAGGCAATGCTTAAGTTACTATGAATAAAACAATTAAAAGGCTACTTACACGCTACAAAGAACAAAAGATAGGAGAGAAAATGTTCAGGATAGATTGTAGCAATGGTAGTGCAGGCTTTCAGGTCATAGTGAGCACCTTGAGAATCATTTAATTGAAAGAGAGAAATACTAATGTAAGTTCATCCTACATTAGTGTTTGTCACCCATAAGCTCTACAATATTTATGTTATAATCATTCAGCTAAAAAATTATTGAGACATATGGTTGCTTGCACCCCGATGAGTATATAGTAAGAACACTACTAAATGTGACAACATGACCTAGAACTTCATCCATATTGGAGAAGGTAATATCCATTTTTCTTTTTATGAGGTAAAATAATATGACATGATAGAAGATACTCTACAGTTAAAGTAATAGCTAAACCTAAATAGTAGAAAATGATTGTAACTTTATCAAATTCATTTTATTTGTAGGTGACTCTCATGGGTTACATAAACTTTTAACAATATGATGGAATTCGCCTACCTCCTCCCTTGATTTCAAAAGTTTACTTAAGGAAGAGGCAGCCCAAAAGGAATGGCCATAATATGAAAGAAGGAGAAGAGTATATGTCAGCTAAGACAAACCCAATATTGGTATATAAGAGAAAAGGAAAAACTCGTGAGGAAAAATGAGTCAATTACAAAAGTGGGGGTAAGGGTGAGATGGAGGAGAGATATGAACTAGATTCGATTAGAGCTTACTAGTATTTGTAGTAGGAAATGGCTCACTAAAAAGGGAGGAAAATCATATAGGTAGAATGGGGCTAATGACTGTCGAGTGTCAGATTCCTAAGTGTTTTCTTTCATGCATTATCTTTTTCTTTTTATACTCATCTTACTATTAATTTACATTTTCATAGTCTATTAGCTGTCAGAGAATTGCGATTACTATAATCTTTTGTTTCTGTCTTGGAATATCAGAACCAATATTACCCTTTTAAAGGGAGAACTTTGTTTTATTGGTGTGGTCTCCATCATTTTGGTATTAGAGAATCATGGTTTAGGTAATGGTAGCAACCAGAATCGATTCCCAAATAGAAGTGTTGGAGAAAGAGATGAATATAGTAAGAGATTATATGCTAGAGGTAAGGGACGTATTGACCAAAATTCGTCCCCAAGGGATAGCCGGAGGGAAATCGGTGGAGAGGCACCAAGATCCCCACAATTCCATGAACATTGGGGAAGGAAGTGGAGAGGAATAGAGAAATAAAGAAGCTGATTCAAGAGGTGTGAGCTACCCTTGCTTACAAGAAAAGATCATTTCGGAGTATATGCTGATCAATGCCTTCAAAAATGGATTAAAGGAAGAAATTAAGGCGAAAATAAGGATAGGGATAGTCGGGACATTGAAGGAAGTAATAGGCATACCCCATAAAATCAAAGAAAGGAACTGGGTCCTAGACAAGGTGCAAAGGACCCAATGGAGTAGAATCCCAAAGCTAATGGGGTCCAAACCAAGCACGGTGACACCTTCTAGGATTTTGGGTCACTCTGATCCACGAGAGCAGCCACGATGATATCTTTGCCTAAAATTGAGACCATGGACATGAAAACAATTTCTTCTTTTGTGTCAATGTCAAAGAATGAGAGAAAGTTAGAAGGTTAATGGAGGCTGAGGTTACAAAATGGAGGGAACAAGGTCTTTGTCATCAATGTGATTAACAGTATCATCTGGTCCATCATTGCCAAAACAAGCGTAATTACAAGTTTTGATTCTAGCTGAAGAAGAAGAAGATGCCACGGGAGAAGAAACGAAGCCATAGAATGAGGAAACTAGTGAAGAAATTACAAAAAAAGATCGATGGAATTGTCCATAAACTCTATTATAGACTATTAAAAGGCAAAACGATGAAGGTGAGAGGATGGGTAAAGGGTCAGGAAGTTATTGTAATGATAGACAGTGGGGTTTTTCACAACTTCATAACACACCAGGTGGTCCAAGAGTTATCCTTGTTAGTGTCTAAAACTAAGAGTTTTTGGTGTAATAGTGGGAAATGGGTACACAGTTCAAGGAGGAGAGGTGTGCTCAGACCTAAAGTTGGAACTACCAGGTTTTTAGGTAACTCAACATTTTTTCTCTTTTGAATTGGGTAGTTTGGGTGGGTCAAAAGTTGGTGTAAATGTGAGGGGACCCGACCCTCTCTAAAACTCTAGTCTCTTTGAAGGCAATGATGAAAACATTTCAACGAGTTAAGTATAGTTTTTTGGTAGAATTTGGACAACTCTCAATATAGAAGGAGCAGACTTACCCAGCCGAAGTGGATGTCCTACTTAAGGACTTTGAGGCACTATTTGTTCAACCATCTGGGCTGCCTCCACATTGCACTAGAGACCACGCAATTTAACTTAAAGAAGAGTGCTTACCTCTGAATGTCAGAACAAACCGCTATCCCCATTCACAAGAAATGAAATAGAGCAATTAGTCAAAGAAATGCTAGTTGCTGGGATAATCAGACCTAGCAACAGTTTATTTTCTAGCCCTGTTCTACTCGTAAGGAAGAAATATGGCAATTAGAGATTTTGTATTGACTATTGAGCCTTAAATAAGGCAACAGTACCATAGAAGTTGCCTATTGTAGCCATAGATGAATTGTTAGATGACTTGGGAGGGGTAACAATATTCACAAAATTTGATTTGAAATCTAGATGCCACTAGATCCATATAAAGGAAAGGGATGAGTATAAAATAGCATTTTGGACTCACAAAGGACACTATGAATTCATGGTGATACCTTTTGGCCTTACCAACACCCCCTCCATATTTCAGCCTCTCATAAACGACATTTTTCACACTTACCTGCAAATATTCATCTTGGTTTCCTTTGATAACATCCTTATATACAGCCTTGAACTATTTTCCCATTTGATCCACCTAAGGGAAACCCTAGAAATTTTATAGTAGCAAGAACTAGTAGTCAATAGGAAGAAGTTCCTTTCTGTGTAAATAGCTAGAGTATCTTGGTCACATCATCTTTAAGGAGGGAGTAAAAGTTGACCTAACTAAAATTAGCAGTATGGTTCAATGGCCAATTCCCAAGGATCTAAAGGCTTTATGGGGATTCCTAGGGCTTACTGGTTACTGTAGGAAGTTTGTAAAGGATAATGGCACCCTTAATTGAATTACTTAAAAATGATGATGTTGCTTAAGGAGAAAGGGCTCAAGCAGCTTTCCAACAGCTCAAGACAGCCATAACCACCATGCCAATTTTAGCCATGCCAGATTTCTCCTTACCTTTTGAATTGGAAATTGACACCTCAAGAAAAGGGGTAGGGCTATCCTTATGCGAAAAGGGCGGCCTATCTCCTATTTTAGCCAAGCTCTCTCCAACGAAGCACAATAAACTTCAGTTTATGAAAGAGAACTTATGGCTATTGTTTAGGCAAACTAAAAACGGAGGCATTGCCTACTTAGCCATTATTTCATAACTAAGATAGACAAAAAAAGTTTAAAATTCTTGCTGGAGCAAAGAGTCATGGGCACTAACCAATAAAATTAAGACTCAAAGTTGATGGGATTCAACTACGAAATACAATATAAGCCGGGGAATGAAAATAGGGCAGTAGATGCCCTTTCCTATAAAGAGGGGAGTATGGTTCTGTGTGCATTCTCCATATGGAAATCAGGGTAGTTAGAGGTATGGGTTCTTGAAGCTTAGAAGGATGAACATATAACTTGAATTATCCAGAACATCATTGATGGAAAATTGCCTCTTGCTTTGATATAGCCTACTAAATGGGCAATTCCTCTTTAAAAATAGGCTGGTCATCCCCACATATTCTCCTAGAATTCCACATCACCCCAATGGGGGACACTCGGTTTATTTTAGAACTTAGAAAAGACTCTCTGAAATTATGTTTTGGGAAAAGATGAATGGCACAATTTAAAAGTTTGTAGCATCCTGCAAAATCTATAATAAGAACAAGTATTTGGCCACAAGTCTTGTTGGCTCACTACAACCTCTACCAATCCCTCAATTGGTCTGAGAAGATATCAATTTAGACTTCATTATCGGCATACCAAAATAACAGGGACATGACACCATAATGGTGGTGGTGGTGGACAGGCTCACTAAGTATACATATTTCATACTGCTAGCACACCTGTTCTCTGCCAAAGAAGTAGTAGAAATCTTTCCTAAAGAGATTATTCAATTACATGGAACACCCAGGTCCATTGTATCGGATAGGGATCGGGTTTTCATTGGCCAATTTTGGAAAAAGATATTCAAATTTATAAGGACACAGATCCGCTTCAGCTCGGGGTACCACCCCCAAACCGATGGGCAAACTAAAATTGTAAACTGAAGTTTAAAAACATACATCCACTATTTCGCAGGAGACAAACTAAAAACTTAGGCTAAATGGATCCGTTGGGCTAAATACTGGTTTAATTCCTCTTATAAAAAATCAGCAAGGATGATGCCTTTTAAAGCCTTATATGGCCAAGACCCCAAACTATATTTAAATTCACAAATGATACCTCTGTAGTGGAAGATATGAATAAATAATTGAAGGCTAGAGACTAAATTTTGTGTGATCTTAAAGAGCACTTGGAAAGAATAAAAGCACAAATGGAAATAGTTACTAATAAAAAAGAACTGAAATAACTTTTTAAGTAGGAGAATGGGTTGTACTTGAAGCTCATACCATACAGAATGAAGACCTTGGCCCACTAAACAAATGAAAAACTTACCCACAGATTCTATGGGCCATATCAAGTCTTGGAAAACATAAGACATCTTGCTTGGTGCGTACTGTCGCTCTTACTCCCAATTTGATACCTTAGCTCTCAACAAACCTATAGCAGTGGGAGTAAACGTCGATGCCATAGATACTATAATTACTTTCTATGATTGAGAAAAGGGGGGATTTATAACATCCTTAATTTTGTTTCTTTTATTAATAAAGGTACATAAATATTTAATTAAGGAAATAAAACTTATTAAACAATTTTTAGATATCTAAGAAAATATAAGTTTTAGAAATTCTTCACCTTATGTGTATGCATAGAAAATGTACATGTTTATGACATTAAGGGAATAGGTAAAGAGAGAAAACCTAATAGGAAAAATTAGAAATAACGTCCTAAAGAGGGGCAAAATTCTTGGGTAATGAAGATAAATTTTTAGAAGTAAAAGTCTTAAAATTTCAAGAAGATTGGATTAGGGTAATTTTTCCTAATTCAAGAGCCAGAGTTCCTAAGTTTAACATCTCCACCCATACATTTAGGCCTTCACCTATGGACACTTCATATAGATTTTTTTCACAACACATGAGTTTTTAGTAAGCCAAATGGATAGCCCAACCAAGAGATATAACATAAACTTGGATAAGGATACAGAGGTTGGATGAATAGCCCAAAAATCATGAAAGTGTGGGCAAGCCCTCCATGAGTGGTAGGAAATTCAACCAAAGCAAAGGAAATGGGCAAGAATGAGCCAAAATCCAAGAGGAAAAAATAAGAACCATGTGATGAAATAGTAGTGTAATAATAATCAAGATTAGGTCATATGGCATTAGGACAAAACATCCATATCCTACACTCATAATTTTAGCAAGCTATGTGATTAAATAATAGTGTAATAATACATGGAATTAGGACAAAACATCCATATCCTACACTAATAATTTTAGGAAGCCATGTGATGAAATAATCGGTAATAATACATGGAATTAGTAAAAATGCATCCCTATCCTACACAAATAATTTTAGCCAAGCAAGGGAGACTTAAGGACTGAAAATTTCTCAATTAGAAAAGCAAATCTATCATACTTGAGTGAGACAAAAGAAAAAGAAAAAGAATCCTTAAATTAATGGGGACCTTGCCCATTGTCTTGAGAACATTTTATCATAATTTTCAAATAACAAATCCTCTTTTTGTTGTGCATATCTTGACTAAGGAAAAGGAAGACAAGAACATGATTTTTCTTCCCCTAAAAAGCAACTAAGTGTATCCTAATTGTGGTAATGTAGACGCATGATTATGAGAGAAGGACCAATTGATAACTTTTTTAACCAAAAACCACCATTATAACATTAGAATTTAGTACAAGTGAGGGAGAGGGAAAAATATAAGTAAGGTAAAGTGAGGGAAGGAGAGAAAGAGAGGAGAAGAGAAGAAAGAAGAAGAAGGAAAAGTCTAGAGGATTAAGTACTTAAAGTAAGTTAGCTTAATCTTCACTTGAATCTATCTTTTCTCTTCATCCTTAGGGTTCAAAACTCACCCTCCCTCTCTTATTCAAGCTGCTAGAAAAGCTAAAGGAAGGGAGGAATCTTGCCACTTCCTTCAAGAGGAAACAAGAAAAAAATTCACTAAGTAAGCTAGGGAGATCTTTAGGTAGGTTTAAAAAAAAATTTAATGAAAAACTTTGAAATTTGTAGCGCTTATATGGGATTTTAATCTTAGAACTTTGATGAAATTTACAATACTTGCCACTTTGATGATTGGCCATGGATGTTGCTAAATCAAGTTACATTTTGATCTTGCATGTGATATATGTTTCAATACTTAGGTTGGTGTGGAAAGTTTTGCATAGGTATGGCTATGGGTGGCAAAATTTTAGGGCTTTTGTGATGCTGTTATATATATTTGAATGTGATGAAAAATTGATAGGATATGGTTAGATTGATAAAATGAATATGGCCTTAAATGTAACAACTTTTATTATTATTATTATTTATTATTATACAATATAGAGTTCACATACACATCATTAATCAAAACGTACGTACAAAATTTCAACACATAAATATCTACATCTTATTTATTCTAGTTGACCAATTCCAGAGATATAGGTGCGGGTGGTTGTACCTTCACTGGGATCTGAGCCAACTCGCCCACAAACATTTTATTTAGGATCTGCCCATCATAGAGTAACTCAATCCAACGTGCACTAAAAGCCATAGCCATAGAAAAAGCTGCATAACTAATTTTCTAAACATAACATGAAAATATAGTGAGATTTAAATCCTAGTAATGTAATAGCCGTAAAATTAATTAAATTTAAATTAAAGAAAATTTGGAATTAAAGAGAGGATTTCGAAAATGGAGTTAGGACCCAGTGAAAATAAGTTATTATTTACATGGATTAAAGAATTACAAAAGAAATATGAGAAATTTACATTTCGGGGCAAAAATGCAATTTCTTAAAAGTTTCGCGGTTAAAATATAAATAAGAAAAATTTGCAAGGACCTCCCTCTAAAAGTGAAATTTTGCAGAAAGGTCTCCTGGGATATTTTAAGGGCCTTAGCCACTCCGAAAGTTGGTCATTTGTAGATTTTTTCATTTCTCTTCAGAAAATTCTCCCCGAAAACCCTCTAACTTCTCTATAAGATTTCTCTTCCTACTTTGGATTTCGACACCACCACCACCAACGGACTTAGGACGAAGAGTTCTTCAAATCCATCCGATTGGTTTCTGGAGAATTGGCCGAAAATTGGCTAGAAAATGGAAGGGAAAATCGGCCAAAAAGGTAACACTTGAAACTCCTATTTTTAGTTCTCAAACGCAAACATTGACACCGTAGATCGATCCAGAAGGTACTGAAACCTTTGGATCTTAAATTTCAGGTCCAGAATCCCTTGCACATGCCCCCACGTGCCGAATCTTCCCCGGAGAGTGAAGCCCACGCATAGCCTTCCCTAGTGGCCCGTGTAGCGCGTGTACTCGGACCTTGTTGCATTGACCGAGCTCCCGGAGGCCACATTTCGCAAATCCAGAGTCGTTTTTAAGGTTTTTGGATATTTTGGACTCGATGTGGGGCTTTATTTTGCTGAATTCGGATAAAAAACTAGGATTTTAAGGGTGTCCAACTTTGTACTTCAAATTGGTGAGTAGATAATTCTTCCTTTGGCTTGTTTTCACTCTTCTTGAACTTTACATTGGTAAATGAGTATGATTACATGTTATTTATACTTTCATTTGTTCTTGAAATGATTTCGAATCTCTGAAACAGTTGAAATGTGATAACTAGTTCAAGAAGAGTATGATTTTTGAAATAGATTTTTAAAAGCTTTGAATACATGGTTTTTAAATGCATTTCTTATTATATGGCAAAGAGAATATGTTATGTATGTGATATTGATTTATACAAAGATATCTTTGCCTCGGATATAGGCAGGTGTTTATAATTCCCTGATTAGAAAGTTTTGATAGAGGAAATATTCTGAGATTGAAAATGTTATATTATGATAGAACCTCTTATTGATAAATATGGGATAGATGAGAATATGATTTTGTGGAGGAGTCTTATTGGAAACACTGTCTGCTAACAGCAGGTTATGTTAGCCCTGGTGTGCACCTTGATTGCCTCAGCTAGCAGGGGAGGTGGTGCTAGCCTCGTGTGAGGGCCAACACACGGGAGATGATATGTGATGGAGAGCGGTATGCCTACTATATATGGGCGAGATGCCAGTTATATGATGGCGAGATGCCAGTTATATGAGATGTTATTTGCCTTCCCTTGTTGTGTGCTTAGGAAAAGACCCGCATAGAGTCCCTTTGCGTGTCCTCTTGAATGGTAGCAGGGCAAACCTCAGCAAGAGGCTGAGTTTAGGAAAATCCTATACCACTAAAGTACGGAAGGGGATTAGACTCTGATGTGGTGGTTCTGATATTGGATCTTCTGAATATTTTATGAGACATGTTTTGATGCATAACACATTTTGATTAATGATTTTATAGTATTGAATACGATTATGAACTTGATATGAGCATTGTTTATATAGTACCGCATATGGTTTGAAAGACCTGATTATGATTTTTGAACAGAGAATATTTGAAAATGCGGGTCCCATGTGGATGTACTTCTGAAATGTAATTTTTGAATACTTAAATTTTATTAGATGAGTACATCCATATGTTGATCTGAGAGGTCTTAGGAGGTATTATCTGCTCACTGAGTTGTAAAACTCACTACACGTAGTTGACGTATTTTTCAGATAAAGACCTAGAGTCTGGTCCTACGGCATCTTGATCAATTGGGTGTCATATTTCAGTGGTGAGCCTAAATTGTTTCTAGGCTCTCAGTATGTAAACTTGTAATATATTTGTACTCTAGAGTTGCTCTGAACGTCACAGGCAGGATCCTTGTTTCCACTGTAAACCTGTTATATATATAGACTTGGCATGTAGGGTGCCTAATGTTTTTCAAAAATTGATCTGAGATCTGGGTATCATCAATTGAAGATAAAGAAGGAAGATATTTCGAAAACTGCTTTTAGGACTCGATATGGGCACTACGAGTTCTTAGAAATGCCATTTGGTTTAACGAATGCCCCAGCTGCATTTATGGACTTAATGAATATGGTATTTAAACCTTTCCTGGATCAGTTTATTATTGTATTTATAAATGACATCCTGGTTTATTCAAAGAGTTTAGATGAGCATGAACGACATTTAAGAATAGCTTTACAAACCCTAAGAGAACACCAGTTATATGCTAAGTTTTCAAAATGTGAATTTTGGCTTAGTAGTGTTACATTCTTAGGGCATGTGGTTACCAAAAATGGTATTCAAGTTGATCCCAAAAAGATAGAAGTAGTGCAGCAATGGCCACGTCCTACGACAGTTATAGAGATTCGTAGTTTTCTTTGGTTAGCAGGCTATTATCGTAGATTTGTTAAAGATTTTTCAAAGATAGCTGCTCCTTTGACAAGGTTGACAAGAAAGGGAATAAAGTTTGATTGGTCAGATGAATATGAAAGAAGTTTTTAGAAAGTCAAAGAATGTTTGACTACGGCACCAGTATTGGCTATTCCTTTAGGTATTGGAGGATATACAGTATACTGTGATACATCGAGAATTGGATTAGGATGTGTGTTGATGCAAAATGGTCGAGTCATTGCATATGCATCTAGACAACTTAAACCACATGAGCAAAATTATCCGACTCATGACTTGGAAATGACAGCAGTAGTTTTTGCTCTTAAAATTTAAAGGCATTATTTGTATGGTGAGACATGCGAGATTTATACAGATCATTAAAGTCTTAAGTATATTTTTCAACAGAAGGATCTTAATTTCAGGCAAAGGAGGTGGATGGAACTACTAAAGGATTATGACTATACGATTTTGTATCATCCAGGCAAAGCAAATGTAGTCGCTGATGCCCTAAACAGAAAATCCATGGGAAGCTTGGCCCATATAGCAGAGGTGCGACGACCATTGTTGGAAGAAATTCATAAGTTAGAAAGTAAGGGGATAAAATTTGAATTGAAGTCAGCACACTTTCTACCTGTGAAAACTACCTATAACGTAGCTCAGTATGCAAGGCTCTACTTAAATGAAATAGTTAGGTTACATGGAGTTCCTATATCTATTATATCTGATCGAGGGTTGCAATTCACAACACAATTTTGGAAAGCTTTTCAAGAGACATTAGGAACGAAGTTGGATTTGAGCACAGCTTTTCATCCCCAAACCGATGGACAGTCTGAGCGTACGATTCAGATTTTAGAAGACATGCTCCAAGCCTACATTTTTTATTTTGGTGGAAGTTGGGATATGTACTTGTCTTTGGCTGAATTTGCATATAATAATAGTTACCAGACTAGTATACAGATGGCTCCATTCGAAGCTTTGTATGGTAGACGGTGCAGATCTCCTATTGGATGGTTCGAAGTGGGAGAGGCTA